>JAMPIV010001555.1:0-239281 GCA_024509875.1 Oreohelix idahoensis | reverse complement strand
TGCTGTGCCGGTGCTGGGAAGAGACAACTATTCATCAAGACATGCGAGATGCCAAGATTGTAACACTGTATAAAAATAAAGGAGACAGAAGTGATTGCAATAACTACATTTGAACTGGTTAGTAGGGATGGACTCTTCAAATTCCTCCTGAAAATAGGCTGCACTCCTAAAATGCTGGAAATGATAGTCATTCCATGACGACATGAAGGGAACAGTCCAATATACTGGAAGCATATCACAACCCTTTGACATTTGAAGTGGCGTTAAACAAGGCTGTGTTCTGGCTGTAGCGAGAGGTTTGAATGTCATGAAATAAAGGTATCCTGGACAAATAGGTGTATCAGATGATACCAGGATACTGCCAGATAAGAGACTGGTCTTATAAGCAATGCCCTCTTCTCTGAAAAGAGCAAGGGTGTATAGACATCAAGGTTGGGTCAAGCTATGTAAGTTCCCAGAGAAGATGATGATGATGTAGTACTCTGAGTCCCTAACTGCTACCTCTCATGATCCCACAAAGATTAATGATTAACTGTTTTGTTTTATTTGGCTAATTATCTAGGGGTAATTTAAATTATACTAAGTTGTAGTGGTGTTGATGGTATTGTATGATGGTGATATTACTAAATGTAATTGTATGAGGCCAGCTGTGAAGGCTCCTGAGATAAAATGTAGTTGAGAATTGTCAGAAGGCCTTTCTTGCTACCACTACGACCTCACACTTAATTTTTTTTAATGAATGTGGCTACGTAAAGTGTCTAGGGTTATGATATGTAGTGTGGTGTAATAGGTTATAGATATACCCACAGATATTTAACAAGACTAATAATATTAATAAATGTTAAAATACACTGAACTAACTCACGTGTGTAAAATTTTTTATAAAATTATATTACATTTATTTTGTTCTGGATCAATTTTTTAGGTTGACCAGAACTTAAAAGGATTTAGAGATTATGAAAGAAATGCATGGAATATTATATCATAAATGCAATAGTGTACATATATATGTACTATACTAGTTAGTTTTATTAAAATGTTCTAGTAGTCATCTACTTGGGAGGATAGTTAATGTTTGTGCTGTTGGGGTGGCCTCATCACACCTGTCTATATTGACTACACAGTGTCCAGAAAAGGTGGGAATTTTTATGGGGATATTAGTAACTACAAAGCGTTGGTGAATGTCCAGCAGACCAGAGGCTCACTCATCTTGTAGTTGTAGCTCTGGTGCTGAAATCAGGTGGTCCCACCTCTCCGTGCTGGCGGGCAATAATGGTGGTCTCTGTCACAAGTACTGCACAGATACACTCGAGTAAAGTCACCAACTGAATAGACACTGCTTTGTTGACAACAGAAACTCCCAGCTCTGCAATCAAAGTATGGGCCATGTGTCAAAATCTATTCTCTACCCACGTCTGGACACAACACTGACACAACAACCACATCATACAGACAGGTCAGATCTCTCTGACCAAACAGCACATTTACCATGGTGGTTTTACATCAGATAGATCCTCCCAGACTATAGATTCTGAAAAATATTTATTAGTTTTCTGCCCTAAAAGAGGATAGGTAATATGTTTCATTATTCTCAACACTTGATCTGTCTTGCCTAACCCTTGCTGGAGTTTATGTATATTGTTGGTCCCTAGACCCTGACTTGGGCGGGGGGTCTAGAGCAAATCCCTACTTGTTTATAAGGCTAGATTTCGATATGGCAGTATCAAATCACTCAAACATGAAACAATATTCAAAATATATAAAGAAATAATTTCAATCTTACCAGATTATGAATAAATAACACAGAATTGCTAGCAAAACTCAGCTGAGCTGCTGGCTATAGTATGGCGTCCCTAAACTTCTTTCACTTTTTTTCATATGGAAATCACCACACTTTAAAATCTGTGTCTATCACTGAACAACTATTGAGAAATGACCCCAAATCCGCGTCTAAGCGCCGACAATATGCTTGTCTGTGGCCAATCACTGCCTAGGTTTTTTTTGAATTTCAAATTTCCTACACTAAAGTCATTTCAGTCATGCTTCAGTCAAGTATGGATGTTTATCTGTTAGTCTGTCCGTCTCTACTTGCGTTTCTCTACAAAAATGTACTTGATTTTTGAACCAACCTTTCTCTCCCCTCCAAAATTTTGTCGTTAAAAGTTATTTTTAGACACAGCCACCACAATATCCCGTCTCTTCCATACTAAGTAGATTTGAACACCTGCGTCTCGAGGTCGTGTTTTTTTTTTTGTGCAATTAGCGACACTTTTAGATTCAATACAGTCTGTCGATGATGTGAACAACACTGTCTTTTGTCATTATCTTCAATATTATCTATCCGTCTGTAAAATTAAGAACATATTAGTTCACTGCTCAGAATGGGCCATCCGGCCAGCTAATTTTTATATTCCTAACATTAATATTAAGAAAAAAGTACTTTTTAAATTTTGTAATATTCCAAACATCTGCGTTTTTAGCCGCTGAATTCAAATCAAGGGCTTGGTATTGCAAAAGCGTCCAATAAATGACTGTGGCGTAACATATCTATGGTCCCTTCTGTCGAGTTGCTTACTTTTTATGTCAACTTGGGAAACGTGACTTTTCTCCGTTTCCCCCCCAATTGCGTCTCCTTAGCCTTTCTAGTCTCACGCAATCTTTCCAGTCATATTTTTTTTTCCTTTTTGATCCGCCGTTCCCCTCCTGTCTAGCAAGTCAATTATTATGGAGGATGATGACCCGCGGTCTAGGCGATCATGTACTATTCGCAGCCTACGCATTATGTTTTTATCCTTAAATGTTATCTTTGGAGGTATTTTACCGTTGTATCTCTGTCAATTTCACTACACATCTCCCCACTTGAAAACATGCCTATGGCAAGTTCCAAAACCAGCGATACACATAGGTAAAATTACTCCTCACGTCTGCCACTACTCTAATTTTGATCACAGGGGTGCCGACTGAGGAAATCTGCACCGACATTCAATTTGCCTGGGATATATTGGATACTGAACTGATAAGGTTGAAGCAATAAAGACCACCTCAGCAATCTTGCGTTTTCATGCTTAGCCTGAGATAAAAATACGAGAGGCTGATGGTCCGTCTCCACCACAAAAGTCCTACCATACAGATAGATTTGAAACTTCTTTATTGCCCAGATTAACGCTAAACATTCTTTTTCGCTTGTGGAGTATCCTTGTTCCGCCTTATTCAATTTGCGGCTTGCATAAGCGACTGGTTTCAGTTCCCCATCAGGTGAAGATGATCTTTGCAACAAAGCCCCTCCGAGTCCTACATTACTTGCATCGGTTCTTAAGACAAAGTCCTGTGTCAAATCAGGCAGTTTGAGAATAGGCTTGCTAGTGAGTTTTTCTTTTAACTCTTGGAACGCTAGTTCACATTGTGCAGTCCAAATAATTTTATCTGGAAGTCTCTTGCGAGTCAGATCAGTCAGAGGAGCACAAATAGCGTTAAAATTCTTGATGTATTTCTGATAAAATCCGCATAACGACACAAATGATCGCACGTCCTTTTTTGTTTGCGGCCTAGGTGCTCTCTGCAGTTTTTCCAAATTCTTAGGATCAGGGGTCATATTACCCTGATATACAGTGTGTCCCAAGAATTCCAACTCTTTGCATCCAATACAACATTTTGTTGGCCTAGCAGTTAAGTTCGCCTCCCGAAGTCTATCAAACAACATCTCCAGAGCTTCAATGTGTTCTTCAAATGTCTCGGTGGCGACGAGAATATCATTGATGCGTGATGCCATATGATGATGGATGGCATCCGCATGTCTGGTTTTGTGTAGTGTGTAGATGTGTTCAGTCAAAACAATGTTCATGCAACAATAACAGGGCAATCCACATAGGACGTCAGTAAACTCACGACGTATAAAGTCAATGAGTCTTGAAACAGCCGTTGACGTTTTTCTTCATTATTTATTGTGGACGCCACAGTGACAAAATGGTTACGCAAATGTGTAGGCACATCAAACAGTCATTATCACAGCAACATTCAATACAGCAATAAACGGTAGACAGCATTACAATGATGAGTCAGATGCATGTTATATTTCAAAGTGCTGTAAATGTAGTCAGGTGAACAACTCCATCCTTTTCTATAACAGCCAGGAGATAACCAGATGTATGAGATCAGTTCACTCTCCTTAGTTTGACTTCAGCAAGACAGACACGTCTGCCGAAGTATAAATAATGTCCTCAAGAATATCCTCTAGATAATAAAGGTTTTCTAAACCTAGTTCATTTAACAAAGTAGCAAGTAATGGTCCTTGGAACCTGCATCAACCGATGCAGTACAATGCAGCGACATGTGAGCTGGGAAAGAACATCTCGTGACGACGACTTTCGGAGACAGGCTATGAATCGAAATCGCTCACGACCCAAAATCGATAGAGTTAATGAAAAAGTCAATTTACCTTGCTTTCATGAAATACACAGAAATATCACGCCTCCCGACATGTGGGAAAACACTAGAGGTATTATCTCGACTAAACGAAATATCCATAAGAGGACTACACATCCCTGACAGAACAAAAAAAAGCGGAGATCCCCTCTTCAACGAGGCATCTCTTTCGCCATTCCAAATCGCTCACTCACACTAGTGGTGGGCGGAAACCGATCGACCAAACAACAAGACAAGTCATGCGCAGTCCAGCGCAAAAATGACCACAGCTCAAAAGTTAACTGCATTCGATACCAACGCGAGAAGACAAATGCTTACCGAGAAAAGTGACTATAAATTTCAAGCAGTTGTTGCCCTTGCGTTATAAAACAGATATTGAAATAAAACGATGTTGCGAGAATTTATCACGCAACATATCACCACCTCCTCCCGATAAAAAAAAAATGTGGAACATATTTTTTTTTTCAATATCAAAGAGCAAGCGATAAGCGGCTCAAAACGCACGAATTATGCGCTGATAATTAATTAAATTGCCAAACAATAGGCTAATTATAGAGTGTCTGGTGAGGATATACCTCAACAGAAAAATAAATATGTCTCAAAAAATATTCACATCGGGGAGGTGTCACCAACACACATCACGTTAGCATGTAAACACAATATACGTATGCAAGTTACTATAATCATCATTAAACAGCATACTCTAATATTGTCTTTAAAAATGGATGTACAAATCTGATAGGAAAATTTAAATAGTACATTCTTTGACATGTAATGACATAAGTACATAGTAAAGTTAAACTACATGACGATCCAGGACATATGCTCTGGTATTCCGAGGGTAAGTACACAATCTAGAACTCGTAAGGTAAGTCCTCAGCTCAACAATGACATTCTGAGAAAGTACAAGCAATATAATGCTAATTAATAACTAATATGCTTCATAAGGTACAATACATTATTAATAATTGTGGCTGTTTAGTAAACTAACGGCCCTTATATTAACTACTCAGTCCTCCTCTATCATTTTAAAAAAACGAACAGAAGAAGATGACAACAAAGCACGATAGTGTGTACATATAAAGTAAGTACAGATGTGCTAATCTATTGTAGAAATATAGGTGTGTTATGACTCTGTAATATATAGAAATATAGGACAGAAGTATTAGTTGGAGTCATGTGGGCATCTAGACAAAATGTCAGCCATCACATTATCCGCACCACGGATAGCTCGTACCGTGAAGTGAAAAGGTTGAAGAGCTATAGCATATCGAGTGGATCTCGAACTCTTCAAATTCTTAGTCTGAATAGCTGTAAGAGCTTTCTGATCAGTCTCTAGAATGAAATGTGCGCCCAGGAGGAATCTTTGTAGCTTTAGAATTGACCAAACCATCGCTAACAACTCACGGTCTAAAACCGAGTAGTTCCTCTCTGCCGCATTTAGTTTTTCTAGAAATGTACATAACAGGATGCAGAGTATTTGCATATTCTTGCATCAGTGCTGCTCCAATCCCAGTGGATGAAGCATCACTCCGAAGAACAAAAGTCCTATCAAGAGTAGGTAATCTTAAGATGGGAGGAGAAGAAAATATATTCTTGATTTGGTCTAGTGAAGATTGGCATTCTTCAGACCAACGGACCAGATTAGGCGAACCTTTCTTCAACAATGTTGAGAGAGGTGCCATGATCGAAGATAAATTTGGAATAAATCTCCCATAAAATTGAATTAAACCTAAGAGACTCCTAACTTGTTTCTTCTTCGTTTTAGGAACAGAGATGTTCAGTATTTTGGAAGTATTGTGGTCTTCTGTCTTCAAGAGACCATGACCAACACGATGACCCAGGAAAGAGATTTCACCAAAACCAACAAAAGCTTTAGAAGGTTTTGCTGTCAAATTATTCTCACGTAGAGTGGACAGTAAGTCATATAACCCTAAATAGTGATCTTCCCAGGTATCACTGAAGAGACAGATGTCATCTAAGTATGCGATGACATCCGAACGATGTGACAGAATTCGACGCATCATGCGAACGAAAGTGGCAGGGGCGTTCATGAGACCAAAAGGCATAACATTCCATTGAAATAGACCCCTAGGTGTAGAAAAAGCAGTAAGAGGTTTGGCATGCTCTGCTAAAGGCACTTGCCAATAACCTTTAGACAAGTCAAGTTTAGTGAAGAATCTAGAATTAGAAAGTCTAATCAGTAGATCTTCTAACAAAGGCATCGGTTCAGCGTCGAACTTTGTGACCTGATTCAATTTGCGATAATCAACGCAAATTCGTATGTTCTTATCCTTCTTCCGGACAATAACCATGGAAGAAGAATATGGTGAAGTCGATGGTTCAATTATATTTAATTGAATCATTTCATCCAATTCCTTTTCCACTTGCGACTGAAAGTGTATAGGAATAGGATACGGCCTAACCCTAATTGGATTATTGTCGGTAAGAATTATGTCATGTTCTATGACATCTGTGTGTCCAGGAATGTCAGTGAGAACATCCTGAAATGTTTGTAACATCGACGAGACTTGTCGATGTTCGTCACCAGAAAGATTAGGAGAAACAGAAACGTTTTTTTCCAAGATTCCGTGGAATGTAATGGAACCACTGGAAGGGGAAGGTTGACATCAGAGAAGGTAGCTTCCTCATCCTGAATGACAGACAGGGATGAATAATGACCGTGAGGTGCAGGAGCATCATCCGTTGCCTGGAAAATAGGCAGCAAAATAGTCCGGACGTTCGTGAAATTCCGAAAGCATGTTTATGTGGAAAGTTTTATGCTTTCCATCAATATCGACCACATAGTCAACATCGGAAATCCGAGAGACTATTGCATACGGACCTTTCCATGCAATAAGAAGTCTATTTTCCCTACTGGGGAGTAGGACGAATGCTTTGTCACCTGGACAAAGTTGTCGTAGACATCTATTCTTGTTAGCAAACTGCCTTGCCTTCTCTTTAGCAATTTCTGATGAAGCAGTTGCTAGCTTACATGCCTCAATGATCTTTTGTCTAAGAGCAATGACATACTCATATGAGGATTGAGTTTTCATCGCTAATATCATCGGCAGTGATGAGATCGTGTAATAAAGACATAGGGCCGCGTGGACGCGCGCCAAAGACAAGTTCGAAGGGAGAAAATCCTGTGTTTTCATTAGGGACTTCTCTATAGGCAAAGAGAGCCGCGGGTAAAACCCTGTCCCAATCTTGAGGATGATCTTCAGTTATCTTACCAAGCAAAGTCTTGAGCGTTTTATTCAGACGCTCAACTAACCCATTAGACATAGGATGGTAGATACTACTGAGAGATCGTTCAATATGTAAGGTAGACATTACCTGTGACATAGTGTCAGATATGAGTTGAGTGCCATGGTCTGACAATATTTCTCTGGGGAACCCCAAGCGAGAAAATATCAACCAAAGAGCATCTGCGATATCTGTAGTAGATATGCTCTTAAGAGGAATAGCCTCTGGCCAGCGTGTGCACATATCGACACATGTAAGGATAAACTGATGTCCTCTGGCCGACTTGACCTTAAAAGGGCCAATAATATCTATGGCCATTTTCTGAAACGGCCGAATAGGAATGTCAGCAGCCTGGATAGGCGCAGCATGTCGTGGTCCTCTAGATTTGACCTCCTGACATACCTTTGCATGATCGGCAGTAAATACGAATGTCCTTATTGACAAAAGGCCAAAAGAAAGCCGCAAGGACTCTCGACTTCGTACGGGCAAAACCCATATGTCCAGCACATTGCGAGTCATGAGCATGTTGTAATATTTGGACTCTCATGCTCTTGGGAACAAGAATTTGCGAATGTGCCGACGTAGTCGAATCTTGTACCATACGTACAAGTACGCCGTTTCTCATTGCAATCCAAGATTTTCTATTTGTATCCTGATTCGGATCACCTTTCTTCGCAAGAACGAAGAATTTTTTTAAAGAAGGATCTTCTTCTTGCAATTTTATGAAAGAGTCACGAGTGATTACTAAGTGACTATCTTGGCTATCAACTTCATTATCACTATTCAGTGAAGTTTCGGGTGTTTGTAGAGCTTGTGCTCTTGTAACTACTGCATTTGTAGCTTGCATGTTATTATCTTCCCAAGTAGCAATCTGCTGTGGGGTACACTCCCTAACTCCGTGAATACGACCAATAATAAGGTCCGCAATAGGATTAGGTAAGAGACAAGCATGCACATCTCCAGTAAAGAAAGGAGTGGCAATGCGAATTACAGCAGTAGGATATTTTTTCTAGAGTGCCGCCAAATGTGACACATTTAATAACCCTTCCTGTAGCACAAGATGGATCTACAAGCGATTGTCTAACACCAATAGTGGTGCATCCGGAATCGAAAAGTAGTTAGACCGGAGTATCATTAACAAGACCCTTATGTAGAATTAAAGAACCCCTCCCGTCATGCGCAACAGCAGCAGGAAGAGCGGGAAGTGGGTGACCACAACTCAAAGTAGTTATGGTACCCGGTTCGAATAAAGTACTGCATTGGGGGCATTTGTTTGCTCTCTCAAAGTCAAAAGCAGAACTAGTGACAGCGTCAAAGTTTTTACTATCAACAACATGATTACAGGCTCCCTCAGTTTCCTGTTGTACAGCATTAGCCTGCTGATATCTCTTTTTTTTGTGTTGAGATCTACCCCGACTATTATTACCTCTGAAGTTATCAAAGTTATTATTATCTCTGCAGTTATTATTGTCCTATTGTAATTGTTATCCTGGTTCGAATTCCAGTTTCCACGATTACTATCATGTTCACATTGATGCGAACATCTATTTGTTTGGTTTTGAGGTCTTCGGCAGGAATAACCTCTATTACCATATCCTCTTTTGAAATGCCTATAATTATTAGGGTGATAGTAACGACCACTATCAGGTTGTCTCCAATTCTTCGAAGAAGAATCACCATGAAATTGGTTTCCATGATTTTGACAGAAATTACCGCTGCCCTTTCTATCAAAATTTTGTTGGGATCTACGAGCAAAGTTTTGACCATACGGAGCTGCCGAAGCAACTGGTAAACCTTCTTTCACCTTAGAGTTACCCATGGTTATGTGTGGGTGCGCAGTTACGTATTGGCAACAGAAATCTTCCATTTCTTTTATTGTTTTAGGTTTACGTTCATGAAGGAAAGCAAGGAAAGACTCATTGACAGACGACATGACTTTGTCTCTAAGTATTAAGTCCATAAGTCCTTCATAAGTTTTTTCCGTCTTAGATAGTTCAACCCATCGTGAGAAAGTAATGCGTATTCTTGCAATAAACTCGGAGAATTCAACTCCATTTTCAGGTAACATGTTTTTAAATTGTAGACGATAGCCGTCTTCGTTAAGCTGATATTTCTTTAACAAAGCGGCCCTGACAACCTCATAATTGTTCTTGTCAGGTTCATCCACCATATTTAATATACTTAGAGCTTTACCTGTCAGTATCCCTGATAACTGATAAACATATTTTGCTTTGTCTATGTTATGAGCTGTACATGCTTGTTCAAATCTGTCCAGATAGAACATTATGTCATCACTGGAAGGACTAAATGTTGGTAACTTAATCTTAAAAGTATCATTATTAGCCTTCCCAGAAGATGAACCCTTGTTTGAATCATTACCATTACTCATGCTCGTCAATTTCAATTTCTCCAACTCTAAAGCTAAGAGTTTTTCTTCATGTTCCATTTTTGCTTTCCTCTCATCAGACTCTCTTTGTAACTTCCTTTCTTCAGCTTGAGCCTGCATTTGAAGTCTTTCATTTTCAGCTTCTTTTTTCAAGTCTTTTATTTTCAGCTTCTTTTTCAAGTCTTTTATTTTCAGCTTCTTTTTCAAGTCTTTTATTCTCAGCTTCTTTTTCAAGTCTTTTATTCTCAGCCTCTAGCTGTAGCTTTCTTTCCTCAGCTTCTGATTCCCTTTTTTGTTTTTCCATTTCCATTTGGAATCTCTTTTCATCCACCTGCATCTGCAGTTTCTTTTGTTCAGCTTCCATATGCAGTTTCTTTTGTTCAGCTTCCATTGCTTTATCATATCGAGCAGTTGCAAATTCTTCTAACTTATCACCAGTCTTCCCAAGCAATTTACCCTGTTCAATAAAGTGCTCAAATGTAGACATGTTGTCTAACATATGAGTCCAAAACCTGAAATAATTAACTAATTTATTTCAAACCTAAGTGTAACAAGTCTTAATTAAGCACTTGTATATTCACATCACATTATATTATCCCAGTCTCTGTGGGAAACAAGTCTCCAATCAAAGAACTTGTATATGAAATATCAACAATCAATTCTTGATCATAAGTGCACTTCTCATTCAATAGTGCACGACACTATTCATCATTCATTTATCATCAGTATAGTAGTAACAGTGCATTAGCATAGCCCATTAACTAATTACTATAACTGTAAACAATGACTATGTAAACACATGCAGAATGTAAACATTGAAAATGTAAACAATACAAACAATGTAAACAATAACAATGTAAACAATAACAAAGATCAGCAACAATACAAAAACTTTCGCAGAAATCAACTAAAAATAAAGCAGAAATTAATGAAATATCACAAAAAATGTGACGATATCTGCGATAGAATTAAACAAAATACATGACACCACAGTGTATAAACAAAAATGTTGTATGAAACTAAATTATAGACAAGAGTAGGCTAACAAACACAAACAAATCAAAACAAAACTAAAGAATGCGAAATAATAACGAAAACAATATTAAAACATGTCATCACAGCTAACATAAATAGCAACAGAAGTCGCTTAGCAAATTCCAGTATTGGAAATTTGCAAACCTTACAGAAAACGCTCACAATAGACGACCTCTATGACGTGGCATAATCTAACGGAGACACCACCCAACCGAGAACCCGCTGAAATATAAACATATAAATATACAAATAACATATAGACATATAATATATATAGAATGAGATGATACACAGAAGACTCAGCAGAAGTATAAGGGCACAGTTTACATACAAACAGGCCACTTAACTTAAAGGCTTCCAATCGTAGAACAGCAGAAAAACGGATGTCAATCAACGTCCTAAAGAGCGAAGCTCCAACGATGATGGCACATCTGAACTGCTTCCACTGCTAACACGATGGTACAAGAGCTTCTGAAATACTGTGTGTTGAGTTGTTTCGGCACTTGACCTTCTAATCCAAAAGTAAGTTGATGGAAATCGGTACTTGGCCTTCTTCAGAAAACAACCCGTTTCAACCGGCACTTGACCTTCTCAAAAAACGACAGCACTGGAACCTTGACAGCAGCAACTTGCTTGACTTGCGTAAAAGATAACAGCAGTCCGAGTTATCCGGCAACATGTAACAACGCCGGGTACTGTCAAATTCTTGTTTCCGTCAAAAAGTTGAAATTTTGACTTTTACCGGGCAACGCCGAGTACTTTGAAAATTTTGAAGATGTTGACTGTATTGAAGAATGTTAATTTCTTGAAGGATGCTGATGAATTCTTGTTGAAAATGAAGTGGGTAAGGGACCCCGTGTTTGCTAGTACCAGAATCAAACCAGCTTATGGCCACCAAATGATGCGTGATGCCATATGATGATGGATGGCATCCGCATGTCTGGTTTTGTGTAGTGTGTAGATGTGTTCAGTCAAAACAATGTTCATGCAACAATAACAGGGCAATCCACATAGGACGTCAGTAAACTCACGACGTATAAAGTCAATGAGTCTTGAAACAGCCGTTGACGTTTTTCTTCATTATTTATTGTGGACGCCACAGTGACAAAATGGTTACGCAAATGTGTAGGCACATCAAACAGTCATTATCACAGCAACATTCAATACAGCAATAAACGGTAGACAGCATTACAATGATGAGTCAGATGCATGTTATATTTCAAAGTGCTGTAAATGTAGTCAGGTGAACAACTCCATCCTTTTCTATAACAGCCAGGAGATAACCAGATGTATGAGATCAGTTCACTCTCCTTAGTTTGACTTCAGCAAGACAGACACGTCTGCCGAAGTATAAATAATGTCCTCAAGAATATCCTCTAGATAATAAAGGTTTTCTAAACCTAGTTCATTTAACAAAGTAGCAAGTAATGGTCCTTGGAACCTGCATCAACCGATGCAGTACAATGCAGCGACATGTGAGCTGGGAAAGAACATCTCGTGACGACGACTTTCGGAGACAGGCTATGAATCGAAATCGCTCACGACCCAAAATCGATAGAGTTAATGAAAAAGTCAATTTACCTTGCTTTCATGAAATACACAGAAATATCACGCCTCCCGACATGTGGGAAAACACTAGAGGTATTATCTCGACTAAACGAAATATCCATAAGAGGACTACACATCCCTGACAGAACAAAAAAAAGCGGAGATCCCCTCTTCAACGAGGCATCTCTTTCGCCATTCCAAATCGCTCACTCACACTAGTGGTGGGCGGAAACCGATCGACCAAACAACAAGGCAAGTCATGCGCAGTCCAGCGCAAAAATGACCACAGCTCAAAAGTTAACTGCATTCGATACTAACGCGAGAAGACAAATGCTTACCGAGAAAAGTGACTATAGATTTCAAGCAGTTGTTGCCCTTGCGTTATAAAACAGATATTGAAATAAAACGATGTTGCGAGAATTTATCACGCAACAATCATCCATGAAATTTGTGATACATGGGTTATTCAGGGGATCCAACAATTTGCGCATCATCCTTGAAAACACACTCGGAGCATTTTTCAGTCCGAATGGTAGCATATTGAATTCATAATGTCCATCCGAAGTGCTAAAAGCCAAATAAGGTCTCACTTCAGGCTTCACTGGGATCTGGTAATAGCCTTTACTAAGATCCACTTTTGAAAAGTATTTTGCCTTGTTCAGTCTGGCAAATAACTGTTTTGTGTCTGGTAATGGATCCACTTGTCCTTCTGTGACAGCATTCAGTTTCCTGTAATCTATGCACAGTCTGTGTTCCCCAGACGGTTTTCTCAACAAAACGACACTAGAACTAAAAGATGATTCACTGTGCGAAATAATCCCCTCCTTCAACAAATACTCTATTTCTTCCTTCAATGCCTTCTCCTTCGCGAACGGAATAGAATAGGCTCTCATACAGATTGGGTTTGAGTCTACCAGTTTCATGTCATACTGTAGCAAATTTGTATGGCCTGGTTTATCTGTTAATACATCTGTATGTTCCTCCAGAACCTGTTGAACTCTCTCCCTCTGGTTTTTAGTCAGGTGCTTACTGACTTTTACCTGTGCTGCTGTTTCACAAGGATGTAATGGGTATTCATGTGAGGTGAGTGGTTCTTTTTGCATCTGGGTTGCAATAGCCAAGGTCAATAAGGGGGGTGCTTTCCTGGAGTGGTCTGTCCAGATACTTCTTTAACAGGTTTACATGATAAACTTTTTCCTTCCCCTTTTTGTCAATTTTATAGTTTGTTCTAGACACCTTCTCTCTGCATGTTTCTTCCTGGCTTGCTTCAAATTATCATTTGCCAGTTTCCATCCAGCTTTCAAACGATTGGTCAGTTCGTTCACATATTGATAAGATGAGGTAACAGTCTCTTCCGCCTTCTCATCTGTCCAGGTCCTTAATAGGGCTTCTAATGGACCTTTTATTGGCCTCCCAAATAGCAGAGTTGCGGGAGCCATCCCGGTTGAACTATGTGGTACCTCCCGGTACGCAAACAATGCGGCGGGCAGGAATTGATCCCACAGATCCGGTTTTTCGTGTGCCAGCTTTCTCAGGATAGAAATGAGAGTCCCGTTGAACCTCTCTACCTGGCCGTTCCCTTGTGGATGGTATGGACTACAATGAAAGTGTCTTGCTTGAAATAGCTTAAAAACTTCTTCCGTTAGTTTCCCCTTGAACTGAGAACCATTATCCGTCAAGATTTGATGAGGGAATCCTAATCGGGTAAATATTGTAAGTAGTGCCTCTGCTACATGTTTTGAATCAATTGATGGCAGGGCTACCGCCTCTCCCCACATAGAACAAGTGTCCACCAGAGTAAGGATGTAACTGTTCCTCCTCTTGGTCCGAGTGAGAGGTCCTACAATATCCACTGCAACCCTCTCAAAAGGTGTTCCCACTATGGGCATTTCCCCTAGAGTTGCAGGAGCAGTCCAGTGCTTTGGAGCTACCCTTTGACATTCTGGGCAGGATTTGACATATCTTTTTATATCCTCCGTTATCCCTGGCCAGAAGTAATGACAAGCTATACGCTGTCCTGTGGCGCTGATCCCCATGTGACCACTGAAGGGAATCGCATGCCCGAGTTCCATCACTTTATCTCTATATGAAGTGGGAAGAACCAGCTGGGTATGACCATTTGTTCCAGTTCCGGCCTTCCTGTATAAGAGTCTGTTCTTCATGAAATATTCCCCCTTGCTCGGAGGTGTGTGGCATTTGGGCAATTTTTTAAAACATGGCTTGAGTGTCCTATCCTCAGCCTGTGCCTTCCTCATCTCCTCTGGATGAGCATTTATAGGTTCACCTTCTTCCTCCTTCTTCTGTGACCTGGTCTGCACTGTCGCCATGATCACAGGTTTCTCGGGGTTCCCCAAGAAGACGTATCTACACCCCAATATCAGAGGGTAGATTGGTTCATCTATCACTGCTGCTCTGATTTCTCCTTCCACATAGCGAGTTTTCACCGTTATCCTTGCGATGGGAAGTGTCATGAGTGGTATGTCCTTAGTCGCCCCTTGTATTTCCACTGTTTCTGTGGTATACTGACTTGGGTCCACTAGGCTAGACTTCACAACTGAATCATAATCCAAACCTGTATCATAAAGGCACCTTATGGTGACCCCATTACAAATAACATCCTCACAAACTGGGGGGTGATAAGGTTCCTGTTGTCCCTTAGGATTAACCTTTAATCTTTGCGTCCCCGACTTCATTGCAGCAATGTTTGAAGGTTTCCTTCTACAAAATTCGGTGTTATGGTTATCCTTCTTGCACCATTTACACCATCTTTTTCCTTGGTTCAACGGTTTTCTTTCATTGAACTTTTGGTCATTGAACTGTGAGTTTCTGTCGCGATAGTCATTTCTTGGCCGCTCAAAGTTTGTCCTACCTTTATTTCCCTGCTCTCTATTATCAAATTTATTAAATTGCTGTGGAGCTTTAAAATTGTCTATGTGCTTCTTCTTAGCACCACTTACCTCTGCCTGGGCTGCCTGATACCTCTCAGCAACATTTAAAATTTCCCCCAACTTCTCTGCACCTTGTTCCATGAGAAATTTTCTCATGTCTGGAGCCATGGACTCTCTCAATTGCTCAATCATGATCATTTCTTTAAGATCTTGGGTCTTCCCCAGAGCCGTCCATTTCTCCAAATAGGTTTCTAGTCTAGCAGAGAATTGGTGGTATGTCTCCCCAGACAACAGTTTGGCATTTCTAAATTTCTTACGATAAAATTCACCATTCTTCTCGTACCTTAATAACAAAGCCTGCTTTAACATGTCATAATTGTCTTGGTCTTCCCTGTTCATTTTGGCAAATACTTCATAAGAAGTACCTCTCAATCCCCGTGATAGCTTTAAACTCCACCTCTCTCTCTCTAACCCATATGTAGTAGCTAATAACTCAAAACGTCCTAGGTACCCCTCTATGTCATCGTCTTTTTCAACAAAATGGTCTAAATGAAACCCCATAGCGGAGTTTGAGGCTCCCAGACTGGGCGTAGCATCTGAGGCAAAAGGGCTGGCACCATTTTCAGGAGCCTGGCCTTGTAATTCCAGCTCCCTTAGTCGTAATTCGTGCTCCCTCTGCAACCTTCTATCTTCTGCCTCCCTTTGCTGTCGTTTTTCTTCTGCCTCAATTTGCAGCCTCTTAGTCTCAGCCTCTAACTTCTTCTCTTCAACCAACCTGTCAGACTCCAATTTTCTTTCAGCCTCTTTTTCTAATCTCCTTTCTTCCCGTTCAATATATTTATCACATTCAGCCGTTACGTATTGAATTAAAATTTGACCATCCATTCCCATCTCCTTCGCGGTGAGCACAGCAGCTGATCTAAATTTTGCCAGCTCCGCCATACTTTTTAGACAATATAATAATATACAAGATAAATCTCTAACCAGTAAATACACTAAGTACTTCTTATGACTATAGTCTAACCAATTCTAACTAACCAGTTAACTAATTAATTATTACTGGCTGTGAAGATTCACCAACTTTTATCTGCAGGGACACTTTTAATTTTAAAGGGAATTTTACAATTTATTTCCCTACTTTTATTTCTCCCACCAGGAGATCCTAATATTACTGTTGGGCTAATTATCCCGGACGAGCCCCCAATTTATGTAGTGGTGTTGATGGTATTGTATGATGGTGATATTACTAAATGTAATTGTATGAGGCCAGCTGGGAAGGCTCCTGAGATAAAATGTAGTTGAGAATTGTCAGAAGGCCTTTCTTGCTACCACTACGACCTCACACTTAATTTTTTTTAATGAATGTGGCTACGTAAAGTGTCTAGGGTTATGATATGTAGTGTGGTGTAATAGGTTATAGATATACCCACAGATATTTAACAAGACTAATAATATTAATAAATGTTAAAATACACTGAACTAACTCACGTGTGTAAAATTTTTTATAAAATTATATTACATTTATTTTGTTCTGGATCAATTTTTTAGGTTGACCAGAACTTAAAAGGATTTAGAGATTATGAAAGAAATGCATGGAATATTATATCATAAATGCAATAGTGTACATATATATGTACTATACTAGTTAGTTTTATTAAAATGTTCTAGTAGTCATCTACTTGGGAGGATAGTTAATGTTTGTGCTGTTGGGGTGGCCTCATCACACCTGTCTATATTGACTACACAGTGTCCAGAAAAGGTGGGAATTTTTATGGGGATATTAGTAACTACAAAGCGTTGGTGAATGTCCAGCAGACCAGAGGCTCACTCATCTTGTAGTTGTAGCTCTGGTGCTGAAATCAGGTGGTCCCACCTCTCCGTGCTGGCGGGCAATAATGGTGGTCTCTGTCACAAGTACTGCACAGATACACTCGAGTAAAGTCACCAACTGAATAGACACTGCTTTGTTGACAACAGAAACTCCCAGCTCTGCAATCAAAGTATGGGCCATGTGTCAAAATCTATTCTCTACCCACGTCTGGACACAACACTGACACAACAACCACATCATACAGACAGGTCAGATCTCTCTGACCAAACAGCACATTTACCATGGTGGTTTTACATCAGATAGATCCTCCCAGACTATAGATTCTGAAAAATATTTATTAGTTTTCTGCCCTAAAAGAGGATAGGTAATATGTTTCATTATTCTCAACACTTGATCTGTCTTGCCTAACCCTTGCTGGAGTTTATGTATATTGTTGGTCCCTAGACCCTGACTTGGGCGGGGGGTCTAGAGCAAATCCCTACTTGTTTGTAAGGCTAGATTTCGATATGGCAGTATCAAATCACTCAAACATGAAACAATATTCAAAATATATAAAGAAATAATTTCAATCTTACCAGATTATGAATAAATAACACAGAATTGCTAGCAAAACTCAGCTGAGCTGCTGGCTATAGTATGGCGTCCCTAAACTTCTTTCACTTTCTTTCATATGGAAATCACCACACTTTAAAATCTGTGTCTATCACTGAACAACTATTGAGAAATGACCCCAAATCCGCGTCTAAGCGCCGACAATATGCTTGTCTGTGGCCAATCACTGCCTAGGTTTTTTTGAATTTCAAATTTCCTACACTAAAGTCATTTCAGTCATGCTTCAGTCAAGTATGGATGTTTATCTGTTAGTCTGTCCGTCTCTACTTGCGTTTCTACAAAAATGTACTTGATTTTTGAACCAACCTTTCTCTCCCCTCCAAAATTTTGTCGTTAAAAGTTATTTTTAGACACAGCCACCACAATATCCCGTCTCTTCCATACTAAGTAGATTTGAACACCTGCGTCTCGAGGTCGTGTTTTTTTTGGTGCAATTAGCGACACTTTTAGATTCAATACAGTCTGTCGATGATGTGAACAACACTGTCTTTTGTCATTATCTTCAATATTATCTATCCGTCTGTAAAATTAAGAACATATTAGTTCACTGCTCAGAATGGGCCATCCGGCCAGCTAATTTTTATATTCCTAACATTAATATTAAGAAAAAAGTACTTTTTAAATTTTGTGATATTCCAAACATCTGCGTTTTAGCCGCTGAATTCAAATCAAGGGCTTGGTATTGCAAAAGCGTCCAATAAATGACTGTGGCGTAACATATCTATGGTCCCTTCTGTCGAGTTGCTTACTTTTTATGTCAACTTGGGAAACGTGACTTTTCTCCGTTTACCCCCCCCCAATTGCGTCTCCTTAGCCTTTCTAGTCTCACGCAATCTTTCCAGTCATATTTTTTTCCTTTTTGATCCGCCGTTCCCCTCCTGTCTAGCAAGTCAATTATTATGGAGGATGATGACCCGCGGTCTAGGCGATCATGTACTATTCGCAGCCTACGCATTATGTTTTTATCCTTAAATGTTATCTTTGGAGGTATTTTACCGTTGTATCTCTGTCAATTTCACTACATAAGTAGTAAATTCCAATACAGAACTTAAACTTTAATAAAATTATCAAGCAAGTCTGAATGAAATTTATTTACAATTTATTTGTCCTGAACCTTGTCACGAAGTGGTTTTAAGTTTTTAGAGTTTGCCTGAATGAAAACAAGACCCTAGTATGAGAAAGTCTGAGAAAATAGAATGTAGATGGAAAATGACATGCCTGTGGACAGATGAGACTATTGGCTCAAGGGATAGAACCAGGTTTTGACTCGCCCTTGCCGCTTCGTGACTTCAGAAAGGCTATAATCTCACCCTCCTCTGACTTCCTTTAAATACAAGGAGATAAGGTGTATAAAACGACCACGGACACAACTATACAGACGACATAAAGTAAGTATAGTAAAGAGTAGAAGCTGATCCAGTGTACAGTAAATATATTTTTTTATTTACAGAATGGAAAAAAAACATTAAAATACCACCAAACATCAGTCAAGAAATGGCCTGCACTGTTGCACGGCCTGAAAACAAGTAACGATTAAATTGATAGACACCCAAAAAAAAAAACCCAAATCACATTCACTCTTTCTGTCACCCTGCTGAGGAACAAAAAATTTGGTTAGTGATTTAAACAACTCAAATCTTGTGGAGCTGTCAACTTTAGCCTCCACTCTCTAACACAAATAAGATTCTACTGTCTCAGTCCGGTTGACTCTTCCTCAACGAACGTCTACCCCGCTTTCCTCTTGTTAGGCGATATGCGCCGCTAACTAACACCACTGGAAATGCTACAAATAATAGACTTGGAGTAACACAATGGCTCAGTATCTATCCGTCAAGTGGATACTGAACAGACCCTACTGGTCCTGCCTATATTCTCCCTCCTTCTCTCTCTCTCTCTATCTCTCTCTCTCCCTTGGTCTCATTGTCTCTCCAACCCTCGACGACTGATGATGCGGCGTCTCCGTTACGCTCTTCTCTCGTTACCTTCAAGAACCAGGTATGGTAACCCTATCACCTGTTCCTGAATTCTGCGATGATGCTGAAGTTCTGGCGTCAAGCATGAGGTACTTGATAACCTGTCGACAAACTTCTCTGCTGCTGAATAGCTTCCCTCTTTTAACCCGCTCCGGAGTTAGAGGAAAAAAAAACCACAGCCTTGATTTCCGGCTGTACGCAATTGAAACCAGTCTAGCTGAAGAATTGAACTTCACTGCAATAGACCGTTTAGGTTATCTTCTTTTGCTCCTGACGATAACTCGAGTACTCTGACCCTGAGATATGTCTTCTTGCCGTGGATAATTTTATTAGACAAAATTATGCTCCCCACTGTTTTGCCGTGACTCGCTGAAATTAAAAGGAAATGCGTCTATTGTATACAACTCCAACATAACGCATCTCTAACCCATTAATATTTATAACTCCCTTACTCAGTACTTCACTCGTCATGTACAACAATACAAAAAATAATATTACCCACGTGGCATTTAAATCTCTCTCCTCTCTCTCCCCCTCTCTCGTTCTCAAAAAACCGATACATAAAATATTCCTACTCACGTGTCTCTTCATTCTCACTCCTTTCCCCGCTCTCTCTCTGAACTATAATCTGCCAGGTAAGTAAACAGAAACCTCCCGACCTGTCTGCCTCTTATCTATTTGTTACGCGTGGCTACCCACGTGTCCAAACATTCAAACTAGGGAACTCCTTTAACGTTACCCATGAGGTTTCCCACTTACTCCAGAATTAAATGAAATCTCGCTATAGGAATAGTTTACTCCTCTAAGCCGTATAATTCACGTATAACATACATCTTTACTCTCCGACTGCATTTCTTACATAAAGGCAAAAAAATAAAATTTAGTACACACAATCGATTCCCACTAAAATTACATTTGTAAATGCACAGGAATAATTGGCGGTTTTACATAACATACTACAAATATGAGTACACGTGCATCTCATAACTTCCCACGCTCCTATCTACTGCCAAAATCATATAAAGAATAAGCACACTGTTGCATTTACATCGTTCTTCAAAGATGATAATTAATGGCACTATCATTAGAACTAAAAAGTAAATGTCCCCGAAGAAATTAACTACGGGCGAAATTCTAAAAACCCCACTAATAAGTAAAAACGATAATAAAACTACTACATACCAATTATCGCTGTTGTTCCTCGCAATGGAGACGATAAATACACAGTCATACGGCAGGCACTTATTTCTTACGATAGAGAACTTGGCCCCTGTCTAACTGACTATTTATACACACCGGGGCCACCCCCGCGTGTTCATTAATCTACGCACTCGGGCCAATGGAAACGCTTAGAAAAATAAACATAACTATGAGCTACGCCAATCAGATTTGAAAACAACGCGACCGCGTGTCCAAAAATGACATCACGTCCACGTGCGTTTCTGACGCGTCATACAGGCGTGCCCGAAAAATAGCGATTTCCGTAAACAACGGAAAATCAGAAGAAAGAAAAACTGGTCGAGTGTAAAATAAACCTACCATCATAAAACGACCCCATTTAATTACTTACATAAACATACCAAAACATACCAAACACGATATATATACCAATGAGAAGAAAACAATTGTTAAAATACAAAATAGACGACAGAATCCGGCCGGTTGAAAGACAGAATTACAGTGCAGCATCACAAACCTCAATATCTTTTCAGGTCAGGAATACTCAAAAGAACTGTAATATTATTTACAAATCAAAATAAATACACTGGAAAATCTCTTCCATAAGGATTACTGTCAAAGGACTGAACTTATTTCACGTTCTGTTTATCTTGATGTTATATTCACTGTCCTTGAACTTTTGAATTCACTATATTATATATAGTCCTTGACTTCATCATTTAAGGGTCTTAGTAGTTGTAAAGTTTTAACTGTGGTGAGTACTGGAGTAGCTGTTCAGTGAACCGTATGGTTCACTTATCTTTGTATATGCTGCTGATCTTCATTCAACAAGTCAGGACCACACGACTTGCAGCTCCTGGATGAGAAATGCTGGGTATAGCTCTTAGTTTATGTAGAGCTGTTGTCACCAACAGACTTCCTCAACAATGGCTGGTGATTACTTCATGATACTGAAACAGAACCTGGAATAAAGGATAACCACATTTCATGTAGGTATCTGTTTCAACCCACACACACACATACAACACCACATTTTACCCTTTTCTCAGTTATTGTGCTAACAGGTTGCACTGGACATATAAGTTCTTTTCCTACAGCCAGTTCCATGTAATTATTCTTTTTCTGTACTTATTCTATGATAGAGTCCTTAGCTCATGATTGGCTTCCATACAATGATTTGGTTAAGTACACAATGGTAAGTGACTACTTAATTACTTCATGTCAACAATTCCTGTACACCTATCTCATATGCGTGAACACCGTGTAACTCCAGAAGAAAATACTCATTCAAATCCCCTATTAAAACTTACTGTCGTAATTGTGCCCTATTTTGCAAATATTATACACATTTTTCATTTCGGGCTTGTCGTCTTTCAAACTACACACGTTTACAATTGGGTCAGTATGGCAGCAACACATTAGTCCTGTAGTTTCACTTTAGTTTCACTTTTCTACACAGCACTGCACACATAAGCGGGTATACACAGGCTAATAATTAACAAAAAATACAAATATATATATCTTTCTTACCCTCAGGCAATAATACTCAAGCTGAGACTGGCCTCAATGGAAATCTAGTTCTGTTAACAGGTCAGAACGGCAAAAGACTTGATATGCACAGTCCGTTAGATTTTCCTACAGCTTGGTTTGAATTTCAAAATAGTGGCGGCTCTCCAGATTCCCCCTTTCTATATATAGAGCTACATCCGACCAATCGGAGCCCAGTCCAAATTTATTTTTAAGAATTAAAACTTAGGCGTATTTCAGCCTGCTCGTATAAAGTGATTAAGTTTAAATATTTTATATTACAGTTATTATTGGACCGATTTCTATTATTTAAAATGATAATTAAACGGCCAATTGATCTCTATCGTTCTATAGGTATATTCGTTAGCTATTTCCTTGCATTTCACTCTAGGTAATTTTTAAGTAATTAATTCGGGTACCACCCTGATATGAAGATATCACTAAAATCAATTTTTCGCTTTAATTAACTTACTTTTATGAGATCGGCTTGGTACCTATTTATTAAGTGATATATCAGGAGTATTAATAGCTATGTATTTTTTTTTATTTCTCGCTATTCTTTAAGAAATAAAATAACTCCTTCCCACTAAAAACACAGAATAGGCCCATTGTGCTTAATCCAAAAGGTATCTTTATAGACACTAGAAAAGGAGCGTTCTGATTGGCCATTACATTTGGACCTTTTATCCTAGATTGAGCGCGGAAAATATGACCGTGTTGTTTATACAGATTCAAATTACGACACTGGCTCCGACCCTCTTCGTGATCTTCTTTGCCTTACTCTTGAAACATGCATTCAGAGATGCAACTGAAGGAATATGCCTTCACACTAGGTCAGATGGCCGTCTGTTTAATCTATCAAGGCTGAAGGCAAAAACAAAAATCAGAAGGGTCACTATAAGAGACTTGTT
Organism: Oreohelix idahoensis; assembly: GCA_024509875.1. Taxonomy (NCBI): domain Eukaryota; kingdom Metazoa; phylum Mollusca; class Gastropoda; order Stylommatophora; family Oreohelicidae; genus Oreohelix; species Oreohelix idahoensis. The sequence goes on along the minus strand of JAMPIV010001555.1, from coordinate 215,720 downwards.
GTTCGCTGATGATGCTGCAGTCGTCACCACTAAAAGCATACAGGAGCTTCAGAGCTTGATGAATCGTTTCACTAAAGCATGCAAGGACTTTGGCCTCACAATAAATCTAAAGAAAACAAATGTGCTGAGTCAGGATGTGGGTGCTGCACCAGTTATCACTATCGATAACTATGAACTGGCAGTGGTGCACCACTTCACATACCTAGGGTCTACCATCAATGACAAACTCTCACTAGACACAGAAATCGACAGCCGCATTGGCAAAGCTGCAGCTACCTTTGCCCGTCTCACATCGCGTGTTTGGGGAAACTCCAAACTCACAACGAAGACCAAAGCTGCGGTATATCACGCCTGCGTTACCAGCACACGCCTATATGGCAGCGAGACCTGGACGACCTATGTTAAGACAGAAAGAAGGTCAATACCTTCCATTTACGGTGTCTACGCCACATCATCGGCATCTCGTGGAAAGATAAAGTGACAAATGTAGAGGTGTTGTCACGTGCTGGCCTTCAAAGTATGTATACACTGCTTAGACAGCGCAGACTTTGCTGGCTTGGCCATGTTCGCCGCATGGAAGATGGTCGCATCCCAAAAGATATCTTCTACGGACAATTAGCAGATGGCAAAAGATCTGCAAAAGAGATATGAGGGCACTGGACATGGATCCAGCAACATGGGAGGATGAAGCTGCCGATCGCACTAAGTGGCGATGTTATTTACGGCGCCACCTCAGATTGGGCGAAAAGAGGCTCACACAACAAGCAGAGGAGAGGAGAAAACGTCGAAAATAAGCAGCTGAGGTCTGCCACCTCGGGGGCGCATTCCCACAGTCAGTTATGATTGAATGGGCTATATATATATATATATATATATATATATATATATATATATATATATATATATATATATATATATATATATATATATATATATATATATATATATATATCAGATGTGAAACAGAAATCAAGAAGAGAATAGGAATGGCCAAAGCTACATTCAACAACATGAAACATATACTGACATCCAAACAGTTATCTCACAAATTAAAACTGAGAATCATAAAGTGTTATATATATTCTGCATTTCTGTATGTTGCAGAAACATTTACGATGAATAAGCATTTGGAAGAAAGAATTGAGGCTCTTGAAATGTGGATATATAGAAGAATGGGGCGTATCTCATGGAAAGAGATGAAAACAAATAAGGAGGTCCTAGAAAATCTAGGTATGAAAAGAGAACTAATGAGGGAGGTCAAAGTTCGGCAGCTAAAATACTTTGGCCACATAAAAAGGCATAACACCTTGCAGAAGACCATAACAGAAGGGAGAGTTGAAGGCAAACGTGCAAGGGGAAAACAGCGCTATAAGTGGGAAGATAACATCAAGAGATGGACAGGAAAGAGTCTATCAGAGTGCACCACCAAGACAAGAGACAGAAGACGTTGGAGATCCATTACAGCCAACCTTCGTTGTGGAGATGGCAACTGATGATGATGATGATATATATATATATATATATATATATATATATATATATATATATATATATATATATATATATATATATATATATATATATATATATATATATATATATATATATATATATATATATATATATATATATATATATATATATACGAGGGGCGTTCAGAAAGTAATGCACCACATCGTTTTTCTCAGCTAATAATGAAGATAGAAGCATGAAATTTTGCACACTTCAAATATGGCATGTGCCAATTGTGTGCACCAAATTGCACCTCAACCGGCCGAATAATACGGCTGCCCTAAACCGTTGGAATGGAGCGTGTTAGCAACTTGCGTTATAAGCAGCGAATTGTGATAGAATTTCTCGTTGCAGAGAAGGAAACTGTTGTGAATATTCACAAGCGTCTATGTGATGTGTATGGAAGTTTTGCAGTCGACAGGAGTACAGTTAGTCGCTGGGTTCAGAGAATCAAAGAATCAGGAAGTGGAGATACGGAGCTGCCTGATCGGCCGCGCTGTGGACGTCCTGCCACAGCCACCAACGCAGAAATGTTGAAATGCGCTGAGGGCATTATTCTTACTGATAGGCGGAATCACTACTCAACAATTGGCCTTACAGCTGTCAGTCAACATTGGTAGTGCAAATGCAGTTATAAAAACTCTTGGATTTTCTAAGGTGGGTTCCTCGAAGTCTCACAAATGACCACCGATTACAAAGGAAAGCAATTTCTTCTGAATTGTTGGAGCGTTTCAATGCTGATGGAGAGAACTTTTTGGCTAAGATCGTTACAGGTGACGAAACCTGGGCACATCATTTTGAACCTGAGACAAAAAGACAGTCAATGGAGTGGCATCATCCGCAATCACCAAGAAGAAAGAAATTCAAGACAATTCCTTCAGCTGGAAAGATAATGATCACTGTCTTTTGGGACATTGAAGGTGTGATTCTTGTGGACGTTATGCCAAGAGGAGAGACAATCAATTCGCAAGCTTACATTAAGACATTGAAAAAACTCAATCAACATTTTCGCAGAGTTCGGCCGCACAAGAATCCAGCAGACCTGCTTCTCTTTCACGACAATGCGCGACCTCACACAAGTCTGGCAACACGGGAAGCAATCACCAAATTGGGTTGGACTGTACTACCCCATCCACCCTATAGTCCCGATTTGGCACCCTCTGATTTTCATCTATTTGGTCCACTTAAATATGCATTCTGTGGGACAATGTTTGAAGATGATGAAGGAGTGATTCATGCAGCGAAGAAATGGCTACATGATCAAGACAAAATCTGGTACGGGCTAGGAATACATGCACTTGTTTCGAGCTGGCATAAAGCCGTACAAGTTGATGGGGATTATGTTGTATAATATCGATGTTTACATGACATATCCATGTATATTGTGTATAAATTTCATGCTTTTTGAATAAACAGCTCCTGAGAAAAACGATGTGGTGAATTACTTTCTGAACGCCTTTCGTATATATATATATATATATATATATATATATATATATATATATATATATATATATATATATATATATATATATTGTGACGGTATTGCCTCCACTGCTTTGCAGTAGTGGTCCAACAGTGACCAAAACTAAAGAGTATCTAATATGGGCTTCAAATGTGTCTACCTTTGCACAAGATTACTCTTGGCAGAGATGTAGATAGAATAGGGTTCCAATTCGTCCCGTTTTTCCCGGGACAGTCCCGTTTTTAAAATAAAATGTCCCGGTGTCCCGAATTTATTCCAAATGTCCCGCTTTTTAAGGACCCTTCCTAAAAAAAAAATCTTTGGGTAACAGATTTTATTCCGTGTTTTAGTAGTGTTACTTTATCAATTTCCGGTTACAGTGGACCCTCGGTTTGAATCTCGAACAAAAATTCGAACGTCGACCAAAACAGTGTTCAGTGAGCATCTACCAAATGATTTAACTACAGGAAGGCAGAAAAGTTTCTTACTACTACTGTGAGAAATCAGTTGCAAGAATTAGAAAAAGAAGGACACATAACAGTTGAAAAGTTTCAAAGCTATGCAGTAGATTTCTATGACACCTGCATTGAATATATTCAGGAGTGGTGTACACCATTTCTTACGCCTCTTCAGTCTATGGATTGGATCAATTTGAAGGGAAAGGAGTCTGTGACTTGGAAGAACATCCAAGAAAGCTACATATTCACGAAGACAGTGTCACCAAATTTTACTGTGAATGAAGAGGACTTATTTGGTGAGTTTGCATGTGTGAAAAAATATTGTGAAAGCAAATTTGATGTGTGGAGTGAACTGAAGGATCAAAGTGTCAGTGAAAAATGGTGTGAGATGTTCACTTATTTTTACAAAGCAGGATATAAATGCTGTGAACCTGAAATGCCTAGTTAGTTTTTGTTTGGCACTGCCAGGGTCCAATGCAGCTGTTGAACGTATTTTTTCATTAATAAATGCGCTTTGGACAGACGAAAAAAAACAGACTTAAAATTTAGACAGTGAAAGCTTGCCATTATAAAGACCAATTTTAAGGATTTCTCTTGTGCTGAGTTCTATGTCCAAATATCAGAAGAAAAAAAACTTCTTGAACAGGCCCATAAATCTGATAAATATTCTGATGAATCTGAAATATAAACTTGACTATTGTGTATTTTTTAAAGGTGCGATTTTTCTAATTAAGTATGTTTGTAATTTAGAATTCTTTTTTAAAGTGGAAGTTGTGTTAGTTAATGTGTGTATTTTTATACTAGTATCTTATTTTAAGTGCAACATATAATATATAATAGATTTATTTGTGCTTTACCTTAATTTTTAACATGTCCCGTTTTTTTACGAAATGTCCCGGGTTTTTTAGGTAAAAATTTGGAAATGTCCCGGTTTTTGAACAAAACATTATGGGAACCCTAAGATAGAAGGGTAATGGCACTTCTATCACAAAGGGAGTCTTCACAAGATATTCAGACAAGCGAAAACAATGCTGCTTTGGCTGAGCACGTTAATTCTAGATTCCGATCAATTTTGTGAAGAGTTAAGCAATGATTAATTTTAGCTCGTTAAGCCCCCACCTCTGATTTACTCAGTGGAATTCTTATTAGTCTGGTATAGCTCTGTTTAGAGCGTGTGTAGTAAATTGATTGAGACAAACATGCAGTACATTTAAAATGATTAAATCGAAGTTAAATTTGTAAACTTACAAATAACAAAATTTAATAATCACTTAAGTTTTAACAAATTGAAAATAATTGAATAGTTCAGAAGAAAAGTTTCATCATTGATTGATAGTAGAGTCGATAAAAGAAAATTTGCTTTGGCAGCGTATATTTTGCACTTAGCTGCCAATATTAGTTTCTGCTCTCGCTGATGGGTTCTTTTTACACTGCTCACGCTCGTCAAGGTTGTCGGGTGTAGGTCCCAGAAATGCCAAAGGGAGTCTACAAAGTTGGTCCCTCATCTTAAAGCGTAGGCCACTTGTCCCTTCTTGTTCCAGAGATAGTACTTTCTGCTGCTACCACCAAAAACTATGATAAAGAATAGAAATGAAACGCTCTTCTGAGCATTGCGTTTCCCGATACATACTTATGTGTCCCCTTTCCTCTATTCTACCATCCCATTTATCTCAGAATTTACCCTCGATGAGAATTAAATTTAATCCCTTAAATTGAATAGCTTTAGCTTTACATTACATTATAATGAAAAGGTTCATAGTACAGATAGAATATGTTTACATTTACATTTCCACTGATTGAAAAGTGTTCACAATATAAATTGAATATGTTTTCATTTATGTTTGCCCTGACTTGAAAAGTTTGAAACTGTAAGAATTATAATTAGAATGTACATCATTTCTTCATCGTTTCCTCCCTGCTCCATATGGAACCTGGGACTCGTTATGCTATTAGTTCTCTTTAAGAAACTAGCAATAAAGCAGTCGCCAGCCCGTGCAGTGGTGGTTCATGAAATCCTCATTCTATACGCTGAAGTTGCCAGCCTCAAATAACTAGGAATTCCACTAGCGATTTTAGAATATTAATATTCACATAGTAATATATATGTATATATGTTAGTTCACATGTTAGTAATATAAAATGTAAAATGGCAACTAACGTCAATCCTGGCTCACATACTTTTTTGCTCAGATGAATAAAAGAGACTTGAATCGGCCTCTTACACGCGTCTGGGTGTCATTTCTTTAGTAAGATAATTCCCTCTATGACTCCGTGTGTTTTCAGTTTCCTCAGTCCCGGTGTCCTTATTAAATGATAGAGATTTCCTGAGCTTTTTTTGTAATTTCGTCAAGATTCTCCAAGAAAAGGTCCGGCCTGATAAAAGAAATTCTGAATTCTAACTCTGACAAGGTCTGGTGTCGTCGTGGCAAGCGTGGATCTCACAGTAAATTTTCACAGTGAAAAAGACTGCGAAAATGGTCAGGTTATATCCCCAGTCTTCCCACGCATGTGTTTGTTACGAAGCTAAGTAACAAGCCAATCGTTTTCAAACATGCATGTCCCGTGGGGAAATTCAAAATATTTCCGACATGGGAAAATTGTGATGTAAAGGTTACGTTTCCCATATATGGCAATCGTGACATTCAAACATTCTCGTCAATGATTACATGTAACTTTTTACATCTACCCGGAAATATTACACTATTTCCGATCAGGTGTGTCTGTCATCCCACCAGGTCGATTCTTGACCGGCGCTCCTTATGCAAACTCAAACTCTTGTTTGACCATCTGTGCTGTGTCATATCACGACAATAATTAGTCGGTCACACGAGTCATGTCAGCGCTAAGTAAACTCGCTTGGCCATTTACATGCGAAAACAGTCGCATCCTTGTGGTACAATAGGATTTCTGTCGATCATCCTTGCATCACCGTCTAATCTATCCGCAATAATAGACAGGTAAACACACACACATGACGACTATCGCTGAGAGGAATGTAAGAATGAAATACCAAGTATCTGCTACACATAGCAGAGAAAGAAAGAAAGAAAGTGCGACAATTGAAAGCACGCTGTAGCGTGAGGTTTTTATTGTATATAGGTGTCACAGAGACTGTAAATTTATTTTACCATTCCGTTCCATATGTTATTACTTCTTAATGTTCTGTTTTCCTAGTCATTTGTATTTTCTTTTATTTCATATTCTCCTGCCTTTTTCCCCCTTCTCAGACCCACCCCGCGCTTTGTTACGTCTGGCCTTCAGTAGAAATCCCCCACGGGGCCTTCAACGGTCAGATAACGTTACATCAGCGCACCTGGTGTTCGTTTGACCAGAGGAACATTTCTGTTACGCTTAAAGCGTTTGAACGAGCGAACGGGTTTCTGTGAAGAAAACGGTCTGCTAGCGGCTGGTACCCTTTGAGGCCTGGTTAACCGTTTCATCTCTGTTTCAGGGGGAGATAACCCGCGGTCGGTCTCAGGGGTTTTGCCCCTTAGACGAACGCAGCGAGCGATCATAATATTATGCATTGTCTATCTGGGGAAATTTCTGGCGGCTGTTGTCTCTGATGTATTCTCTAGAATAACCCTTGGTCTTACTAATGATTACGTTCTACGCCGCAACATCTGTAGAATCAGGCTATGCAGGTGTCCCGGGTAGCGTTGTTTGTAAACATATAAATCAAGAGAGTCTTAATAGTCAAACACACTCGTGAATATTTCCTGGCCCGAGATGGACCATCATGAGATAAGGCAGACTTTAACACAGAACTAAATGTTAAGGCCTATCTCTATCATTTTTCGGGGTGAGTTGACATGTCTTATTAATATATACATATTCATGTTAGCTTTTTATATATCTGATAGGAATGTGACGTGAATTCATTTCTGAGGACTTCTAGTAATGTAATTCAGTGATAATGTAGCGCTGTCTACCGCTTAGTTTAGTGGTGCTTAAACAGAAGGTTTATAATGGGTTAAATGATAGACTTACAATAACAGACACTCACTAGGCGTAGAATCAGTCCACTGATGCTTATCATGGGTTAAGAATAGGCTAATTAACTGTCATTTCTGTAAGATAATGTCAGAGAGGTGGATTATTCACTTTAACACTGAATTATAGCAGATAGTCACTTATTCCTTTTTGATAGATATTTCTAGTGGCAAGGGAGAATCATTTTATGCTTACTTGTGTGGCTAGGCACTAGTCTATAACTTTCACAGAAAGCAGTCACCAGGCATAGATACATTTTATCCTATGATTCAGTCACAACTGTATTATTATAGCTAGAACATTGCATTTTCTATGTGTTCATTCTGTGGAATGTTAATATATTTCCCCAAGGGGACATATGATTTATTTGTGTAATGTCACATGCTGTAATCTGCTTATGTAATTCATTTAATGTTGTAAGATGAATAAGCATATTCATTCAACTGTAACTACAAGGTTAGGTTTCCTGTATGTTTAGTTGGAAGAAGAGGAGTAGTTTTTGCTGTCAGAACATTTACTGACAGGTACCTGGGTGTACAAAATATATTAAGCCTATGCAGGCGCATGCTGATAATTGATAGAGTGGAAGAAGCGGAGCATAACTATGTTATATAACATTAGTGTGATTTTGTTGTTGCTTGATGTAAAGGGTCTTTTTTTGGGGTCTCAGTTTCAGGGATACCGAACTGCTAGAGTCAAGTCTCCAGTCAGGCGAAGAATGTCACATTCTCTTCGTTCTAGAGGGATTCTGAATACAGCTAGCAATCACGAGTCGTCAAACCCCCTACCTGATCCAAAACCCTTCTTTTGTCAACGCCATTTCCCTCTCACGGAAGTTAAGCTCACGTAGTGTAACGAGCCAAAGCTTAATCTGAAATCATCGGTTGCAGTAGTAGTCTCCTACTCTCCTATTGAGCGCCAGTCAGAGCATGGCGTCTTCCAGCATATCAATCAGCCCAGCGTCTATAGCAGAATTTTCATCACCAGCCTCTGTGTGCCTAAACGAAGCACCCAGCCAAACCACAGTCAAGCCAGTCCAAACCGAGTCTAATGCCTAGTACGCAGATTCTAGCGCCGGATGAGAGCGCATGGGACCGGTTGTCCTCAAGTAACCTCGTCTTGAGCGGACAGCCAGATGTAGACAGAGTTCCTGCCCCCTCACGCAATTAGGGGTCACCAAAGTTAGCGCCTACATTGGATTTACAGGTCAATTCCATCACCCATGAAGTATATATTTACGTAAAGACATTGGAGCTATTTCATTTGGTCCCACGAAAGTGGACAGACTGACACTCAGCCTATTCATTTGGTAAACCGGAGATAAATACAGAGTTCCAGCCCCCTCATGCAATTAGGGGTCACCAAAGTTAGCGCCTACATTGGATTTACAGGTCAATTCCATCACCCATGGAGTATATATTTACGTAAAGACATTGGAGCTATTACATTTGGTCCCACGAAAGCGGACGGACTGTCCCTCGGTTTATTTATTTCTCCGTGTTCTGCAGGTTTTATGATTGGTTGTGTGTGTGTTGTTGGTGTATTTTGCATATTTTGATTATTGATGCAATTTTATGTTGTTTGTGGTGAGATGCATACATTTCATGCTTTTCTTCTTTAATAAAGTTTACACATTTATTAATGCGCTGTTCACGACCCTTCCATCCATTATTAACTTGTTTTAGCTCTTTACTATAATCTCTATGCTGATAAGAGAAAAGAGTGAGAGCAGGAGGTGCTTAGACAGTATAAGTGTGTTGGGGGCTTGGAGAGAGTGATAACTTTAATAAATCTTCTCCAGGTTTGTCTCAAGTCCACCTCCTATTACACTTTATCTATGTGTAATCTATAACTCTGTCAGTCCACTATCCCTTGTCGATTTCACTACTATTGTCCAACTCGACAAATACTCTACACTCTAACTCAACCACGACATTAGGATCAGTATAGTACTGACAATACAGAAATCTAATTTCTGCAGGAAAAAGGTGAAGTCCCAGTGTATGAGAGAACCACTGGTATCACAACTTAGTTACGGCTGTGAATGATCTGATCTTGAAAAATTCGTAAAGTGGAGACAGTCATAAAATGCCACCCTGCTGGGTAACTAACTGTGGTATTAAAACAAGGAAACAGATTACACTAAACAATTATAAACTTGACAAGTCGTTCAAATACAATTTCCTTATTTATTAAGTATATACACTATCTACTCTTGTGCTGAAGGGTGGATGTTGGAAGACGGAATGCAATGGATTTGTAAGTTTACAGATGACGTATATATTTATATATATATTACAACAAGTCATTCTTCCAATTATAGGGGAAAAAATTAAATCAGCTATGCTGTTAATCAATTATAGAAAAATTATGATGGTGTCTAGCTCGAATTCAGACCACTTCTACCCTCACTTTGTTCCAGAGATTAGTACTCCCACTGGTACCACCAACTAGTATGGTAAAAGAAGAGAAACGAATACCCTCTGAGTATTGAGTTTCCCAACATGTCCTCTCAGATTGGGGGATTATCTGACTTGCCTATTCCACGTAATTCAAACGTCGTTATCAGACTATGACTCGGCGCAATTCGGCCGTCTTGTCTGGACATTTCGTGGTTTATCCGCACCTCCAATACGCAAGTCGATTATTCTGTAGAATTGTAAAGGATTACTCCCATCTTGTGCAAACACCGTCATTAGCCTTTCACCTGGAATCAAATGTGGGGCCGTCACGTTTTTGTGATCCAATTAGTCCCGCAGTGATGGACCGGCGAATTGAAGTGTGAAAGTTATGTAAACATTGACCTTCGGATGAGTTTTCTGTGTTGACAATTAAGGGCAGGAGGAGAGAAATAACAAAATATCACTCGCACAGGAATGTAATGCAATCCTGCCGGAGTGGACATGAGAGTGCACAAACTGTTTTGTGACAGTTGCTGCCCTACAAGACACCACCAGGCGTGATGGCCACTGACTGCTTTGACAGTTGGCGGCTAAGGATCAAAGAAGAATAAATATATATACACTTTTGTCAAAACATACCTAGTAAATATAGATACTGCTTTATTTTAATTCAGGGTAATAGCATATAATCCTGAAACCTAATCTTAAAAAAAAAGTGAAAGTCCCTGGTTCCCCACCAAAATGTTTCAAATCGGGCCCGTAATGGCGGAATGCACTGAATGCGGCCTCCTCCTTCGCTTGAGGTGAGGCCCGGACCAAATATCCCTGCTGCCCGTTCCCTCGTGTGAGATGAGGCCCGGACAATATGTACCTGCTGGCTGCTCCCGCGTCTGAGATGAGGCCCGGACCTAATAGCCCAGTTGGTCCCCCTCCCTTTTTGTCGTAGAGCCTGGTCCTCGAAAACGCCGATGTCCTGAAACAGATTAATCCTATCCAAAACCCCATTCCCCCCCCCCCCCCCCAACACAATTTGAAACTAAAATACCCTTGTCCCTACTATGAGCCCCCCCCCCCCCCCCCTAATTTTCCCCGATAAATAATTGTCACTAAAATACCCTTGCTCCCATTTACAGGTCCCCCAAAGCACTATTACTCCTAAAACCAGGGTTGTCGAGTCGGGCAAACAAATTTCCGACTCCCACTCCGGAAATTTTAGAGGTCCGACTACAGTTTTTTTTAAACTAGTGATATTGCATAAAATATTACACTTATATGGAGCTATATGTGCAAGTATATGTGCAAGTGTGTGAATAAATGAATATGTGGCTTTCGTAGACTACATATTAAACTATTCATTCATTCATACAGTAATACAAAATAACAAATCACCCACACCTGCACACAAATGACTGCTTTATCAAACATCATGAGGGAAAATAGTTTCATCTTAACAATGACGGGAAAATTGACAGTCGTATAGTTTATTTTCATTTCTTGTTTGTTTGTTTTTTTCTAAATGTGCCAACAAATTTCCAATTGTGATAAAAACTTTATTTATGATCAGAAGCAACTGAAATGTTCGGAATCGGAACATTTTTTACCGACCGACTCCACTTAAAATGACCGACTCCACGACTCCGAGTCCGACTCCAACGTCCTGCCTAAAACACTCGTCACAATACACGGAATCTCTATTTTTTTTTTTTAAAAACACAACTACATTGAAAATACCATTGTCCACACAACGATACGGTCAATCAATGGTAGAATGTGCCAGATTTATTTTGAGCACAGATGAGCCCGATAAGGGTTATCTAGTTCACGTTAAGGTTCAACAAACAAAGCTTGAATTGAAGCCTGCTGCATTATTTAAATTTAAGCCCTGGCTACGTCGATATAACTCTGTTTTTCAAGTGTGTGATATTGTTTATGTTACATGGGCAGACGATTCTCGAACCTGTGTGTGGATTTTTTTTCTTGCGGGTTTAACCTTCTTGTGGTGAGACGGTTTTTTTTTTCAACCTAGACTTGGTTATATCGAGTGCAATTTGTCATCCAAGAAAGAGTGAACTGTATTAATTAACTAAAGTACAACTTTGGATACTACGCCCTGAAATGGATTAATATACTACTCGTCAAAAGTCAAGGGCCACTTAGAAAAACCTTGATTGAAACCATAAAACAAATCTGATATAAACGTAATTGGTATCAGTCAAAACGGCATTTATTGAATACCAAATTGACATGTCACGTAATGAAATTGAAACACACATTCAAACGCAATGAAGCTGTGAAGTGTGTCACCCATCTTTTCAAAAGTCACACAATAGATATTGGACAAATAGACATTTCAAAATCGGGTATGACCACCGTTTGCAGCAAGGCATTCAAGACAGCGTAGACGCATCGAGTCCACAAGGGTCCGAAGAGTATCCCGAGGAACAGCTTGCCATTCCTGAAGCAGAAATGCAGTCAGCTGTGCAACATCCATTGGCAGGGGGTGATTTATTGACAATCTTCGACCAAGGACATCCCAGAGGTGCTCAATCGGAGAAAGGTCAGGTGAATGAGCTGGCCACGCCATCCTGATGATCCCATGTTGCTGAATAAACTCATTCACCACACGAGCTCGATGGGGTCGAGCGTTATCATCTTGGAGGATGGCATTACCACCTATGGCCTCCAGAGCAGGCTGAACAATTGGTCTCAAGATTTCGTTCTGTTCGTTCTGGTATCTTGGGCCGGTCAAGTTGCCTTGGATGATGTAGAGTGGGGTCCTGCCGTGTCTGTAGAAGCCTCCTCAGACCATGACAGAACCCCTACCATAACGATCCACCTCTCGAATTGTGTCATCAGTAAATCGCTCTCCTGGTCGTCTCCAAACTCGAATCCTGCCACCATTGAATGACACAGTGAAGCGAGATTCATCAGTGAAGAGAACTTGACTCCATTGTTGCCTTGTCCATCGGATGTGCTCGCGACACCAAGCAACACGGGCTCTGCGATGAGCAGGAGTAAGAGGGATTCTGACTGCAGGACGTCGAGCAGCCAGTCCAAATTCATGTAAACGTCTGCGAATGGTGCTTTGACTGACATTAACGTTTACAGTTTGTCTCAACTGACATCTTAGAGTGGAACAAGTCACTGTTCGATGGCGCAGGGCTGACAACAAGAGGTACCGGTCATCATGTCTATTGGTGCATCTAGGGCGACCTGGCCGGTGGCGATCCTCCACACTTCCTGTGGCCTGAAATCTCTCCAAAATTCTTTGGATAGTAGAGTGTGACACTGCAAGCCGTCTAGCAACTTCACGGACAGATAAACCGCTTTCAACCCACGCTATAACCTCATTCTTTGTAAGGTGTCAAGACTTCTTCTCGGTGGCATGGTTTTTGCAAGTGATGAAACTACCCTAAGTCTGCTGATTGTAAAACAAATTAAGAGTGAACTCTGTTCACAAAAAGTAGCCATTGCACGTGGAATGTCAATCAGCACGATTACTTCACCTGTTTGGTTGTACGGAAGTTTGAAAAAAAAAACAGATTAAAAATGTGAATTTATGGTCAGCAAACCAAATTGCACGTTATCACCATGGTTGTCGGTGAGTTGTTTTTATGCTTAACGTGCATAGAGGACTGTCAGAGGACGATATTGCACCCATTTTTACTAAAAACTTCCTTCATTTAATAATTCTATGCGCTTATATAAAAGTGTATTGAAAATAATAGGGTGGCCCTTGACTTTTGACGAGTAGTAATAGTATCTATCTGCTATCCTTGTCGTGGAATATTCTAATCCACATATATAAATTAAAAGGTAAATGTAAAGCCTAACAAATAAATTCTATAAAAGGAAGAAGAATGGTAAAGAACAGTGCTGTCACAATGACAGTACTTGAAATCCCCTTTATTTTATGCTTCGTCTGCAAATTGTAGCGTTTCCACAACACATTAAAACAGGTATTGCATTTCTAAGAAAAACATTGAGAGGCACACTGCGTAATGACCTAAATAAATCCTAACATTAATTATACTACGTTACCAAAACGAACGAACAGATGGACTAAAGGATAGAGAGAAGGGAGAGGCAGAAAGCCGAACACGTGCAACACTAAACACGCGTCGCGCGATACACAATTGCTGCCATCACGCGTGTAAGGCCACATGCACTAACTTTATTTCAAATCGACAGTGATAAAATTCACTACCCTTCCCAGAGTTAGGTTTTAAAAAACCTGGAAAACGCTTATTAGAAAAGATGACATTAGATGGGTTTACGTTTGAAAACATTACAGTACCCAGACAGCACATCTTCGAAACAGGAGGTAGAAGAAATTGCATATTTTGAACGCAGCCACGTAGCTCTTTTAAATTTGTATATTTGGGTTCCTTAGGGCTTGCTGACAAAGAATATGTAAAACGTTACGCAAATAGTCTAGGAATTACCAAATTATAACCAAAATAAAATAGTGGGGATGCCTGACAGCATGAAATCATTTCTGCTCATAAAATTTTTTTTTATAACGTGTTTGAAAAAACCTTACGTTACGGAAATAGCCTACCATGTTAACTCCTAATTGATTGGAGCGCAACAAATATAAGACTAAACACGATTGGTCGGGCTATAAATACTATCGTGTGTTGTTATGGGAAACGAATAGAAGGGGTACTTTTTTGAAAAGATGTGTAGACGTGGTGTGATTGGTTAGAGCTGCGAATATACACAATTCAGAGCGTTAGTTCGAGACCACTAGTTCAAATAAGCTTGATGAAGCAACAGTGCGTTGAAGCCAGCTCATATTTTTGCTAAATAAAAGCCTGGAACATAAGCAGATGGGAATTTGTGCCAGTATTTGTGCCAGAATTCATTGCTAGTCAACGTATCTGTGTATTTCCATGAATTGTGGTAGGTTTGGAATATTCAATATCTTTTAATGAAAATTGAATGTAAAATTGTTAATTTATGCCTGTATATATGTGTAGTTCAGTAGCGAACATGAGGAAAAGCCTATAATGCTCCAGCCTGAACAGAAGGTGTCGGAGGAAAGTAAAACTGCATGGAATGGCCAAACAGTACACTGACACCTAGATTATTGATTAGATAGAAATAATGCTGGAATTGCAGAGGCGTAGTAACCATTAGGGAGGGAAATACTGGTATAAAGTATTTCAGATGAAGCTGACAGTTGGCCTAACGCTCTGAACTCAATGTTTGTGATGTATTGTGCTCAGTGTAAAAAGAGAGTATAAATTAGTTATGACGTAGAAGGTACATCCTTCTTGTTTTCAGGGACTGTGGTCTTAACGTTATTGAGCAGCACCTGGTCAGAGCTTTGCTGAATCCAGAGTCGGACAGCATACTCCTTGGTCCATTTTGCTATCAGTGAGGTGTCTCCAGAGCCATGGGGAGAAATCGAGCAGAGGAGTCTTTTCCTGCCGTCATCACGCAAGATAAGAGAGTGTGGCCATGGAGCTCAACATTATGTACCCCATCTTAAAATGACAGTGTAAAATACAATTAAGAGGGGAATTTAATTGTTTTAATATCAGGAACTGAGAACATCTCCAATACTAGTTCCAATAAAGACAAACTATTGAAGTCATGATGACAAATACCAACAGAGCTTGAACAAAACAAAACCAGTATTACCTCATATTACTACTACACAACTGACACACATAGGATACTATTAAAAATACATGTCACTACAAGATTCATATTGAGAAATTCTGTACATATAACTTGTAATTAAAATTGATTGTGATTCCTGGTTCCATTTGTATTTGAATCAGGACACATATTCATTCATGACAGCAATGAATACATATTGTTATTTGAAAAGTTATCAGTGACTCCTTTAAGATATCCTTTAGAGTGTTATATGTATGTGAGTGTCACAGTGTTGTCAAGTGTGGTGGAATAAATTAAATTGTTTATCTGTCTGTTGTTGTTATGACTTACACTTCATCATACACATACCCTAGACATATAACGTAATCATCACACTACTCCAGAATAATTCTGACTGAGATATAAATATATGTGGCAGCAAGTAAGGTTATCTATAATACACTACTCTTATTAGATATAGATACCTTCACAGCTGATCTCAGTCAGTACACTAAGTCCCCTATAAATATTTATAACATCCCACTTCACCACATATATTGGGGGCTCGTCCGGGATTTTGAATCTTTACCTATTAAAAATATTGGGGGTAATTCACTTCAGGGAAAATAAGAATTAAAAGGTATCCTTGGGTGGAATTAAATAAGGTTGAGCTCTCGGTGCCTGTGTTGTCCATTAGATATATATTTAGAGATTGAATTGTTAGTTAGACATTTTATAAACTTACCTGATAGACAATGGCGGACCTAGCCAAATTTCGATCTGCTGCTGTTCAGACTGCAAAAGAGTTAGGATTAGATGGGCAAGTTATGGTTGCCTATGTCACTACTGAATGTGACAAATTTATTGAACGCGAAGAAAGAAGGTTTGAAGCCGAAAGAAAGTTAGAGGCTGAAAGGAAAATTAAGAAGTTACAATTTGAGGCTGAGGCTGAGACTAAGAGGTTGCAGATTGAGGCTGAGGCTAAGAGGTTGCAGATTGAGGCTGACAAAGAGGCAAAAGCATTGGAAGCCGAGGAAAGAAGACAAGCTGCAGAAAGGGAAGACAAGAGATTAGCTGCAGTGTCGTGGAATATTCTAATCCACATATATAAATTATCAGGTAAATATGAAGCCTAACAAATAAAATTAATAAAGAAAAGAGCAATGGTAAAGAACAGTGTTGTCACAATGACAGTACTCGAAATCCCCTTGTTTTCTGCTTCATCTGCAAATTGTAACGCTTTCACGTTGATAGTAAAAGCCTACTATATTATTACCCGCGTTCTTCAATGAAACGTGTGCTGTATTTCTTGGAAAAACATTGAGATACCCAGCGGATCAATGACCTAATTTAAATATTTCATTCATTCCATTTTATACACGGCGGAACGAACGAACAGATGGACTAAAGGATAAAGAGAGAGGGAGGGCTGAAAATCAGGAACGCATGCAACACGCGTCGCGCGATACACAAATGCTGCCATCACGCGTGTAAGACTACATGCACTAACTTTTTTTTCAGACGGACAGTGATAAAATACATTACCCTTCCCAGAGTTAGGTTTTAAAATCACAAAAAACGCTTATTAGGAAAGATAACAATAGATGGGTTTACGGTTGAAAACATAACAGTACCCAGACAGCACATCTTCGAAACAGGAGGTAGAAAATACATATTTTGAACGCAGCCACTTAGCGCTTTTAAATTTGGATATTTGGGTTCCTTAGGGTTTGCTGACAAAGAATATGTACAACGTTATGCAAATAGTCTAGGAATTAACAAGTTATAGCCAAAATAAAATATTGGGGATGCCTGACAGCATGAAATCATTTCTGCTCATAAAATTTTTTTTATAACGTGTTTGAAAAACCTCACGTTACAGAATTAGCCTACCATGTAAACTCCAAATTGATTGGAGCGCAACAAATGAAAGACTAACCACGATTGGTCGGGCTATAAATACTATCTTTCGTTGTTAGGGGAGACGGGGGAAGGTAACATTTTTTTCAAACACTTGTCGAAACGGGGCCTCATTGGCTAGACTCGCTGATATAATCACTTAGGAGCGTTAGTTCGAAACCACTTGTTTAAATAAGCTTGATAAAGCATCAGTGCGTTGAAGCCAGCTCATATTTTTGCTAAAATAAAAGCCTGGAACATAAGCAGATGGGAATTTGTGCCAGTAAATGTGCCAGAATTCATTGCTAATCAACGTATCTGTGTTTATTTCCATGAAATTGTGGGACCGTGGTCTTGATGGTACTGAGCAGCACCTGGTCAGAGCTTTGCTGAATCCAGAGTCGGACAGCATACTCCTTGGTCCATTTAGCTATCAGTGAGGTGTCTCCAGAGCCCAGAGGAGAATTCGAGCAGAGGAGTCCTTTCCTGCCGCCATCACTCAAGATAAGCTGATTTGGCCAGCTGAGCTCAACATTATGTCCCCTCATCTTGAAATGACTTTATAAAAATAACATTCAGAGGGGAATTTAATTGTCTTAATATCAGGAACTGAGAACATCTCCAATACTAGTCCCTAAAGACAAACTATTGAAGTCATGATGACAAATACCAACAGAGCTTGAACAAAACAAAACCAGTATTACCTCATTTTACTACTACACAACTGACACACATAGGATATTTGTAATAATATATGTCACTACTATATTCATATTGGTAAATTCTGTACATATAACTTGTAATTTAAATTGATTGTGATTCCTGGTTCCTTTGTATTTGAATCAGGACACATATACCTTTATGACAAAAATGAATACATATTGTTATTTGAAAAGTTATCAGTGACTCCTTAAGATATTCTCATAGAGTGTTATATGTATGTGAGTGTCACAGTGTTGTCAAGAGTAGTGGATTAAATTAAATTGTTTATCTGTCTGTTGTTGTGACTTACACTTCATCATACACATACCCTAGACACATAACGTAGTCATCACACTATTCCAGAATAATTCTGACTGAGATATATAGATATGTGGTAGCAAGTAAGGTATCTATAATACACTACTCTTAATAGATATAGATACCTTCACAGCTGATCTCAGTCAGTACACTAAGTCCCCTATAAATATTTATAACATCCCACTTCACCACATGCAGAAAGGGAAGCAGAAGATAAGAGATTACAAAGGGAACATGAGTTACGACTAAGGGAGTTTGAGTTTCAAGGCCATGCTCCTGAAAATGGTGCCAGTCCCTTTGCCTCTGATGCCACCGCTAGCCAGGGAGCCTCAACCTCAGCTATGAATTTTCATTTAGATCATTTTGTTGAGAAAGACGATGATATAGAGAGCTATCTAAATAGGTATGAACTATTAGCTACCACATATGGGTTAGAGAGAGAAAGGTGGAGCTTAAAGTTATCTCAGGGACTTCGTGGGGCAGCTTATGAAGTTTTTGCAAAAATGAGCAGAGGTGATCAGGAAAATTATGACATGCTAAAGCAGGCTCTTTTGTTAAGATATGAAAAGAATGCAGAATTTTATAGGAAAAAATTTAGGAATGCTAAACTACTGTCAGGTGAAACCTATCACCAGTTCTCTGCACGAATAGAGACATACTTGGAGAAATTGACTTCTCTGGGGAAAACCCAAGATCTTAAGGAAATGGTCCTTATAGAGCAATTAAGAGAGTCCATGGCTCCAGACCTGAGAAAGTTTCTCATGGAACAAGGTGCAGAGAGGCTGGGTGAGTTGCTAAATGTTGCTGAAAGGTATCAAGCAGCTCAAGCAGAGGTAACAGGTAATAAAAAGAAACAAGTGGATAACTTTAGAGCACCACAGAACTTTAATAAATTTGATCCTAGGGATCAAAACAAAGGTAAGCACCAATTTGATAGGCCACGGTATGAAAATAAAAATAAATTCCCACAATTCGATGAACGGAAATATGATGAAAGAAAATCTTTCAACCAAGGAAAAAGGTGGTGTAAAAATTGTCAGATGGACAATCATGACACTGACCGTTGCAGAAGGAAACCTGTGTATATGGCAACCCTTCAGGTCAGGTCGACCTCAAGACAGGAGGAGGATATTATGTTGGATACCACTCCAGAAGAGATGAGGAAGGCACAGGCTGGGGATAAAACACTCAAGCCTTGTTTCAGAAAATTGTCAACTTGTCATACAACTCCAGGCAAGGGAGATTTTTACATGAAAAACAAGTTGATGTATAGGAAGACTGGAGCTAGATCCAAAGGTCAGGGACAGCTGGTACTTCCTAAAAGATATAGGGCAGACTTAATAAGGAGCCTACATGTGAAACCAGATGGGGACCATGAGAAGATAGGTACCATCATTCAAAAGGTGGCTCACAATTATTATTGGCCCAAAGCAAGATGGGACATTGAGAATTTTGTAGAAAGGTGTAGCATAGCACATGAGGGAACACCCACAAGTGGGAACATTGATCAGGACCTGGACACGCCACGGGGCACAATTAGGCCTGATAATAAAAAGAAAAATAGATTTGATAAAGTGGACCAAATGGAATGGGAAGCCCCTTTTCACGGACAAGCTTCACTTAACTGTTTTACAATGGCCACTATGCGGAGAGTGCAAAAAGATGTCTTACCCCAGGATAAGCCGAAAATCCCTCAATCGGACTTAAACAAACTGGAGGAAGAAGATGTAGAGAGGAAATCTCTCATCAAGAATTTTAAGTGGGGAGAAAGCCCCAGAAAAAGAATTGGTAGCGGTCGTTTTGTGAATGATAATTCTGGGAAGAAAAATCATCACTATAAAGCTTTGAGTGGAAGAGACCATACCGGTGCATGGACAAATAGGTCCACAAAATTAAAGGTCCATATGTAGCTTTGTTAAGAACGTGGACTGATGAAAAGGCAGAGGAAAACATTACATCTTCATACCAATATGTGAATGAGCTGACCACTCGTTTAAAAACTGGCTGGAAACTTGCCAATGAAAATTTGAAACAAGCCAGGAAGAAACATGCTGCCTATTATAACAGGAAGGCGAAAGACAGAAATTTGGCTGTGGGAGAGAAAGTACTGCTTCTTTTGCCCGGGAGTCAGAATAAGTTACAGATTGGATGGCAAGGTCCATATACAGTTCTAGAGAAGGTGTCTAGAACAAATTATAAGATAGATAAGAAGGGGAAAGAAAAAATCTATCATGTGAATCTCCTGAAGAAATATTTGGAAAGAGAACATCAGGAAGAGACACACACTTGTTGACCTTGTCCATCGCCATGGAGATGAAAAAGGAACCACTTTCATCATTTGAATATCCATTACACCCCTGTGAGACAGCTGCACAGGTGAAAATCAGTACACATTTAACGAAAACTCAGAAAGAGAGAGTGCAACAGGTTCTAAATAATCATGCAGAGGTGTTAACAGACCGACCAGGGCATACAAACCTATTGGAATATGATATGAAACTGATAGACCCCACACCTGTATGTATGAAACCATATTCGATTCCGTTTGCTAAAGAGAAAGCTTTGAAGGAAGAGATAGACTATCTGTTGAAGGAAGGAATTATTTCGCACAGTGAATCCTCATATAGTTCCGGTGTTGTACTCTTAAGGAAGCCCTCTGGAGAACATAGACTCTGTATAGATTACAGGAGACTGAATGCTATTACAGAAGGACAGGTGGATCCATTGCCGGATACAAATCAGCTGTTTGCCAGACTAAATAAAGCTAAATATTTCTCAAAAGTGGATTTGAGTAAAGGATACTATCAGATTCCAGTAAAGCCTGAGGTTAGACCATACCTAGCCTTTAGTACCTCAGAAGGACACTATGAGTTTAATAGATTGCCATTTGGATTGAAGAATGCGCCTAGTGTCTTCTCTAGAATGATGAGAAAGTTATTGGACCCTCTGAATAATCCATGTATAACAAATTTCATGGATGATATCCTTATAGCAACAGAAACATTTGAGGAACACATTGACTCTCTGAAGATGCTGTTTGATCGACTTGGGGAAGCAAATTTAACAGCCCGACCAACCAAATGTTGCGTTGGATGTAAAGAATTGGAATTTTGGGGACACACAGTTTATCAGGGAAACATGACCCCTGACCCAAAGAACTTAGAGAAACTAAAGAAAGCCCCGAGACCACAAACCAAGAAGGACGTGAGATCCTTTGTCTCATTATGTGGTTTCTACCAGAAGTATATCAGGAACTTTAATTCCATATGTGCACCGTTAACTGATTTGACACGTAAAGGACATCCAGATCGCATTACATGGACCCCACAATGTGAAATGGCTTACCAAGAATTGAAGGAAAAGCTCACAAGTAAACCTATTTTGAAATTACCTGACTTAAGTCAAGAATTCATAGTAAGGACGGATGCAAGTAATATTGGGTTAGGTGCAACTCTACTACAGAAATCAGATGCATTGGATGGGGAATTAAGCCCAGTGGCATATGCTAGCAGAAAATTGAATAAAGCTGAAATCAACTACTCAACTAGCGAAAAAGAATGTCTTGCAGTAATATGGGCAATAAAGAAATTCAATATTTATCTGTATGGGAAGGCATTTAAGTTGCAAACGGACCACAAACCTTTATCGTTTCTAGCCCAGGCTAAGCATGAGAACTCTAGGTTACTCCGATGGTCCTTGCTTTTGGCTCCCTATAATTTTAGCATTGAGTATATATCTGGAAAAACAAATTTGGGAGCGGATTTTTTTAAGCCGCCATCCGTGTGATGAGAATCACCGTAAACCCCAGAACTAATAATAAATTTCTCTATGTGTATATAGAATAAAGGACTGACATATAATGTCTGTTTTAAGAGGGGAGATGTCGTGGAATATTCTAATCCACATATATAAATTAAAAGGCAAATGTAAAGCCTAACAAATAAATTCTATAAAAGGAAGAAGAATGGTAAAGAACAGTGCTGTCACAATGACAGTACTCGAAATCCCCTTTATTTTATGCTTCGTCTGCAAATTGTAGCGTTTCCACAACACATTAAAACGGGTATTGCATTTCTAAGAAAAACATTGAGAGGCACACTGCGTAATGACCTAAATAAATCCTAACATTAATTATACTACGTTACCAAAACGAACGAACAGATGGACTAAAGGATAGAGAGAAGGGAGAGGCATAAAGCCGAACACGTGCAACACTAAACACGCGTCGCGCGATACACAATTGCTGCCATCACGCGTGTAAGGCCACATGCACTAACTTTATTTCAAATCGACAGTGATAAAATTCACTACCCTTCCCAGAGTTAGGTTTTAAAAAACCTGGAAAACGCTTATTAGAAAAGATGACATTAGATGAGTTTACGTTTGAAAACATTACAGTACCCAGACAGCACATCTTCGAAACAGGAGGTAGAAGAAATTGCATATTTTGAACGCAGCCACTTAGCTCTTTTAAATTTGTATATTTGGGTTCCTTAGGGCTTGCTGACAAAGAATATGTAAAACGTTACGCAAATAGTCTAGGAATTACCAAATTATAACCAAAATAAAATAGTGGGGATGCCTGACAGCATGAAATCATTTCTGCTCATAAAATTTTTTTATAACGTGTTTGAAAAAACCTTACGTTACGGAAATAGC
Organism: Oreohelix idahoensis; assembly: GCA_024509875.1. Lineage (NCBI taxonomy): Eukaryota > Metazoa > Mollusca > Gastropoda > Stylommatophora > Oreohelicidae > Oreohelix > Oreohelix idahoensis. Next base: position 192,702 of record JAMPIV010001555.1, on the reverse strand, counting down.
CTACCATGTTAACTCCTAATTGATTGGAGCGCAACAAATATAAGACTAAACACGATTGGTCGGGCTATAAATACTATCTTTCGTTGTTATGGGAAACGAATAGTAGGAGTACTTTTTTGAAAAGATGTGTAGACGTGGTGTGATTGGTTAGAGCTGCGGATATACACAATTCAGAGCGTTAGTTCGAGACCACTAGTTCAAATAAGCTTGATGAAGCAACAGTGCGTTGAAGCCAGCTCATATTTTTGCTAAATAAAAGCCTGGAACATAAGCAGATGGGAATTTGTGCCAGTATTTGTGCCAGAATTCATTGCTAGTCAACGTATCTGTGTATTTCCATGAATTGTGGTAGGTTTGGAATATTCAATATCTTTTAATGAAAATTGAATGTAAAATTGTTAATTTATGCCTGTATATATGTGTAGTTCAGTAGCGAACATGAGGAAAAGCCTATAATGCTTGTGATAAACGAGCGCAAAGGCCTTATTGCTCCATCTTTTCCTACATTCTTCATACTGTATTTTCTCCGACATTTGCTCTCTCATCTCATATTTGCGATCCATATTTGCTATTTCATTGTTGTGATTACTCGCGACCGGTATCTAGAGAACCACATTTATTCTTTCATCGGGGGAAATAAAGTCCTTTGATTGAGTCCACATGCCTGACATTATCATTTGAAGCCCACATTGTATCGTGATAAATCTGGTAAAAACACATATGGTCATCCTAATCAAACTGTAATTTCGGTGACACCACATTGGACGCCCAGATTGGCCAGGGGAAAACGTGGCCGCGGTTCAGACAAGCGTGGGTTGACCACATTGGACGCCCAGCTTGGGCAGGGTGACTTCCAGAAATATATAATACCGCATAATCTACTAGAGTGAGGCAGTCCAGGTTTTTACCTTGTGAGGAAGAGATCAAACCCAAAAACGCATAATACACGTGTTTATTCAGAGTGGATGATAATTCAGTTCCGTGATTAATTGTGTTCTTAAAGGATTTTGCGAAGGGAAAAGAAGGTTAGTAGATCTTATACTTATTAATACATTTTCTTAATTTTGTTTATTTTAACCTCACAGCTAAAATGTGCGGAAGATAAAGTTTCAAATAATTCTTGGCATAACTGATTAATAAAATCAGAAGATTTTCATAGAAGATGATAGGATGATAGAAGGTAATTAATAGTTCATATTTCACCTTTATCATCATCACAGTCTCCCATATGCACACACTCTCATGCACAAGCTATTTAACATCATTAGAATTGAACTCAGAGAGAGGGAGATGAATAATGAGCAGTAGTTTAAATGAAAGTCAACCAGTGATGTTAAATGTGAAAAAACTTACGAAGACTTTTGTGTGTCTTCAGTTCATCAGAAGTCTGAGTCTACACGCAACGTGTCTGACGTCTAACCAGAAATAAGTTATCAAAAACGGACATTTGGCTAGCAGAATTCGCCATAGGACATCTTTCATTCCTCAATTTAAAAGGAATATTGTCTCACCCACAAGTCATAAGGTGGACGCAGCATTTTTCGTCACCATATACTGCTTGCTCACAAGTTCAATACAGAGTTATCACAAGTTCAATACATCGTTATCACAAGTTCAATACAGAGTTATCACAAGTTCAATACATCGTTATCACAAGTTCAATACATCGTTATCACAAGTTCAATACAGAGTCATCATAAACTCTAATCACTCGAAAGATCATTATTATCTGAAGTCAAGCAAAAGAGCTCAAAAGAGGAATCGCATATTTATACCACGTGCAACACACTCTTAAGCGCATTTTATGAAGCAGACTCGAAAGTATATGAATCACGACTACATACGCAAGATTATGAGTCTACATATCACTAACATTTCGTGAAGATATCCAGTCTGACCAGTACCGTCGGGAGATTAGACCACAGACCTTTTGTTCATATGACAACTATTAACTGTTGATCCACACTACAGAGATATACTCAAACAGTGAAGGAATATACATAAATATCTCGTCAGCGTTCTCCGTACGACAACAGTATTCATCAGAACGTCCTCGACATAGAGATACCCCATTCGACATAACGTATAACAACTTGGGACATTTTATGCATACAGGTGAATCCTCATATCTAGGAGAAGCATTTAGAGACACATGGACTGTGTAGAGTACTCACCATTTTGGTAACACGTATCATATCACATCATCATTTCACTCTACACCAGTTCATCCTTAATTAAATATTACTTAATTAACTGTAATTTTATTATCTCATCTGTGTGTTTTGTGTGAATCGTCTTTCACCATCATCACGTTCTAACCATTACTAACCCTATATGTGTGGATATTTCATTAATAAACCCAACGATCAGTTGATCATTATCAAGAGTTTGTTAATGTATCACTCGTGCTGTCGGTGTTACATATTCACCTATAGGAACCTTTCTCTACTCAGATGAGGTTGGGGGCTTTTTCTTTACGGGATCTAAGGGCAGAAGCTAAGGTCGTGGGGAAACAGAACTCTTTCCATAATTTATTAGAAAACACTGTCTAGTGGAAAGCATTCGCATTCCTGTCTTCTTGTCCCTATCTCGAATAGGTCTTTTTTTTCTTTCTTAACGAGCCAATTTCTAGAGACCTTATATCTCATAGACTATTCCTGGCAAAAACTACTGTCGTAGTTGCCCCAGTGACTCACCACACGACAATGCTCCAGCCTGAACAGAAGGTGTCGGAGGAAAGTAAAACTGCATGGAATGGCCAAACAGTACACTGACACCTAGATTATTGATTAGACAGAAATAATGCTGGAATTGCAGAGGCGTAGTAACCATTAGGGAGGGAAATACTGGTATAAAGTATTTCAGATGAAGCTGACAGTTGGCCTAACGCTCTGAACTCAATGTTTGTGATGTATTGTGCTCAGTGTAAAAAGAGAGTATAAATTAGTTATGACGTAGAAGGTACATCCTTCTTGTTTTCAGGGACTGTGGTCTTAACGTTATTGAGCAGCACCTGGTCAGAGCTTTGCTGAATCCAGAGTCGGACAGCATACTCCTTGGTCCATTTTGCTATCAGTGAGGTGTCTCCAGAGCCCAGGGGAGAAATCGAGCAGAGGAGTCTTTTCCTGCCGTCATCACGCAAGATAAGAGAGTGTGGCCATGGAGCTCAACATTATGTACCCCATCTTAAAATGACAGTGTAAAATACAATTAAGAGGGGAATTTAATTGTTTTAATATCAGGAACTGAGAACATCTCCAATACTAGTTCCAATAAAGACAAACTATTGAAGTCATGATGACAAATACCAACAGAGCTTGAACAAAACAAAACCAGTATTACCTCATATTACCACTACACCACTGACACACATAGGATACTATTAAAAATACATGTCACTACAAGATTCATATTGAGAAATTCTGTACATATAACTTGTAATTAAAATTGATTGTGATTCCTGGTTCCATTTGTATTTGAATCAGGACACATATTCATTCATGACAGCACTGAATACATATTGTTATTTGAAAAGTTATCAGTGACTCCTTTAAGATATCCTTTAGAGTGTTATATGTATGTGAGTGTCACAGTGTTGTCAAGTGTGGTGGAATAAATTAAATTGATTATCTGTCTGTTGTTGTTATGACTTACACTTCATCATACACATACCCTAGACATATAACGTAATCATCACACTACTCCAGAATAATTCTGACTGAGATATAAATATATGTGGCAGCAAGTAAGGTTATCTATAATACACTACTCTTATTAGATATAGATACCTTCACAGCTGATCTCAGTCAGTACACTAAGTCCCCTATAAATATTTATAACATCCCACTTCACCACAATCCTGATGAAGGCCAGAAAAGGGTCTGAAAACGGCAGCCACCGATGCCAAAGCTGCCCGTACTTCCTCAGTTTCTAGCGAACTCCGGCTGTAACTAAAAGAGAAACATGTGCTTGGAGGATGTGAGCCAAAACCTCTTGTGTATCAGAAACGTAATAATTCAAGTGGTATTACTACAAAGTGCTTTCTTTGGTCGGTTTTATACCTTCTTGCTTTTCTTCTACTTTTTTCTTGTTCTTCTTTGTCTTCTTCGTCTTCTTCTTCTCCCTCTTCTACTTCCTTTTTCTCTTCCTCTTCCTCCTCCCACTCCTCTTCTTTTTCTTCTTCCTCCTCCTCTTCCTAATCTTCTTCCTCTTCTTCATCTTTTTCCTCTTCTTCCGTTTCTTCTTCTTCTCCTTATCCTTCTGCACGTAGTATGCCTGCTAGCGTAGGAGATCATATCTCTTTACAACATCCTGTTATCAGTTATCAATTCTGTTGTTGACTTACTTCCATGCTACGATGTGAAACTGTCCAGTATCTTATCTCTTTGTCGTCAGCTATCTCTTTTTTCATACAATCTTTCAAATCGTCACGAGAGATTCCAGCATTCTTCTTCTCATAATATGTCAACTAAAGTGATTGCATCCTTCTAATATGAATAATAATCTTTCTGGGCCAAATGGGTTCCTTCAGAATATCCTCATTATCCTTTTACTGCCTATGGTGTAGCGAAAGGTTTTCATGAGTATAGTATTCAGTAGTAGTTACTGAAAGAACTGAAGAAGAATTCAGTCTGACAAGAATGTAGTCCCAGTGTCAGAGACGAGCACTGTTATCACAGGAAAGGCACGGCTATGAAGGTCTCTTCTTCAGATAGTATTCAGGTTAAAGATAGAGCCTAAGTTACCACCTTGCTATGTAACTAACCTTTGATAATTAAACAACTTCAGCAAAACTCAATACAACAATATAAAATTAATAAGTCAGCTGATTACAATTACTGAATCAATTTATTATGTACATCTATTTTTTTTCTTGTGCAAATGTGAATGATGAAAAATGATGAAATTTGAATGAATAAAAATTAATTACAAAATTTCTTTATAGTTGAGTTACACTAAATAACTAAATAAGAAGTCCTTTCAGGAATCTTCTGAATAGCATAAAAAATGTTCATCCAAATGTTCCTTTATCACTTAAGTAATCTTGTCTGGTCTAACGTTTCAGAACTGTTTTCTCATCACTACACAAAAGTTAATAAGCTTTGATTCTTTTGACTTCTCACAAATGGTTGCAGGAATTTGGTCACATAGAATACTTATATTATAGTTCTGTGACTGTCCTCCTTGAGTATGCACAGCAGTATAAGTTGAAGGTCTTGCACTAGAACACCAAGCACTGATGGGGCCTAGGGATGAAATCTACATGACAATATCTGATGCTTCTGTGTTGTCCAGGAAGGCACTTATTGATTTAGGATCCTAGACCTCTGATGTATGACACAGATCAACCTCGGGACAATATTGGACAAGTGGCTAGCCTTTGGTTATGGGGCCCACACGCCTATGTGTCCATGAATGATAGTGTTCAGATGTTTGCATGTATATGGATGATACATGGATCAGTTCTGAATAGAATAGCGAGACAAGACAAGTGTCTAACTACATAAATCATTCTAATATAATACATGAATAAATTTAATACATTTTTATACATGATGATGATGTTACCGTCGCCTTTTACTTTCTGGAGTGTCAAGTCAATTATTCTAGTGTAATAATTTCATTTGAACACTCCTACTGACATTTCTGCTAAACGTTGGTAAGCATAGAATTCCTTTTTATCCACAACTCAAATACAGTTCAGTCCTCTGGCCTGATCCTGATACAATTCTATTTAAATAAACTGCAATAAAACAGTTAATTATTCAAAAATTTACATACCCTCTAGAATCAAAGTAAAGCACAGAATAGACTCGGTTTGGTGATGAAAGAACTGCACGGCAAAGCAGATGGTAAAGTTATAGCCTTCACAAGCGTCTCCTTCCGTCCGTCTATCTGTCTTCTGCTCTGTGTGTGTAGTTTGAAATTTTTTTTTTTTTTTTAAATAAGATTTTGCCTCGTTTTGGCGAGGCGCGTCCCGTTCAACCTAGTCTGTTATATTAGGGCGCATGTCCAAATATAAAAGACCTTTAGGCCTGGAGATACTGGGGCACTGTAGTCTGTTTGTCGTGTTGGCAATCGATTCTCACAGATAACTAGACTTGCAAAAAGGTCACGTTACATTGCCGGTCTTCCCCCGCATTTTTTGTTACGATGAGAAGCAGAGCGCCAATCGTTTCAAACATGCGTGTTCTATGGGGTAATTTCACAATTATTTCCGTCTGAAATCCTGTGCGTGATGCAAAAGGTCACGTCTCCCATATATGGCAATAAAACATCCGATTGCATTCTCTGCAATGCCTACAAATACAAGATTTTACTATTATCTCAAGTAATAGGTTCGTAATAAGTTGGACAGGAAACGATTATGTCATTTTTGTGCGCTGACAAACAAGTTCTCTCCCTGTTATGGCTATCAAACTTTCAGCGTATTACCATCCTGGCGAAGAACGCACCCTGGCCTTATCAGCGATTAAACAACTGCGCTGGGTGATTTTAGTGTTAATCTGTAGTCTGATGTCGGTCACACCCGAAATTAACCAACATGGTTGTCAGTTAATATTGCATCACCTGTCTCAGCAGGGATGGTCAGGTAAACAGACAAGACGAATTATTACTGAAAGAAGTGAAAGAATGTTTCAAAATACAGAATATATGCTTGATACGAGCAGAAAGAAATGTGTCGACGCGGAAACTCCAGGTCATCAGTACGTACAACAATTGAAAATGAGTACTGCCGTAGTGGAGAAGAGATCGAGAAGAGGTCGCCCCAATCCATCCTGTGACAACTACCTGTACCATTTGCCTCTCCATAGACCTCAGAGTACTGCACAGGGAATCTCAATTTAGGTTTTGACTTGACGTTGACTTAATCCCTTCTCTGTCATTGTTACCAACAGATTACTGGTGGCAATGTATGTAGTTATTATAATATTTATTTGTCTGAGGGAAAGTATTTGTTTTTAGAATCAGGATGCTTTCCTGGTCAAAGATATATCACCCATGATTGATTGATACTTTTGTTATATGGGTTATCTCCCCTGGATATCGAATTTGGCGTATGAATCCAGATTTTGTTGGTCTGTTCCTTGTTGGGCCAGAAACAGATTGTTCTTGCTTAGGTTTATGCAGGAATGTTTATGGTCCGAGTCTATGTTTACTCCGTGTCTATTTCAGACGATTCGGTCTTATATCGTGATATCTTTGTATGTCTAAGTAGGACTATTTTTCCTTGTACTGAACTTTGGGGTCAGGCATTCTCTGCGCATGCGGAGAGGAAAAAAGGGTCTTCCGTGATGATGGAGCCTGGTGAATGCCATGTCGGAGACCAGTCCGAAGTTTTTTTATCGCTGTGATCTATTATGGGGAAGAAGATAGTTTCTGATATGATTATTAAGTCTATGAGTTCCCCAGTGTTTATTCTGTAACGCCAGGAGAGGGCGTATGTGTTCTGCTAGTGTATTTCCCATGCCCAGGTAAAAGAACTTTTTTGCTGAACTTTTCCTTGCTAGGCTTAGATGGGCAGACGTCTACAGGATGATTATCTATATCAATATGTCGGGATGACATGTTACCTAGCAGCACTGTATATGATTGTATGCAGCAGTTATGATGAAAGAATATGCTGATTCTTGTAGAAACATTTGTGTTCATGAACAATGCCTTTATTGAAGCTTTGCTATGCATCTGTATAGTGAGTAGTGCTCATTGGAACCAGAAGCCATTTTGGATTCTATTTTTTGTCGATCATCGATCAGAGAACAGGGATGCCCCCTTATTATCAGGTGATGATTAAGAGATCACAGTTATAAAGAAAACCCAAATACTGATGGGTTAACATTGTCTTCAGAAATATTTGCTGAACTTTACCTAAAGGAATCTTCGCTAGAAAAGAGGTTCTGTCTAGGAGTCATGCTTGAACATTATTTATTAACTGACATGATCGGTCAGTAAGGCCTGATGGTTATATTTATAAACAGTGGAAATCTAAGTGCTTGTCTACGGACGTTCCATTGTAATGTTCTTCAACATGAATGCCAACTTAAGATTGTAGACCATTGATCAACAGTATGATGATATATGTCGACCTGTTTTCCTGTAACTATACCCGTACTGTCCAAGTGTGTGCGTCCAATTAAACAGTATGAAACGACCACAGTAGTCTGCATCATTAACTTCTAGAGTGAGTGTTTGATCTTCTAGTCAACTCTTCAGAACAATCCATGCATTCGCGTATTGACACTCACATTAACACTCATAGTCAACATTACATCCTTGTCGGGGCCTCATTACGTTTTTTGGACAAGGTGACCTGTATGCCCAACACTGTGCCGGTTTAGAGTTGACCATTTACACTTATACCAGCTTTAAAGAACATTGTGACTGGACGAGCTATATCACAAAATAGCATTTATCAATGTGGTGACCAACAATAGACCTTATCAATGTGGTAGGCCAGCTTTTTGGGTCTAACCAGCACAGTAGACACCACATGGAAGTCAGCTACTCATACCAGATCTTTTCCATGACGCCTGATACGACACACCAGCAGTGAGAGTCTACACTTGTCAACAGTTCCTCACATGACCTATCAAGCGAATACTGAAACTAGGTCAGCGCGTATTGACATTTTGTCGTTGGACATCACAGCGAGTTGCAAACATACGTTTAACTTTTTTGGAAAAAATGCAGTACAGGTCAGAAGTCCTACGTGTGTTAGTTATTGGAACCATCAAAGTTGGAGCTTCTTGAACTGCTTTATATATTGAACATTGTAATAGTTTAGTTCAAAAATTTAGTATTTAATAAAGTGGCAGTTCATTTTCTTTACATTAGAAACTTTGCATTAGATAACAGCTGAACCTTCTCTACAACACATTCCATTTATATGATATATATGTATTTATGTTTACATATTATTTGTGTGTCTATGTCGTGGGCGGTTGTTGAGGTGACTAATATAAGATTTCCCAAGTAACATAGGGCTTATATTAGTGGTCTGTAGGGGGCAATTTTCTTAATTAAAAATTTGCATGCAACATCTGTTGCTATTTTTTGTTAGCTGTGACGACTGTACTTATCGTTGTTTTTGTAATATTTTTCTGTTCTTTGGTTTTGTTTTGATTTGTTTGTATTTGTAGGTCTAATCTTTCCTATCATTCAGTTCTATACAACTTTATATTTATACACTGTGGCGTTATTTGTTTTGTTTATTACGGCGCAGTTATCATCACAGGTTCTGTGATTATTTTCTTCTGTTTTTCGATTTAACTTATTTGATTTCTGCGAATGTTTTCATGTTGTCTTTTATAATTGTTTTGTTTGTGTTCTTGATTGACATACGTCATATAAAATATATTTGATCATACACTACTAGCTGTGTAGGGAACTTATGAGAAAGAATCAACTGATGATTAATTGCTATTATTAGAGGTACACAGTTGATTATACAAGACCTTATTTAAAGGCTTGTTTCCCACAGATATTGGGATATAGGGAGCTGATTATACAAGTTTTTGTTAAAAACTTGCTCCTGTTTGGGTGAAATAAATTTGTTATTTCAGTGATAATAGCCACATATTATTAAATATTATGGCAACTTTAGACTACTTCATTGAGCAAGGGAGAGCCCTTGGGATGACTCCTGGGGAGTTAAAAGAGTTTGCACTTTCTCATTATGCCAGAGCACAGAAGGAGGAAGAGAAAAAACAAAAAGCTGAAGAAAAACGATTAGAAAGAGAAGCTGAACAAAAGAGATTAGACAGAGAAGCTGAACAAAAAAGATTAGAAGCTGAGGCTGAACAAAAGAGGTTAGACAGAGAGGCTGAAGAAAGAAAAGAAAAGGCAAAGATGGAACATGAGGAAAAACTGTTAGCATTTGAGTTAGAAAAATTGAAGTTGACAAACATGGGTAATGTTAATCAGTCATCTGGTGGTAATGTTAAACCTTTTATTTACAAGATCAAGTTACCAGCATTTAATCCATCCAGTGACGACATAACAGTGTGGCTAGATAGATTTGAACGTTCTTGTAAAATCATAATGTGGATAGATCACAATATGCTAATCAGTTATCAGAGATACTGAAAGGTGACACTCTGACTAGTTTAAGCTTGGTAGAAGAGGCTGACCAGGATAATTATGATGTTATCAGAGCAGCCTTATTGAAAAAATATCAATTAACAGAGGAAGGTTACCGACTTTTGTTTAAGAAAATGGTACCGGAATCAGGGGTAGAATTCTCAGAATTCATTGCAAGGACACGTCTTACATTTAATCGTTGGATTGAGTTTTCCAAAACAGAAAAGACATACGAAGCCCTTATGGACTTGTTGCTCAGGGACAAGATTATGTCAAGTGTAAATAAACCATTCCTTGAATTCCTACATGAGCGTAAACCCAAGACACTAAAAGAAATGGAGCAATATTGTACCCAATACGTCACGGCACAGCCGGACGTAGCTTTTAGCAATGCTAAGGTTAAGGAAGGCATGCCAGTTGCTTCGGCAACACCATACAACCCTAATTATTCACACACATTTCAGGGACCACAAAACTGGTTTGATAAAAAGGGTAACCATAATAGTTATCAAAACCAAGGTAACCAATCATTTCAGGGTTCTTCTGCGAAGTACTGGAGACGAGCCGACAGCCCTCGATTCAGGGGTGGTCATAATTATAGGAATTTCCGCAGAGGAAGTCATTATAGGAACTATCCAAGTCATCCATCATGGAGACAACAAGATCATAATTATAGAGATACTCATTATAATGAATATGATAATGGTAACCATGAGAACTATGACTCAAACCCAAATAGGGGTGACAATAGAGGAAACAATAATGATTACAGAGGCAATAATAATCGAGGTAGATCACAATACAAAAAACATAAATCACATTATCAGGCAAACTCTGCACAGCAAGAGTCACATGAAGCCTATAAACAGACTAAAGATAATAATGACGCTAATAATATGGCATGTTCCGCTTTTGATTTTGGGAAAGCATCTCAGTGCCCCCAATGCAAAACATTATTTGAACCAACTACGGTCTCCACTTTAAGTTGTGGCCATCCTCTTCCCGCTCTTCCTGCTTCAGTCGCGCATGATGGAAGAGGTTCTCTTGTCTTACACAAAGGTTTAGTAAATGACAATCCAGTCTCAGTTCTTTTTGATTCTGGATGCACCACAATTGGTGTTAGGCAGTCACTTGTAGATCCTTCTCGTGCCACAGGAAAAGTAGTCAAATGTGTAACATTTGGCGGCACCTTAGAGAAATACTCTACTGCTATCATTAGGATTGCTACTCCTTTCTTTACAGGAGATGTACACGCATGTCTTCTGCCGAATCCGATCGCTGATCTTATCATCGGTCGTATTCACGGAGTCGAAGAATGCACTCCACAACAAATTTCCGTTTGGGGAAAACAAAATATGCAAACTGATAATACTGTAGTCACTAGAGCTCAAGCTCTTAATATGCCTCAAACTTCATCTACTGAAGATAAGGAAGTGCATAACCAAGATGATCCCTTGGTAATTTCTCGTGACTCGTTTATAAAACAGCAAGAAGATGATCCGACTCTAAAGAAATTCTTCACTCTTGCAACAAAAGGTGATCCGAATAAAGATACAAAGCGTAAATCTTGGATTATAATGAAGAATGGCGTACTTGTACGTATGGTGCAAGACTCCACTAAGTCAAGTCATTCTCGGATTCTTGTGCCCAAAAATTTGAGAGTTAAAATTTTGCAGCACGCTCACGACTCTCAGTGTGCTGGACATATGGGTTTTTCCCGTACAAAGTCAAGAGTTCTTGCGGCTTTCTTTTGGCCATTAGTAAGCAAGGACATACGGATTTATTGTCGATCTTGTAAAGTATGTCAAGAGGTCGAATCCAAAGGTCCACGCCATGCTGCACCTATTCAGGCTGCAGACATTCCTATTCGACCATTTCAGAAAATGGCGATAGACATCATTGGTCCATTTAAGATCAAATCTGCTAGAGGACATCAGTTTATCTTGACGTGTGTTGATATGTGCACACGTTGGCCAGAGGCTATTCCTCTGAAGAGCATTACTACTGCTGACATTGCAGATGCTCTTTGGCTTATATTTTCTCGTCTGGGATTCCCCGGAGAGATATTATCAGACCATGGCACCCAACTAATATCGGATACCATGTCTCAAGTAATGTCTACTCTGCAGATAGAGAGATCTTTGAATAGTATCTATCATCCTATGTCCAATGGGATGGTCGAACGGCTAAATAGAACACTCAAAAACTTACTATGGAAGATAACTGAGGATCATCCTCAAGATTGGGACAGGGTTTTACCCGCGGCCCTCTTCGCTTACAGAGAGGTCCCCAATGAACATACAGGATTTTCTCCCTTTGAACTTGTCTTTGGCGCGCGACCGCGCGGCCCTATGTCTTTGCTTCATGATCTCATAACCGCTGATAATATTACCGATGACACAAAATCTTCTTACGAATATGTCATCGCGCTGAGACAAAAGATTATCGAAGCATGCAAATTGGCAACTTCTTCTTCTGAATTTGCTAAGCAGAAGGCAAGACAATTTGCCAATAAGAAAAGAACCTTACGACAACTTTGTCCTGGTGACAAAGCATTTGTTTTGCTACCTTGTAGGGAAAACAGACTTCTTATTTCTTGGAAAGGTCCGTACGATATAATCTCGAAAATTTCCGATGTTGACTACATTGTCGATATTGATGGAAAGCATAAAACCTTCCACATCAATATGCTTACGGAATTCCATGAACGTCCGGATTATTTACAGCCTATTTTCCAGGCAACGGACGATTCACCAGTCCAACATGGTCATTACTCATCACTGTCCGTAATACAGGATGAGGAAACAAGTTTTTCAGATGTAAATCTTCCTCTTCCGATGATTTCACTTCATTCTAGTGAATCATGGAAAAATGTTACTGTCTCTCCTGATTTATCTCTAGGAGAACAGTGACAAGTTTCGGCTATGTTACAAACATTTCAGGATGTCCTTACTGACATCCCTGGGCAAACTCATGTCATTGAACATGACATTATTCTAACTGACCATAATCCTATTAGGGTCAGACCTTATCCTATCCCTATACATTTTCAAGCACAGGTTGAGAAGGAGTTGGATGAGATGATAGAGTTAAAAATAATTTAACCATCCACTTCTGCATATTCTTCACCGATGGTTATTGTTCGATAAAAAGACAATAACATACGTCTTTGCGTTGACTATCGCAAATTGAATCAAGTTACGAAGTTTGATGCTGAACCTATGCCTTTACTAGAAGAGCTACTTACTAGGCTTTCTAAATCTCATTTTTTCACTAAACTTGATTTGTCTAAAGGATATTGGCAAGTTCCGTTATCTGAACGCGCCAAACCAATTACGGCTTTTTCTACACCTAGAGGCCTTTTTCAATGGAATTTCATGCCTTTCGGCCTTATGAACGCACCAGCTACATTCGTACGAATGATGCGTCGAATCCTATCTTATCGGTCAGATGTCATTGCGTACCTAGACGACATCTGTCTTTTCAGCGATACTTGGGAAGATCACTATTTGGGGTTAGTTGAATTACTGTCTACTCTACGCGAGTATAACCTGACAGCGAAACCCTCTAAAGCCTGCATTGGTTTTAGCGAAATTTCTTTCCTAGGCCATCGAGTTGGTCATGGTTTCCTAAAGATAGAGGACCATAATATCACTAAGATACTTAACATCTCTATTCCTAAGACTAAAAAGCAAGTGCGAAGTCTCTTAGGTCTTATTCAATTTTATGGAAGATTCATTCCGAATCTATCCTCTGTCATGGCACCTCTTTCTACACTACTAAAGAAAGGGTTGCCTAATATGGTCCACTGGTCACAGGAATGCCAATCCTCTTTGGATAAGATTAAAAATTTGTTTTCAACACCACCTATTTTAGTGTTACCTACTACAGATAAGACATTTGTTCTTCGTAGTGACGCTTCATCCACTGGGATTGGAGCGGCACTAATGCAAGAGTACTCTGGAACTCTGCATCCTGTAATGTATATTTCCAGAAAACTTAATGCGGCAGAAAGGAAGTATTCGGTTTTAGACCGTGAGCTATTAGCTATGGTTTGGTCGATCCTCAAACTACAGAGATTCCTTCTAGGCGCACATTTCATAGTAGAAACCGACCAGAAAGCTCTTACGGCTATACAGAGTAAGAATTTGAAGAGCTCGATTTCTACTCGATATGCAATTGCTCTTTAACCTTTTCATTTCTCGGTACGAGCTATCCGTGGATCATATAATGTGATGGCAGACATTTTGTTTAGATGCCCACATGATTCCACCTAACTGTTAGGTCTTGGACTTCTTGACACATCTAAGTCTATAATAGTTTTTTTTCTATATCAAGATAGATACACATTGTAATTTGTAATATAGTGATTGTATCACTACTATCACTACGTTCATTGATAAATATTCACCGCTGTTCTTTGATGAGTTTTCTTCTTTGTCAATAATGTACTTATAGTTCTTAAATATGAAATTGTTATATGCATTGTGTCATTGCCAGCATTGTAGTATACGTTGGTGGCACCTCCCTGGAAATATTTATACTTAAGAGAAATGCTTTCTCTGAGATGTTGAGATATATTCTCACAAGTCGATCTATGCTTCGACTTTACCTTAATTTGACATTATAAATTGCTCTTATTAGTCATCTGCGCATTATTCGTGCGTTGTGAGCCTATTGTATGTTGCTCTCAGATGAAAAAAAAAAATTCATTTTTTCCCCCGGGGGTTGCGGTAGTCTGTTACCAATAGATTACTGGTGGCAATGTATGTAGTTATTATAATATTTATTTGTCTGAGGGAAAGTATTTGTTTTTAGAATCAGGATGCTTTCCTGGTCAAAGATATATCACCCATGATTGATTGATACTTTTGTTATATGGGTTATCTCCCCTGGATATCGAATTTGGCGTATGAATCCAGATTTTGTTGGTCTGTTCCTTGTTGGGCCAGAAACAGATTGTTCTTGCTTAGGTTTATGCAGGAATGTTTATGGTCCGAGTCTATGTTTACTCCGTGTCTATTTCAGACGATTCGGTCTTATATCGTGATATCTTTGTATGTCTAAGTGGGACTATTTTTCCTTGTACTGAACTTTGGGGTCAGGCATTCTCTGCGCATGCGGAGAGGAAAAAAGGGTCTTCCGTGATGATGGAGCCTGGTGAATGCCATGTCGGAGACCAGTCCGAAGTTTGTTGATCGCTGTGATCTATTATGGGGAAGAAGATAGTTTCTGATATGATTATTACGTCTATGAGTTCCCCAGTGTTTATTCTGTAACGCCAGGAGAGGGCGTATGTGTTCTGCTAGTGTATTTCCCATGCCCAGGTAAAAGAACTTTTTTGCTGAACTTTTCCTTGCTAGGCTTAGATGGGCAGACGTCTACAGGACGATTATCTATATCAATATGTCGGGATGACATGTTACCTAGCAGCACTGTATATGATTGTATGCAGCAGTTATGATGAAAGAATATGCTGATTCTTGTAGAAACATTTGTGTTCATGAACAATGCCTTTATTGAAGCTTTGCTATGCATCTGTATAGTGAGTAGTGCTCATTGGAACCAGAAGCCATTTTGGATTCTATTTTTTGTCGATCATCGATCAGAGAACAGGGATGCCCCCTTATTATCAGGTGATGATTAAGAGATCACAGTTATAAAGAAAACCTAATACTGATGGGTTAACATTGTCTTCAGAAATATTTGCTGAACTTTCCCTAAAGGAATCTTCGCTAGAAAAGAGGTTCTGTCTAGGAGTCATGCTTGAACATTATTTATTAACTGACATGATCGGTCAGTAAGACCTGATGGTTATATTTATAAACAGTGGAAATCTAAGTGCTTGTCTACGGACGTTCCATTGTAATGTTCTTCAACATGAATGCCAACTTAAGATTGTAGACCATTGATCAACAGTATGATGATATATGTCGACCTGTTTTCCTGTAACTATACCCGTACTGTCCAAGTGTGTGCGTCCAATTAAACAGTATGAAACGACCACAGTAGTCTGCATCATTAACTTCTAGCTACGTGTGAGTGAGTGTTTGATCTTCTAGTCAACTCTTCAGAACAATACTTGCATTCGCGTATTGACACTCACATTAACACTCACAGTCAACATTACATCCTTGTTGGGGCCTCATTACGTTTTTTGGACAAGGTGACCTGTATGCCCAACACTGTGCCGGTTTAGAGTTGACCATTTACACTTATACCAGCTTTAAAGAACATTGTGACTGGACGAGCTATATCACAAAATAGCATTTATCAATGTGGTGACCAAAAATAGACCTTATCAGTCATGTTTAGTCTCTTGGTAAGAAAATCGTTTGGCTGTATGATAGTGTATTTTGTCTCCAAAAAAAAAAAAAAAAAAAAAAAAAAACCGTGGCCTGTACACTATCTTTTGATCTAACAATAAGAACAAGTATGATGTCATTACCTAGAAAATAACATTTTTTTTTTCAAATACGATTAGATTAAATAACATTACAGTCATCATAATTTTCCTTCTCGCTTCTTATGGAGCATGGAACCACAATTACAGCTGGTCCTTCTAGCAGGAAGCCTGCAGCATTAATACGCTTTTCCAGCGATGGTATCTGTAGCAACTTGTTTTATATTGAGAGGTTGCCAACCTCATATACAATCTTTTATTAGTCATCTCGTACGACGGATCATTAGTCATTTTCTTTTTGTCTCAGCAGAGACCTCCCACCCCTGGAACTACACTTGGCAACACTGAAATAACTTCAACTTTTTGTCACTTCGGAAATGGCCAGATTACCTAACACAGCTGCTAATGTTTGGATTATTACTGTTGTAATCCATATTTTCGTTGTCAACACCGTGATCTCACAGATTTCTACACTGGGCGGTCTTCTTTAGCCTCGCACTTAAAAATCCAAAGAGCAAGTAACCCTACAAAACATGATGAGAATGAATTATAGTGTGCTCTTTCTACTGCAAGTCCTGATGGTGTCATTTCTCCCCTCCGTTTCAATTCATTTCTTTTCACTGCACCTCAACTTCACTGGATCTTTGTAGTCAAACTTATCATGACTTAGGGTCACTGGATCTTTGTAGTCAAACTTATCATGACTTAGGGTCACTGGATCTTTGTTGTCAAACTTATCATGACTTAGGGTCACTGGATCTTTGTTGTCAAACTTATCATGACTTAGGTTCACTGGATCTTTGTTGTCAAACTTATCATGACTTAGGGTCACTGGATCTTTGTTGTCAAACTTATCATGACTTAGGGTCACTGGATCTTTGTTGTCAAACTTATCATGACTTAGGGTCACTGGATCTTTGTAGTCAAACTTATCATGACTTAGGGTCACTGGATCTTTGTAGTCAAACTTATCATGACTTAGGGTCACTGGATCTTTGTAGTCAAACTTATCATGACTTAGGTTCACTGGATCTTTGTAGTCAAACTTATCATGACTTATGATCATGAACAAAATGGGAAGGCCTTCTGTTAATAGGTGTTCAATATTAGCTTTAACAGTGCAGTGCATGCTGTTTCCGTTGGGATTATTTCATTGTTGGTTACAAATGTTTCAGTAAGACAGTATATAAGAGATGATTCAACAGTTTTCATGTTACATTTTTTTTCCTTCAGGCCTCCCCATTCGGAAGTGTAAATAGGTAAATGTAGTCCCCATATCGGATACTGCCGTAGGGGAGTGAAGTGTTAGAGACTTCACTATACTAGGTCCAGCATCGAGAGGTGGGGGGTGACCAGTTGCCTTCCTTGCTGCCTTTTCATACCCTAACTCAAGAGCACATTTAGGTACGAATTTACAGCTGGGTAGACTGGAGCGTGTCGATACCGTGAATCGAACCCAGCACTTTTGCCGCGAGAGACCATCGCTCTAACCACTCTGCCAATCGGATGCTCTGTCCAAGTGTACCCATTCATTAAAATTAGAAGTATTTTATGCAACAAATCTTTGTTGATGGAGTAGTAAAGACAGTTCTTCAGTGTTGTACAGAACCTATGCTGTTACGCGGAAACGAATCCTGGACAATGTGTAATCAAATAAATTCCATGGAGGCAGAGCCGTAAATACAATTTAAGGTGCCCTCGAGCACAAATTAAGTGGAACCATCCTTAAAATGTGCTAAACAATTATAATGAATACTAGCAATAACCCGTCAAACTTGACGGGTTTTTAATTACAGTGTGCTGTTTTCGTTCCCGGATGAGCAGATAGTATACCGCATATCTGTATCAACAATTTAACTACTTACTTCATCATCATCAACATCATCATCATCATCAACATCATCATCAACATCATCAACATCATCATCATCAACAACATCATCATCATCATCATCATCATCATCATCATCATCATCATCATCATCATCATCAACATCATCATCATCAACATCATCATCAACAACATCATCATCATCAACATCATCAACATCATCATCAACATCATCATCATCATCAACATCATCAACAACATCATCATCATCAACATCATCATCATCATCATCATCATCATCATCATCATCAGCATCATCATCATCATCATCATCATCATCATCATCATCATCATCATCAACATCATCATCATCAACATCATCATCAGCATCATCATCAGCATCATCATCATCAAGATCATCATCAACAACATCATCATTATCAACATCATCAACATCATCATCAACATCATCATCATCATCATCAACAACATCATCATCAACATCATCATCAACATCATCATCATCATCCTCATCATCATCATCATCATCATCATCATCAACATCATCATCATCAACATCATCATCATCATCATCAACATCATCATCATCAACATCATCATCAACAACATCATCATCATCAACATCATCATCATCAACGTCATCATCAACATCATCATTAGCATGAGCTATAGGCCTTCAAACAATGTGTAGCGGGTCCACGTATCCAGTGTCGTCCATCCACGATCTCTCCGTGTCTCCTTTATCCCTTTAATTTCTGTCGCCGGAAACTGGGACATACTGTGACGTTTAAACGCGGAAAAAGGGAAATTAAAAAGATACATATACAGGCAAGGGTCTCTATCGACCACTATTTTCCGGCGTCCACTCGGGAATGTGGGCCCCAGGACTTGCTCGGTCCAACCGGACGGTAGTAACTCCACTGCATGGAGGCGAGGGAGATGTGGTTCTATAGAGGAATGTTAATGTCACAGAGAGTATTGATCATAAATTGCCTATATCCTCTTCTTTTTCTTTCACCCGTATCCTCTATTTTATTATCACTCTTTACCTGTTTCCTGTATTTTTCGCATCCATTCGTTTGAGAAAAATATTTTCTTCCCCATTCTCAACTTTATCGTTTTCTTTCTCATACTGGTAAACGCATTTATGTCATAACGTGTCAGAGAGAGAGCGTTAAAATGCATTCTATTGCATTAGGTGTCAGTGGACGAAACTGTGAATATATTCGTCTGGCCACACATAGGAGCAGACATATGTCTACAGCATTCCCTGCACCAGACGAAATACACTGTGAGTATTCGCTTTCGCCAGACCTATAGGCGACAAATTTGTCTGCATTTTCACCTGCCACAACGAGTTGCATCGGTTGAGCGCTCAGTGAGGCGCGATAGCCGACATCTCCTCGGCGCAGTTTGAGACATTTGTCTGGAAATCCCAGCTGACAAGGCACTCACTGTTGGCCTGGTCAGCGTGAGGTGTGAAAACGCACGAGTGTCAGTTCATGGTAGTCTTCTAGTTGATGTAAGGTGTTTTAGACGGAAAGGGGAGATTATTTCGTTTGGCGAAATAAAGTTGGGACCCTTTGTCTGGTAATAGATATAACCAGAATGTTAAACTTTATTTTCATTCAGTCCTCAAAATTCGCAGTAGACAGGTTGTTCGTGAATAGAATAAGCTGTATAGCGAAGCCCTAGTTTGTTCGGAAATGTACCGAGCTCTAGACTTCAAATAAATATATCACCGTATAATTCTAAAGTGTGCGATTACCTGTAGTTCTGTGTGTTGAGGTATATATTATAATAATTATCTAATATTTTGTGAAGTGTTTAAAGTGATAATCGCTTATTTCATATTTCACTAGTTAGATTTGGTGCAGAGTGCTTAATTTATATAGTCTGTATTATTTTCTAGTGACGTGTTTCAGTGGAAAGCAGAATAAATTATAATTTCTAGCTTAAACAACAATGTAGCTATAATGAATTTAATTTAACTGCTAAATAATCAGACGGGAACAATTTTTCTAAACTAACTTATAAATGCTAGATGCCTCATGAGTGTTGACGGAATACGTATGTATTCCTAATTCATGAGGATTGATGATTTTTAAATATATAACTTATTGCACGGGAAGTTTTAAATGATAAGTCAAGCTGTACGCTTGCATTTTAAAAACGTAAGTTATATTGAGTACATAATATGTAACATATTTCATATGTGGTTTTTCCTTTATTCAGTGAATACTGGGGTAACCCAAACTTTGCCGGCGTTTTGTACAGAAACATACCTAATAAATGCTTATACTGGGCCTTTGAGCCAGTGCATATTTCTACACTAACTCTAATGTACATGCTGCCTTGTGGCGAGAAAAATTACAGAAATCTAAAACATTAACTTTCCGACATTGTTGACAAGTGTGTGGTGAACCAAGATTATTTGTTGAGAGAAGTTGTCCACCGGTCATCTTCCTAATTAAGGGAAACCTCGTGTTCTGACATTGTGTGCTCGTTTAAGCCTAATTCTTACCTCGTGAGTCAAGTGACACTAACTTTAGTCTGAAATAACTATCGCATGAAGCAGACGCTCCCCGGATCCATTTTGATGAAACCAACAAACAAATCTGCAGAGCTGGGATCCGCTTCATTTAACGACAGTAACAGATAAAAAGTGTGTGAGTGTCCCAAAGTTTGCGCCACACGGCGAACCACAGCACAATTGTAAGTATATCAGGGCCCTGATGAAAGAACCGAGTGAAAGTAGACTGAAGGATGTTCTTTGTTTGAGTCACCCACGTTGTAACTTCCTTTATGCAAGTTATTGCTAACGATATTTACCCCTAGAATAAAGCAGAGTATCAAGTCTGTCCATACCTTAAAAGGGGGAAACCATAGACTCAATCAAATATGTATCTGTAACTCTTTGGGGTTATCACTTTCTTCTAACGGGACTGTGAGCTATATATCCAGGGGAGGACCATACAAACGGGTCTATCACTATTGTAGCATTCCTTGATTCTTATGACTATTTGTATATGCTTTTGATGTATTTTATATGTTGTGATGTAAGTTTACTATGATAATTAAACTATACCTATATTTATTTCAGTGTGTTGGTCAGTTCGTTCCTATAATATCTATATAATCATTGTTATAGTTGTTCCCACGTCTGTGTGTCTAACTGTCGTCACTTGTATGTGCGGGCACGTGAGTGGATAGATATATATATATATATTAATATACCTATTTTTTATAGACTGTCTGACTCCTTTGGATCTGTTGTAGAAGATAGGCGGAAAGAGAGAGAGATCCTCGATTTCCGGGACAGCATCTATAAATTTCTACCATCTCACTCGTGGAACTCTATTTCTATTATCACATCTCACTGAGGCTATCACTCATTCTAACCTATTCAGAAGGGACCAACCCAAGTCTTAATTTCCCTATCAAAAAATCTACGACAGTTAAGAATACCATGTACAGCTAATACGAGCATTCTTTAGATCCGTCTGTAAAGCTGTGGCGTTATAAGTTTATATTCTTCAGTTGATTGTTTGTGCTCGTTTTCACACTGTGTCTAGGTTTATATATCATAGGTCCACAAGATTCAGGACAGCCACAATAGTTCATTAACGATACTTTCTATGACTCGAAGATTCCACACAACGATCAATATAACAGCTGGATATTTTAGTAACATTCCATTTATTATTCACGTAGACAATACATCATTACACAGCATGCATCATTACGTAGATTCAGCAACTCCTATAATCCGTAGGTCCATATAAACATTACCTCATTCCTATTCCTACCTTTAGTTGTATTTAATAAACATTAATATGTTTCAAGACACTTCTATTTTAACATTTCCCATATTTCTACCATTGGGTAGAACACACACACAAGTCGCCCATTCAGGGTCAACACACGCTCTGTCCATCTTTCCTCCACACTGCTCACGTCATGTGCGCAATACACATATCGACAAATCACTATCGCGCAGCGCTCATCAGCACCAAAATCCTATTTATTTTCTGGCGTGTGGCGTGCAATAGCCAGCGCCACATTCCCCCCCCCCCCCCCCCCGAACAACTGAAAACTTAGTTTTCAGTCAGGCAATTATAATGTGAAGCGAGATTAATTCATTCATCTTATCCCTAATGCCTTATGATTACCTATCATTTATTAAATGATATCTATCTAGATTTTAAAGGAAAAAAAAATAATGTCAGTAATAACAATATGAATAAATAAGTAATTATTGTCCACTTCCGTATTCGAGTTATTACATAACTCTAGAGAGGGTGTCAGCCAGGACATTGTCCTTTCCTGCTATTGGTAAAACGTCAAAATCATACCCTTGCATTTGTAGCGCCCATCGGGTGAGACGTGCATTAGTCGATTTAAAAGTCTGTAAATATGTGAGGGCTTTTTGATCAGTGTATAATTTAAAATGTGTACCCACCAAGAACTTCTGTAGTTTATGTAATGTCCATACCAATGACAAAAGTTCCCTTTCCACAATTGGATATCTGGGTTCTGTCTCTGAAAGTTTTCCGCTGAGGTAGAATATCGGGTGGCACTCGCCATCAAAGGTCTGCATTAAACATCCCCCGATTCCTTTCAGAGATGCGTCTGTAACCACGAGAAAAGGTCGTCGTAAGTCTGGTAGTCTTAGTATTGGACTTTTTGAAAATTGTGTTTTGATGTTCTGTAAGGCATGGTCACACTCTTTGTTCCATATTATTTTGTCAGGCATACCCTTTTTGTCAGAGCAGATAGAACAGAAGTTAAAAGGGAAAATCGTGGTATAAACCTGTGGTAAAAGTTTATGAGTCCCAGCAAACTACGAACTTGTTTCTTAGTAGTTGGTATGGCAAGATCCAGTACCCTTTTTAGTGTAGACTCATCAGGTTGTATTGTATGTCGGCAAATCTTATGACCCAGAAATGAAATCTCAGTAAACCCAATTTCGACTTTGGAAGGTCGAGCTGTGAGGTTATGTACTCTGAGAGTTTGGAGCAACGACTGTATCCCAGCGATATGCTGTTCCCAAGTGTCATGAAAAATGCAAATATCGTCCATATACGAAATGAGATCGGTGCGATTACCTAAAACGCGACGCATCATGCGTACAAATGTCGCTGGAGCATTCCGTAAACCAAAACACATGACATTGTAATGAAACAATCCACGAGAAGTGGCAAAAGCAGTCAAAGGTTTTGATACATCAGCCAGAGGAATCTGCCAGTAACCTTTAGATAGGTCAAACTTGCTGAAGAAAGTGGCGAATGATAGGCGTGGCAACAAATCCTCCAGCAAAGGCATTGGTTCAGAATCGGATATGGTCACCTTGTTCAGGCGACGAAAGTCAATACAAATACGAATTGACTTGTCTTTCTTTCGTACTGCCACCATAGGAAAACAGAAAGGTGAATCAGACGGTGAAATAATACCCAGTTTTAACATACCATCTACTTCACTTTCCACCTGATCTCTAACATGTAGAGGAACGGCGTATGGTCGTAATGAAATCGGGGTGTAATCTGACAATTTGATTTCGTGTGTGATAATGTTAGTACGTCCCGGAAGATCAGACAAAACATCCTGAAAGGATACCAACATAGAACGAATTTGATCCCTATGATCTGCAGGTAAATCAGTACAAATTATAACATCATTCCATGTTTCCGAAGACTTAATAGGTGCTACCGGAAACGTGGAAGGTACATCAGCGAAATTGGTTTGCACCTCATCCACCAACGCGATAGATGCATGACGGGTAGGTTGGTTCATGATAGCATCACAAATGAATTGTAACTGAGGAGGACGAGTGATGTATGGTAGGAGCATGTTAACATGGAATGTTTTTTGTTTACCCCGCATATTGATTACGTAGTCCACGTCTGTTCTCTTTGCAACCACTTTAAACGGACCTTGCCATGTTACTAACAAGTGATCTACTTTGAGTGGCAGGAGAACAAAAACATCGTCATTGATTGAGAAAGACGTTAGTTGTCTATCTCGGTTAATGCGAGATCTGGTCTTATATTTTGCCATCTCAGATGCTTCAGTCGCCACCTGACATGCATCCACAAGATATTGGCGTAAATCTGTAACGTATTGATAAGTGGATTTCTTATTATTATTATTATTCACATCAGATTCCATTAACAAATCATGTAAGAGAGACATTGGTCCTCTTGGGTTCGCACCAAATACCAACTGAAAAGGCGAAAAAACCAGTATGATTAGGAACCTCTCGGTACGCAAACAGTACAGCAGGAATAAAACGATCCCATTCTTGAGGAAATGATGTAGTCACCTTCCCCAACAATTGTTTTAATGTCCCATTCCAACGTTCCACGACCCCGTTAGAGCTAGGGTGAAATATAGCACTAAGAGAGTGATGGATACGAAGTGTGTTGAAAACATCTGACATCATACCTGACACGAACTGAGATCCATGATCAGAGAGGATTTCTTCCGGAAACCCGATGCGTGAAAATATAGACAGCAACGCATCTGTTACCGACACTGTGGTAATATTTTTTTAAAGGAATGGCTTCTGGCCATCTCGTACACAGGTCAATACATGTTAATATGTATTGAAAACCTCTGGTAGACCTTACAGACAGTGGTCCTATGATATCAATAGCCAATTTGAAAAAAGGGCGTACAGCAATATCCGTGACCTGTAACGGTGCTGATTGATGTGCACCCTTACGTGCAACACTTCGACATTCAGCGCAAGATTTACAATAAGTTGAAATGTCTTTATTTACCCCAGGCCAATAAAAGTGTTTTAGTAATCTATAAGCCGTACGCGAAATTCCCATATGTCCAGCAAATGGTACGTCATGCGCATTTGACAAGACTAGTGCGCGAAATGACGTAGGTACTATAACTTGTTTGAGAATGAAAGAGTAATTATCAAAACATCGTATCATAATATTATCCTGCATTTGAAACCAATGTCTTGAATTTTTAGAATGTTTAATAGTTCGAGCAATAGCTAATGGGAATAAATGTCCCAAAGAAGGATCCATTTGTTGTTTTGCTATAAATATATTTTTGTCAATGTAATGACAAGTTGTAATGTGTTGAGTGTGTATAGAAGAATTTAATTCATTTGTCTCTGCAGCTTGTTGTGCTCTGGTTGTGATCGCGTTAGCAAAGGAGGGATGATTTCTCTCCCAATCAATAATATCCTGTTCAGAACACTCTTTAACCCCCTTTATGTTACCGATAAGTAAATCACAACAAGGTCGATCGAGAGCACACACTCTTACTTTTCCTGAAAAGAACGGAGTATCTATTACCACATCTGCCAGCGGATAAGATTCAACAGTTCCACCGAAAGTTACGCACTTTATAGAGGTTCCCGTAAAGCAAGAAGAAGGAATTAGTGCCTTCCTTAGGCCAATGGTGGTGCATCCACTGTCACGTAAAATAGACACGGGTGTGTCAAAAACAAAACCCCTATGGATCACAAGTGAGCCAACCCCATCATTTAAAGACAAAACTGGCAGAGGATGTCCACATCTCAGACGTGGAGTAGATCCAGGTTGAAACAGAGTCATACACTCTGTGCAATTACCACCATTTTCCAGATCAAAACTACATGCATTGGCATGAGTATTATTCTGATTATTGGAAATATTATCATTACCAACGTCAATCTGACAAGCGTGAGCTTGTGATCTTCCTCTACTTTGACTCCTAGAAAATGTGTTCCTCTCCGATCCACTGGACAGTAACACTTTTTGTCCGTGCGAGACGAATCATCACGAGATGGTGGTGAGACATGATGTTTATTATTGTAATTACTGTTATTGTAATCATTACGTGAGGGTCCCGAAAAATGATGTTTGTGAGTGTAATTATTATTGGAGTATTGATTATTTCTTTGCCATGACTTTTTATTATTATGGTTAAAGTTGCGTCTCTCTATACCCCGTGAGGGCGAATGATTATGAGGGAAATTATATGTACCTCTATAGGAATTTTGATAGTCATCCCTATACCGTCGGTCCATGCTGTGAGTGCGTGATCTATCATGAGTGACCGCACAAGCTGGCAGAGTTTCTAGGACATTCGTCTTACCTAAAGGCAAGTTTGGGTGTGCGACCGAAAATTGTTGAGCTAATTTTTCCATTTCTCCTATATTTGTGGGCTTCCTTTCTTGAAGGAATGAGAAAATTTCAGTATTTACCGAAGATAAAATTTTGTCTCTTAAGAAGAGATCATAAAGACCTTCGAAAGATTTAGTAATATTAGACAGTTCAATCCATCTGTTTAGACACATCTTCACTGAAGACACAAAGTCTTCGACATCCTTACCTTCCACAGGACCCATCGATTTAAATTTTAAACGATATCCTTCCTCATCTAAACAATATTTGCGAAGAAATACTGATTTTATGGATTCATAGTCGTTCCTTTTGTCATCGGCAATGTTAAAAAAAAGTTTGTAAACTTTCACCAGTAAGTAACCCGACAAAATGTTCAGGCCATGAGGCCTTAGGTAAATTTAAAGCCGTAACTCTTGATTCAAATCTCAAAAGAAAGAATCCTATATCGTCATGTAATGAAGAAAAATTTGGTAATTTTAAATTAATGATCTTAGACGATCCTGTACCAGACGATTCTCTAGAAGAAGAAGATTGTAAACGCAATTTTTCTAACTCAAAAGTTTTTTCGCTTTCAAATTTCGCTTGTTCTGCAGCAATTTCTGCTAAACGAATTCTTTCCCTTCTCTCGTGTTCCCTCTCTTCTTTCTCTCTTTCTTCTCTTTTTTTCTTCTCTCTCTCTCTTTCTTTCTCTTGTCTTTTTTCTTCTCTTTCTTTCTCTTCTTTGTATTCCGCTATTTCTTTATTTACATAGGCTATAAGATCATCACCCGAGAAATTCAAGTCCTTCCCATTCTGTATAAATCCCGCCTTAACTTTTACAAAGTCAGCCATAATATACTTAAAGAGTAATGGGATATAGATGCAAAATGAATATCTATCCCATTTGTAGTTAAATGACTGTACTTAGTCGTAAGGTAATTCAAACCTTTTCAAAACCAACTGTATATACAGTACTTCTTCGTTATGTGTGATATACTTGTCTCAGAAGTATATGATACTTATCAACTAATCTCACAGTGTATCCGTAATCATCGTATATATTAACATATCAGCAATTAACAATATACTATAATCCAGTACTAAATATCGCCTTTACTACCTATTTAAAAGCATGCCATACTATCACATTAGACAAAAGATTAACTGACAACACTGGAAACAAATCAGGAAAAAGACAACAATGTAAAAAGTCATAAAATCTTACCATATAATAAAACAGTTGTTTCCACCGTCAATGAACAGTACAGGACGAGATACAATCACATAGAACTTCTGTACATATTAAAAAGAAAGTCAGAGAAGACCTACAGGTACGAACATAATCCTATAAACTAAATAAGAAATACACGACAGTATGTTACTTAACAGCACAGCTAAACAAATAAGAAAATATTAATCTCAGTCAGAGCGGAAATACAACAGCACTAAATGCTGAATCCCTGAAAGAGATCAATACAATCAAAATCTATAGAACGACGACAACTAAATTCATCCGAGGATATAACTGAGTGTCGTCCACAAGAAAACATTAAACATAAAAGATACACAAAAATAAGATGTGCCTGACATTTTTAGGACCGGAGACCATGACCCTACCAACATATATTCACTTATATGATTAAAATCCACGACCGCCAATCCTCGTTGTAGACAAGACGCATCAACCTCGCAAAGAAGCCTTGAATCTATGCATTAAACACGGGTCAAGGAAAGAAAGTAAAATCTGAGTTGCTCAACGCGTATAAGTGTCCTGTTCAAGACGTTTCATGTTCCTGATTACGAAATCCAAGTGGTCAGCAAATCTGTTTGATGACGTACGTAAAAGATTAAATCATCCTTCTTGACCATTGCAGACAACCGAAATGATTTCTCGGACATCAGGGTTGAAAGACTTGTCAGACCCAAAAGACCCAAAAGACTGGTTCTGGATACCGTCACGATTCTCACGATTCATATTATGTGTATAATAAATGTCCACTGGTAAGTTTATTTTAGGATTTACAAGTCCGTTCAGGTGACCTTGATGTAATGGTTCACTACACCGATTCAACGTGAAATGGCATCGAGGTGACAATATTCTCCATAGTAACTTGTGACCGCAATATATTGTGTCGAAATTTCATATCTGTTCGTAGGCAGTCAAATGTCTGTTCAGCGACTTTAATAGAATATATGTTGTTTGGTATTAATGTCTTCCCAACATTCCAAGGTCTTGGCATGACCTCGTACGAAAAATTGCAATTTCTATTGATTCCACAAATTCGTGTGCTTGATATCTTGCGTACTTTCCACAGTACAGCATTGTACAGATTCCAAACAATTAATTCCTCTCCAACGGAACGAGCCTCCCATATCTGTGGCGTTATAAGTTTATATTCTTCAGTTGATTGTTTGTGCTCGTTTTCACACTGTGTCTAGGTTTATATATCATAGGTCCACAAGATTCAGGACAGCCACAATAGTTCATTAACGATACTTTCTATGACTCGAAGATTCCACACAACGATCAATATAACAGCTGGATATTTTAGTAACATTCCATTTATTATTCACGTAGACAATACATCATTACACAGCATGCATCATTACGTAGATTCAGCAACTCCTATAATCCGTAGGTCCATATAAACATTACCTCATTCCTATTCCTACCTTTAGTTGTATTTAATAAACATTAATATGTTTCAAGACACTTCTATTTTAACATTTCCCATATTTCTACCACTGGGTAGAACACACACACAAGCCGCCCATTCAGGGTCAAAACACGCTCTGTCCATTTTTCCTCCACACGGCTCACGTCATGTGTGCAATACACATATCGACAAATCACTATCGCGCAGCGCTCATCAGCACCAAAATCCTATTTATTTTCTGGCTAGTGGCGTGCAATAGCCAGCGCCACAAAAGCCATATCTCTGTTGTCTCCAGGGACTTCCGTGTTTGTTACTGATTGTCCAAGTACAGCTAAATATATCATTTATCATGTCCTCAAAGAGATCAGTGCCCAAAGGAAGCTTATTAGTCATTTTAGAAAGAAGCAACTGACTTTCGTTGGACATTCTATTAGAATAGACAAGTTGGGGTACATTGTGACAACAGGAATAAATGAAGGGAAATGATGGAGAAAATGACAGAGAGAGAAAATGTTGGACAGTTTAACGTCATGGCAGGGAAAAAAGTCAACGACTAAACTCATAAACAACACTCTGGATATGACGCTGTGAAGAGGCGTGATCACCTACACCGGCTGGCATGGTCCTCACATGGCTCGTTCATTACCATCAACCTTCAACTCCACAAGGAGTATAGGCCGTCAACAAACGTATGCCAAGTCTTCATGGCCAGTACCATCAGCTCAAGGTCTTTCCGTATCTTCTTCCTGCCAATCATGTCCGTTTCCAGTTACTTAAAGCATGGTACTTAAAGAAGATCAAATGACTGCCTGTACAATCAAGAGAAGAGTGTTAAGAAACCCACTATAGCCGGAAAGGAGATCGTACAAGATCGGCTAATAAAAAAACAACAACAAATAACACACACACACACACACACACACTCACACAAAAGGGCGTGCCAGCGTAGACCCCCTCATGAGGTCTGTTTCTGACTTCAGTGGTTTCGACATGTTTACCATTTCACAGTTTAAGCAAAGTAGGTCAAAGTATTTTAAGAATCCCCATTCCTAAGTTACTGGGCGGTTTCATGTTTAACTGCACGGCTGACAAGGAATGTTTTGCACCAGTCTGCACACATTCAGGTGCCCCCCCCCCCCCCCCCCCCCCCCCCCGGATTGACCCACTTTATTCTACCACGAAAATCACGTAACCGCAATCTTAAAGATGGCAGCAGCACGGAATTATCTGAGAGATTACAAACGGTTCATTTGGGAATTTCGACTATTCGATGTTTGACAAAGTCTAACCACCCACTAAGCCAAGCCGTAAGCCAAGAGCAATGACGAAATCAGCCGTCGATTCATATCAACCACAAGTTTCATCCTTGGTGCTAATTGTGACGTATAATGGAAAAAGAGCCTGCAGTAATCTGACACCCTTTGTAAATCTTATAGCGCTCTATGATTTGCTAGTAAAACCACGCACTTTTCTGCCTGTGTTTAATTACACCAGTTTACTCTTTCGTTCCCTCCTCTTTTCTTTGAACATAAGCAAACGAAGTGTTTATAAACTTTCGTGATATTAATTTAATGGGCTTTTATTTTATTATATTAATTATTTAATTTATTATTATTTTAATAATTATTTAATAAATATTATTTATATTTTTTTTAATTAATATTATTATATTTTAAATATATTATTTTTATTTTATATTTATTTTTATTTATATTATATATTATAAGTGTATATATTTTTTTTAATTATTAATTTAATAATTTATTTAAAAATTTAAAATATTTTATTTATATAAATTATTTATATTATGTTAATTTTTATATTATTTTATTAATATTATTTTTATATTTATATATAATATGTTTTTATCATATTAAATATTATACTATTATTTTATTTTATAAAATATTTATATAATATTTAAATTTATTTATTTATTTATATTATAATATTTATTT
Source organism: Oreohelix idahoensis (assembly GCA_024509875.1). Taxonomy (NCBI): domain Eukaryota; kingdom Metazoa; phylum Mollusca; class Gastropoda; order Stylommatophora; family Oreohelicidae; genus Oreohelix; species Oreohelix idahoensis. The sequence goes on along the minus strand of JAMPIV010001555.1, from coordinate 161,641 downwards.
TATTGATTTATTATTTATATTTATTTTTATTTTATATTATTATATATAATTAGTATTTATATTTATTTTTTATATTATTATTTTAATTATATTGTAAAATTTAAAATTAGTAAATTAATATTTAGTATAAAAAAATTATTTTTTATAATATTTATTTTAATATAAATAATATATATTTTATATTTTTATATTAAAATTATGTATATTATAATATTTTATATAATTTATATTAATTAATTATAATATTTATTATTTGTTATTTTATATTTTATATATTTATATATTTTTATAATTATATAAATGATTTATTATTTTTTATTATATTATTATTATTTTATATATATTAATTTTAATATATTTATTTATATTTTTATTAATATTTTTTTATTTATTATAATTATTATATTTATAAATATCAAAATTTTAATTAAAATATTGCGATTTTAATTATAAATTATATAAATATTAATATTTTAATTATAATTATAATTTAATTTTAAAATTTATTTTATTAAAAAGTTTTCATATTATAATATATTAATGTTAATAAAAAAAACATTAATAAAAAATAAATCCGTCATAAAAGGTAGCGAATCAGGTTTGTTTATCTCGTCTTCTCACGCGAGCTTATCTGTCAATCTTACGATACCTAACAGACCGCACGTGAAAAAAACAGACCCTTTGAAGTTCGTACTCAGGGGAAGTCAGAAACCCCTGGGCTCTTTGATCTTCAGAAGCGGGCATTCGGACAGAGAAGACCTGTTACACGTAATAAGTCTTTTGATGTCGGTCGAAAGCGCTCGACGGAAGACCGGCCGTAAGCCTTTATCTTGTAACTCTGTTTCTGATTCCTCGTTACACATAGTAACATGAAAAGTAACATCATCGATAGATCAGAGAAATATAATGATATATAAACTGTGTTTTCTTAAACCTGCTATCAGTTGTCACTCAGAATTTTTGGATAGTCTAAGCACGCAGTTCTAGAACCATTATTGTGGAAAATGTGTAATTAGCATTAGTGGGGATTTTTCATTCTGATTTTCTGGTAATAGAAACTAGTGTTTATGTGTTTAAAAGTGTTAGCTTTTACCATTATAATTCACTTAGATTTTCTAACTGTCAAAACTAGGGAAATAAAATAACGCGTAGCTATTTCATACCAGATGTTCAGTTATAATGTTAATTTTCACCATACGCTTTCTCACACAAGAAGAGACGGTTTTAGCTGACTGGTTTATATGCTAGGCGCGACTGATAGTGACAGAAAAGAATTCACGCTTTATTTCATTGTGCGTATTTATTATAAGAGCCTATTATTTTAATACCATACGATAACTAACAGACGCCGACAATTTAATAGCTATTAAAGACAGGCAATACTTTATGTAAGTGCGCATATGGATCATTAAATAATAATTAACATTGTACGCTGACTGCCGGCGCGAGCAGGGGCGGGAAGGTTGCACAACTCCATCCGACCTAAACTCAGCGCTAGAGAAGTCTGGCCGTGTAGGCATAAAGGAAAACACCGTGTCCCTTTTAAATTTAATCAGGACTGATGGAGTGGATAAGAGATCGTCTTGTTCCCGTTTGTGTGTGTATATAGTTTCATAGGACAGTAGCATTTTTTTATATAAATGTTCTTATATTCTTCGCAGACCTGATCACAAGAGTGTCCAGTGATCTTTTTCTTTGCTTGGTTTTTGGTCTGTGAAATTTTACTTTGTTAGTTATCTATGCCTCAAATTGGTTTGAGCGGTACCAATCTTCATTATAAGCGGGTACTCGCCAAAGATACATGAGAACAGTTCTGACACTAAAAGTAATTTAACTGGACTTACCAAACCCAGAAATATTTTTTCCAATTTTTACCAGCCCACTGGGGTGTACAAAAATAACATTATTTTTCCCGACTTCCCGAATACAGTCGTATTCAAGCGGATTTATCCAGATTTTACGCAGTGCAGAATCGGAGCTCTAACATAGAGTTGTCCGATAGGATTATCATCATTTATCAATTGTAACTTTTTTTTAACAACCAGATGTTTCCCAATACTGGAAGTATTTCCTCTTTTAACTGTGAACCCCAAGAGCACGTTCCTACATCAACTATTGGCGGTGACATTTTGTTCATCCAGGAAAAACCCACACCAGATTCGGCGTTCACCTCACTAGTCTTTGTTTTGTTAGAGGATGAACTGGGGCAATTTGGGAAGTGAACCCGATAAAACATGTATTCAGGGAAATTGTATTTCCAAGGGATATCACCAAGAGTAGGTAAGAGTGATTGAGTGGCCACTGTATGAAAGAGAGAGTGAATATTTTTCTTTGTTACAGGAAATTTACCAACATTGGATTTGCTTAAACTTGTTTACTTTACTGGGTAGCATATAGTAGGAACTTGCTTACTTTACTGTCTACTCTGTAACATAGTGCAAACCTTCGACCTTTGGGTTATTAACTTTTTGGGTTCTTTCTCCATAGGGGGAGGGGGCATTTATTCTGCTATTTCATATGTATGTAAATCTGATTTTATTTGATCTTTCTTTAGATATTGGTGTTGTCAAGTTTAATGATAATACACAACAAAGAAACTTATCTTTGTGTGTTGGTCAGACCCATACCCAAGTAACCGTAGTTTTCACGTTTGTGTGTCTTGTTGTCACATAGCTGTGTGTGTGTGTAGTTAAACTTATATTTATATGTATGAGGAGGGCAAGGTTGTCTTGTACTAAATTATAGTCGTATAGATAGGCTGGAAGAGAGAAACTTACTCATTCCAGAGACATATCTTTTTCCTTAAGCTACCACACGTGAAATCTATTTCTCACACCTTTCTCACGTATCTGTCACCATCCACTCTACTCAGACGGGCCAAAAATAACTCACAACATATCTGTACGACACTAATAAAAAATGAAAAATTTTAAACACACGCTTTTAATGCACTAAAAACCCACAAATAATTTTCCAAGGAGTTTATAGCTTGCAGTCAAAAAATGTAACATCAAATTGACAAAAGGCGCGGGGGGGGGGGGGGGGGGGGGCGCAAGCTTTTTGTCAATTTGTCAATTTTAAAAAAAAATAGCAAAAATAAGTATTACAACAATCTTTGATTATAGTTCTCAAATACAAAAGAAAATTTTTAGCGCACAAATCATTTTGAGTAATCTTGTGAATTGTGATGTTAAAATTGAAGTCTCTTAAAAGTTTCAATTTCAGGCCTGATAGTTTTCTTAATGGCCAGTATTCCTCTCATGTGAAGACAGAATCGCTATAACGTTCTTCATTCTTTTGAACCTGTTTCTTATAGGGTTGATGCAACATTTTTCGTTTGCTGAACAACTTATAGCAAAAACATAAAACCACATCTTTTGAGGTTGAATATATCAACTATTGAAGGCACACTACTTCACAATTTGCTAGTCTTCTCTCGTAGTGTATATGAGAAAGTCTTGTTTGTTTTTTTTAGTCTTTGAGAAAATCATGCGTGTAGTGGTGTTGATGGTATTGTATGATGGTGTTATTACTACATGTAACTTGTATGAGGCCAGCTGTGAAGGCTCCTGAGATAAAATGTGGTTGAGAATTATCAGAAGGCCTTTCTTGCTACCACTACGACCTCACACTTAATTTTTTTTTTTCTTAATGAATGTGGCTACGTAAAGTGTCTAGGGTAATGATGTGTAATGTGGTGTGTTAGTTATAAATACACCCACAGGCATTTAAGAAGACTAATAAGATTAACAAGTGTTAAAATACACTGAACTAACTCACGTGTATAAAGTTTTTGATATAATTATATTACATTTATTTGTTCTGGATCAAGTTTTATTTTGACCAGAACTTGTTTTAAAAAAGAAGGATTTAAAATTTATGAAAATTATGCATGGAATGTTACATAATAAATACAAAAGTGTACATATTTAAGTACTAGAATAGTTAGTTTTATTCAAATGTTCTGGTAGTCATCTCTTTGGGAGGATATTTACTGTTTGTGCTGTTGGGGTGGCCTCATCACACCTGTCTATATTGACTACACACCGTGTCCAGAAACTGGTGGGAATTTTTATGGGGATATTAGTCACTACCAATAGTTGGTGAATGTCCAGCAGACCAGAGGCTCACTCATCTTTTTGTAGCTCTGGTGCTGAAAACTTGCGGTCCCACCTCTCCGTGCTGGCGGACAATAATGGTGGTCTCTGTCACAAGAACTGCACAGATACACTCGAGTAAAGTCACCCACCGGATAGACTCTGCTTTGTTGTCGATAGAAAACTCACAGCTCAGATTAAGAATACATAACACAGAATTGCTAGCAAAACTCAGCTGAGCTGCTGGCTATAGTATGGCGTCCCTAAATTTATTCACTGTCTTTCATATGGGAACACACCACACTTTAAAATCTGTGTCTAACACTGAACAATTATTGAAGAATGACCCCAAATGCGCTCTGAGCGCTAATGATATGATTGTCTGTGGCCAATCACTGCCAAGGTTTATTTTTAATTTCAAATTTCTACACTAAAGTCATTTCAGTCATGCTTCAGTCAAGTATGGATGGTTATCTGTTAGTCTGTCCGTCTCTACTTGTGTTTCTAAAAAAAATGTGCTTGATTTTTGAAGCAACCTTTCTCTCCCCTTAAAATTTTGTCGTAAAAAGTTATATTTAGACACAGCTACCGCTCAAAAACCCTCTCCTCCATAATAAGTAACTTTGAACACCTGTTCCCAAGGTCGTGTTTTTGTGTGCAAATAGTGACACTTTTAGATTCAATATAGTCTAGCGATGATGTGAACTACACTGTCTTTTGTCATTATCTTCAATATTATCTATCCGTTTGTAAAATTAAGATCATATTATTTCATTGCTCAGAATAGGCCATCCGGCCAGCTAATTTTTATATTCTTAACATTAATATTAAGAAAAATTACTTTTTAAATTTTTGTAATATTCCTAACATCTGCGTTCTTCCGCTCAAATTCAAATCAAGCGCTTGGTATCGCAAAACGTCCAATTCCGTACCTCGTGTCAATTTGGGGGACTTGAATTTTTTTACTTTCATCCATTTCCCCCCCATTGCGTCTCCTTAGCCTTTCCAGTCATATTTTTTTTTTTCTTTTGATCCGCCGTTCCCCTCCTGTCTAGCAAGTCAATTTTATGGAGGGTGATGACCCGCGGTCTAGGCGATCATGTACATCAGCAGCCTACGCATTATGTTTTTATCCTTAAATGTTATCTTTTGAGTATTTTACCGTTGTATCTCTGTCAATTTCACTACACATCTCCCCACTTGAAAACATGCCTATGGCAAGTTCCAAAACCAGCGATACACATAGGTAAAATTACTCCTCACGTCTGCCACTACTCTAATTTTGATCACAGGGGTGCCGACTGAGGAAATCTGCACCGACATTCAATTTGCCTGGGATATATTGGATACTGAACTGATAAGGTTGAAGCAATAAAGACCACCTCAGCAATCTTGCGTTTTCATGCTTAGCCTGAGACAAGAACACGAGAGGCTGATGATCCGTCTCCACCACAAATGTCCTACCATATAGATAGATTTGAAACTTCTTTATTGCCCAGATTAATGCTAAACATTCTTTTTCGCTTGTGGAGTATCCTTGTTCCGCCTTATTCAATTTACGGCTTGCATAAGCGACTGGTTTCAGTTCCCCATCAGGTGAAGATGATCTTTGCAACAAAGCCCCTCCTAGTCCCACATTACTTGCATCGGTTCTTAAGACAAAGTCCTGTGTCAAATCAGGCAGTTTGAGAATAGGCTTGCTAGTGAGTTTTTCCTTTAACTCTTGGAACGCTAATTCACATTGTGCAGTCCAAATAATTTTATCTGGAAGTCCCTTGCGAGTCAGATCAGTCAGAGGAGCACAAATAGCGTTAAAATTCTTGATGTATTTCTGATAAAATCCGCATAACGACACAAATGATCGCACGTCTTTTTTTTGTTTGCGGCCTAGGTGCTCTCTGCAGTTTTTCCAAGTTCTTAGGATCAGGGGTCATATTACCCTGATATACAGTGTGCCCCAAGAATTCCAACTCTTTGCATCCAATACAACATTTTGTTGGCCTAGCAGTTAAGTTCGCCTCCCGAAGTCTATCAAACAACATCTCCAGAGCTTCAATGTGTTCTTCAAATGTCTCTGTGGCGACGAGTATATCATCCATGAAATTCGTGATACATGGGTTATTCAGGGGGTCCAACAATTTTCGCATCATCCTTGAAAACACACTCGGAGCATTTTTCAGTCCGAATGGTAGCATATTGAATTCATAATGTCCATCCGAAGTGCTAAAAGCCAAATAAGGTCTCACTTCAGGCTTCACTGGGATCTGGTAATAGCCTTTACTAAGATCCACTTTTGAAAAGTATTTTGCCTTGTTCAGTCTGGCAAATAACTGTTTTGTGTCTGGTAATGGATCCACTTGTCCTTCTGTGACAGCATTCAGTTTCCTGTAATCTATGCACAGTCTGTGTTCCCCAGACGGTTTCCTCAACAAAACGACACTAGAACTAAAAGATGATTCACTGTGCGAAATAATCCCCTCCTTCAATAAATAATCTATTTCTTCCTTTAATGCCTTCTCCTTCGCGAACGGAATAGAATAGGCTCTCATACAGATTGGGTTTGAGTCTACCAGTTTCATGTCATACTGTAGCAAATTTGTATGGCCTGGTTTATCTGTTAATACATCTGTATGTTCCTCCAGAACTTGTTGAACTCTCTCCCTCTGATTTTTAGTCAGGTGCTTACTGACTTTTACCTGTGCTGCGGTTTCACAAGGATGTAATGGGTATTCATGTGAGGTGAGTGGTTCCTTTTGCATCTGGGTTGCAATAGCTAAGGTCAATAAGGGGGTGCTTTCCTGGAGTGGTCTGTCCAGATACTTCTTTAACAGGTTTACATGATAAACTTTTTCCTTCCCCTTTTTGTCAATTTTATAGTTTGTTCTAGACACCTTCTCTAGAACCGTATATGGACCTTGCCAACCAATTTGTAATTTATTCTGGCTTCCGGGTAGTAAAAGCAGCACCTTCTCTCCGACTGCCAGTTCCCTGTCCTTTGCCTTCCTATTAAAATATGCTGCATGTTTCTTCCTGGCTTGTTTCAAATTATCATTTGCCAGTTTCCATCCAGCTTTCAAACGAGTGGTCAGTTCGTTCACGTATTGATACGATGAGGTAACAGTCTCTTCCGCCTTCTCATCTGTCCAGGTCCTTAATAGAGCTTCTAAAGGCCCTTTTATTGGCCTCCCAAATAGCAGAGTTGCGGGAGCCATCCCGGTTGAACTATGTGGTACCTCCCGGTACGCAAACAATGCGGCGGGCAGGAATTGATCCCACAGATCCGGTTTTTCGTGTGCCAGCTTTCTCAGGATAGAAATGAGAGTCCCGTTGAACCTCTCTACCTGGCCGTTCCCTTGTGGATGGTACGGACTACAATGAAAGTGCCTGGCTTGAAATAGCTTAAAAACTTCTTCCGTTAGTTTCCCCTTGAACTGAGAACCATTATCGGTCAAGATTTGATGCGGGAATCCTAATCGGGTAAATATTGTAAGTAGTGCCTCTGCTACATGTTTTGAATCAATTGATGGCAGGGCTACCGCCTCTCCCCACATAGAACAAGTGTCCACCAGAGTAAGGATGTAACTGTTCCTCCTCTTGGTCCGAGTGAGAGGTCCTACAATATCCACTGCAACCCTCTCAAACGGTGTTCCCACTATGGGCATTTCCCCTAGAGTTGCAGGGGCAGTCCAGTGCTTTGGAGCTACCCTTTGACATTCTGGGCAGGATTTGACATATCTTTTTATATCCTCCGTTATCCCTGGCCAGAAGTAATGACAAGCTATACGCTGTCCTGTGGCGCTGATCCCCATGTGACCACTGAAGGGGATTGCATGTCCGAGTTCCATCACTTTCTCTCTATATGCAATGGGAAGAACCAGCTGGTTGTGACCATTTGTTCCAGTTCCGGCCTTCCTGTATAAGAGTTTGTTCTTCATGAAATATTCCCCCTTGCTCGGAGGTGTGTGGCATTTGGGTAATTTTTTAAAACATGGCTGGAGTGTCCTATCCTCAGCCTGCGCCTTCCTCATCTCCTCTGGATGAGCATTTATAGGTTCACCTTCTTCCTCCTTCTTCTGTGACCTGGTCTGCACTGTCGCCATGATCACAGGTTTCTCGGGATTCCCCAAGAAGACGTATCTACACCCCAATATCAGAGGGTAGATTGGTTCATCTATCACTGCTGCTCTGATTTCTCCTTCCACATAGCGAGTTTTCACCGTTATCCTTGCGATGGGAAGTGTCATGAGTGGTATGTCCTTAGTCGCCCCCCTTGTATTTCCACTGTTTCTGTGGTATACTGACTTGGGTCCACTAGGCTAGACTTCACAACTGAATCATAATCCAAACCTGTATCATAAAGGCACCTTATGGTGACCCCATTACAAATAACATCCTCACAAACTGGGGGGTGATAAGGTTCCTGTTGTCCCTTAGGATTAACCTTTAATCTTTGCGTCCCCGACTTCATTGCAGCAATGTTTGAAGGTTTCCTTCTACAAAATTCGGTGTTATGGTTATCCTTCTTGCACCATTTGCACCATCTTTTTCCTTGGTTCAACGGTTTTCTTTCATTGAACTTTTGGTCATTGAACTGTGAGTTTCTGTCGCGATAGTCATTTCTTGGCCGCTCAAAATTTGTCCTACCCTTATTTCCCTGCTCTCTATTATCAAATTTATTAAATTGCTGTGGAGCTTTAAAATTGTCTATGTGCTTCTTCTTAGCACCACTTACCTCTGCCTGAGCTGCCTGATACCTCTCAGCAACATTTAAAATTTCCCCCAACTTCTCTGCACCTTGTTCCATGAGAAATTTTCTCATGTCTGGAGCCATGGACTCTCTCAATTGCTCAATCATGATCATTTCTTTAAGATCTTGGGTCTTCCCCAGAGCCGTCCATTTCTCCAAATAGGTTTCTAGTCTGGCAGAGAATTGGTGGTATGCCTCCCCAGACAACAGTTTGGCATTTCTAAATCTCTTACGATAAAATTCACCATTCTTTTCGTACCTTAATAACAAAGCCTGCTTTAACATGTCATAATTGTCTTGGTCTTCTCTGTTCATTTTGGCAAATACTTCATAAGAAGCACCCCTCAATCCCTGTGATAGCTTTAAACTCCACCTCTCTCTCTCTAACCCATATGTAGTAGCTAATAACTCAAAACGTCCTAGGTACCCCTCTATGTCATCGTCTTTTTCAACAAAATGGTCTAAATGAAACCCCATAGCTGAGTTTGAGGCTCCCATACTGGGCGTAGCATCTGAGGCAAAAGGGCTGGCACCATTTTCAGGGGCCGGGCCTTGTAATTCCAGCTCCCTTAGTCGTAATTCGTGCTCCCTCTGCAACCTTCTATCTTCTGCCTCCCTTTCGGCAGTCAACCTTTTTTCTTCTGCCTCCCTTTCGGCCTTTTTATCTTCTGCCTCCCTTTCGGCCTTTTTATCTTCTGCCTCCCTTTGCTGTCGTTTTTCTTCTGCCTCAATCTGCAGCCTCTTAATTTCTCTATCAGCCTCAATTTGTAATCTCTTTTCTTCAGCTAACCTGTCAGCCTCTAATTTTCTTTCAGCCTCTTTTTCTAATCTCCTTTCTTCCCGTTCAATATATTTATCACATTCAGTCGTTACGTATTGAATTAAAATTTGACCATCCATCCCCATCTCCTTCGCAGTGAGCACAGCAGCTGATCTAAACTTTGCTAGCTCTGCCATACTTTTTGGACAATATAATAATATACAAGATAAATCTCTAACCAGTAAATACACTAAGTACTTCTAATTACTATATGACTATAGTCTAACTAATTCTAACTAACCAGTTAACTAATTAATTATTACTGGCTGTGAAGATTCACCAACTTTTATCTGCAGGGACACTTTTAATTTTAAAGGAAATTTTACAATTTATTTCCCTACTTTTATTTCTCCCACCAGGAGATCCTAATTTTACTGTTGGGCTAATTATCCCGGACGAGCCCCCAATTTATGTAGTGGTGTTGATGGTATTGTATGATGGTGTTATTACTACATGTAACTTGTATGAGGCCAGCTGTGAAGGCTCCTGAGATAAAATGTGGTTGAGAATTATCAGAAGGCCTTTCTTGCTACCACTACGACCTCACACTTAATTTTTTTTTTTCTTAATGAATGTGGCTACGTAAAGTGTCTAGGGTAATGATGTGTAATGTGGTGTGTTAGTTATAAATACACCCACAGGCATTTAAGAAGACTAATAAGATTAACAAGTGTTAAAATACACTGAACTAACTCACGTGTATAAAGTTTTTGATATAATTATATTACATTTATTTGTTCTGGATCAAGTTTTATTTTGACCAGAACTTGTTTTAAAAGAAGGATTTAAAATTTATGAAAATTATGCATGGAATGTTACATAATAAATACAAAAGTGTACATATTTAAGTACTAGAATAGTTAGTTTTATTCAAATGTTCTGGTAGTCATCTCTTTGGGAGGATATTTACTGTTTGTGCTGTTGGGGTGGCCTCATCACACCTGTCTATATTGACTACACCGTGTCCAGAAACTGGTGGGAATTTTTATGGGGATATTAGTCACTACCAATAGTTGGTGAATGTCCAGCAGACCAGAGGCTCACTCATCTTTTTGTAGCTCTGGTGCTGAAAACTTGCGGTCCCACCTCTCCGTGCTGGCGGACAATAATGGTGGTCTCTGTCACAAGAACTGCACAGATACACTCGAGTAAAGTCACCCACCGGATAGACTCTGCTTTGTTGTCGATAGAAAACTCACAGCTCAGATTAAGAATACATAACACAGAATTGCTAGCAAAACTCAGCTGAGCTGCTGGCTATAGTATGGCGTCCCTAAATTTATTCACTGTCTTTCATATGGGAACACACCACACTTTAAAATCTGTGTCTAACACTGAACAATTATTGAAGAATGACCCCAAATGCGCTCTGAGCGCTAATGATATGATTGTCTGTGGCCAATCACTGCCAAGGTTTATTTTTAATTTCAAATTTCTACACTAAAGTCATTTCAGTCATGCTTCAGTCAAGTATGGATGGTTATCTGTTAGTCTGTCCGTCTCTACTTGTGTTTCTAAAAAAAATGTGCTTGATTTTTGAAGCAACCTTTCTCTCCCCTTAAAATTTTGTCGTAAAAAGTTATATTTAGACACAGCTACCGCTCAAAAACCCTCTCCTCCATAATAAGTAACTTTGAACACCTGTTCCCAAGGTCGTGTTTTTGTGTGCAAATTGTGACACTTTTAGATTCAATATAGTCTAGCGATGATGTGAACTACACTGTCTTTTGTCATTATCTTCAATATTATCTATCCGTTTGTAAAATTAAGATCATATTATTTCATTGCTCAGAATAGGCCATCCGGCCAGCTAATTTTTATATTCTTAACATTAATATTAAGAAAAATTACTTTTTAAATTTTTGTAATATTCCTAACATCTGCATTCTTCCGCTCAAATTCAAATCAAGCGCTTGGTATCGCAAAACGTCCAATTCCGTACCTCGTGTCAATTTGGGGGACTTGAATTTTTTTACTTTCATCCATTTCCCCCCCATTGCGTCTCCTTAGCCTTTCCAGTCATATTTTTTTTTTTCTTTTGATCCGCCGTTCCCCTCCTGTCTAGCAAGTCAATTTTATGGAGGGTGATGACCCGCGGTCTAGGCGATCATGTACATCAGCAGCCTACGCATTATGTTTTTATCCTTAAATGTTATCTTTTGAGTATTTTACCGTTGTATCTCTGTCAATTTCACTACAATGCGATACAACCTACTGCAGTCCATGCTGCATTATAAGCTGTCACAAATTATCACTGCAATAGTAGAGCCAGTTAGCAGGGTCACTGCAGGGTCAGGCACAATAGCATCTTCTTTTGCAGACTTTACAGTATTCTCACTTCTTGACATCCTATTCTTCTTCTGTGTGTTTTTCAGAAATATCTCACATATTTGAAACTTTTGTCTTATACTTTATATCACTTGTAGTAGGAACAACACATTCGGCTCCTTCAGTGCTAGTCTGAACAATTTCAACATTATTATTATCATCATTAGTACTAGTTTCAACAAGATTATAATCATATTGTTGTTCTTTAATTGCTGTCTGTGTACAAAGGTGTTACAGGAAGAACCCTTCCTACTTTGCTTGCTCCGTGGCTTTTTCTGCCTTTCGTTTGCAGCACACAGCTCCAGATTGTCGTTTTTTCTTTATCAGCCTTAGCTCACTAGAAAAATGAATGCATTTTCTAAATAAGATTAAAAATTAAGTGCATTTTGACTGTATATTGTGGTGGGGTGAATGAAAGAAAAAGGCACAGACATCCATTTAGACCACCAAATTTAGTGAAGTGCAAAAGTTTTAGGACAGACAGGATCACTGAGTGTAATTTTTGATTATCATACGACAACCCAGATACAGGGTTCCTAAGTGACCTCGATCTAGGTTTTACCTCCACGCTTTTATGACGTAATCACTCTCTCTCTCTCTCTCTCTCTCTCTCTCTCTGATTCTGACGACAAATATAGAGGGCCACAAAGGATTAATTGGGAAAATTTTGACTTGGACGGTCCCAATATTTTGTTAAAATTTATTAAAGGAAAACATTCAAAAAATAATATTTATCAAGGTACATAAATCAGGTAGATATGAAAACAATAGAATCTCCTTGTCTAATTTGAGAAAGCAAAATAAATTACAATTCACACATGAAATAACAAAGTAAATTTTCATAGAACACAGAACCAACACTACACACAGGGTCATGACACTGAACGGGATACCACTCTCACACGTGAGACTACTACACAGAGTGTCACTGTAGGTAATCTCGCTTTTAGCCTGTCGGGTTGCGACGAATGCTGTCCTACTAGAGTGAAAATAAATTCAAAATGTGAGAAATCCTAATACTGTGGAGTGTCCCTGCTCTCTGGAAGTAGACTGTTACCTCCTGGTGGTTCCCTGGACAAGGATGACAGCTTCAGAAAGATTGCCCTATCAGGTCGATTAATGACTGGGTTATGAGGTTATCTGGCGAGGGTGCCAGAGTAAAGTATCTTGAATGTAGTACACAGAAATAAAACCAACTTGTACAATACACTGGGGCTTTGGGGCTAGTTGCGATCTGGGGCCCTAAGAGGTATTCCAACTAAGCGACTGATAAACCTTCTTTGCGGCAATATTGAGCACTTTAGCAAGCTCACTGTAATACATATGCCAGCATAGTCGTAAATTTAAGCAGCCTGCTTACCGCGGAGTGGCTGCATGGAATTCTGTGTAGCTTTTCTTTAGGCTCTCCTCTCCCCGTAAAATTAAGGCGATGTTTGCTCCCTGACTGGCGAGCAATTGAACAGGTGTGGCAGGGTGCTGCTTGCACTGGCCGTGCAACACGTGATCGTTGAATCTTAGTGACCCAGGTTTAAAGAAGCCTGATGTACATACTTTTTGTGAACTTATCACCTACTTAGATAATCGACAAAATACACATAGCATGTATAACTTCTCAACTCAATCCACACTGTCTGATGGTTATTCTCCCCCCCCCCCCCAAACCAGGTTTTATTGACCAACTAGAACGTATGTACAACGGTTGTAGAGGAATATACCTTCACCATGATGTACATAGTTATTATATATATATATATATATATATATATATATATATATATATATATATATATATATATATATATATATATATATATATATATATATATATATATATATATATATATATATATATATATATATATATATATATATATATATCAGCACTTATTATTGTGACAAGATGGATTTGGGGCGACCTCTTCTCGATGTCTCCTCCACTACAGCAGTACTCATTTAAACTTGAAGTGAGGACTGATTACCTGGAATTTCCGGGTCACCGCCTTCTTCTTTCTCTGCTATGTAGCAGATAGTTTGTATTTTCAAACATTCTTACACTCCTCTCAGTGTTAATAGTCTTGTCCGTTTACCTGACCATCCCTGCTGAGATAGTAGACAGGTGATGCAATATTAACCGACAACCATGTTGGTTAATCTCGGGTGTGGTCGACACCAGGCTACAGAGTAGCATCAAAATCGCCCAGCGTATTTGCTTAATCGCTGATAAAGCCCAGGGTGCGCTGAAATTCTGATAGCACTACGGGGAGATAACTATTTGTCAGCGCACAGGAATGACATAATCGTTTCCTGCATACCTTGTGGCAAAGCAGGAATGTAAGATGTTACATCTGACACGTATTGTCGAATGAGTTTACAGATGTGTTTGTGAGTTTGCATACAAGGCATCGGATATTTTATTCCTATATATGGGAGAGGTGACCTTTTGCATCACGCACATTATTTCTGGCGGAAATAATTCTTAAATTACCCCAATAAACACGCATGTTCGAAACGATTGGAGCTTTCTTAGCATCGAAACAAACAAAATGCGGGGGAAGAAGGGCCATATAACCTGACTTTTTCGCAGTTTTAAGACACTGTGAAAATTCACTGTGAGGATCGCTTGCCAAGACGAAACCAGACTGCCAGGGTTAGAATTCAGAATTCTCTTTATCAGACCGGACTTTGTGGAACATCTTGAAGGACTTAAAGAGCCCAGGAAAACCATTTAATAAGGAAGACCGGCATCTGAGAAAACTGAAATACGGAGTCATAGTGGGAGTTTAGTGCTAACATAACGACCCCCAAGACACGTGAAAAAAAAGCATCTGCCAGTGCCTTAAACCTACTTCTCTGAGCAAACAGTCTGATGAGCAAAAATTGGCTTGTTGGTGGTACCAGTTGAGGGTACTATCTCTGGAACAAGAAGGAAAAAGTGGCCTGAGCTTAAAAACGAGAGACCAACTTCGTAGACACTTCCTGATATTTCTGAAAACGTGCTGCGCCCTACAACCTTGACCAGCGACGAGCGTTATCAGTCTACCAAGAACCAAACCATCAGAAGGAGCATAACTGTCACTGACAGCTAAGTAACACATAAAAGCTGCCAAGTGATCTCCTTTACACATTTCTATCCCATCACAACAGTGACGATAAACTTTAAAAAAGAATTATTATTTATTTCTTTAAAACCTTGTTAAAACCTAAGTGAATATAATATCTGTTATTTGTAGATATACAAATTTAACGCTGATTTAATCATTTTGAAGTTACTGCGTGTTTGTCTCAGTCAATTTACTAAATACACTCTAAACAGAGCTATACCATAATAGTAAGAATTCCACTGAGTAAATCAGGGTGGGGGCTTGAACGAGCTGAAATTAATAATTGCTTAATTCTTCATAAAAGGTGGCGGATTGATATAAGTTAACAATTGCCCTGCCAATGCAGCATTGTTCTTGACTTCGGAAATATCTTATGAGCTCTCCATTGAGACAGAAGCATCATTATCCTTTATATCTACAACTCTGCCAAGAGTAATCTTGTGCGAAGGTAGACACCTTTGAAGGTCCATATTAGATACTCTTGAGTTTTGGCCACTGTTGGACTACTACTGCAAAGCAGGGGAGGCAATTCCGTGACAATTATTTATAATTGCACTTTCATCCGACTTACTGGGGTTAAACTTCACACTTAGGGAGGGCAAAATATTCTGAGGAAGATGGAAGTGACGGATGGAAGCGGATGGCACCTGATACTCATATCCGGGACCCAATACTCAAAAGAGGCATGTACTTTCCTCTGAGTTAGTGGTACAAGTTTGTGGTTCAAGTTGCCAGCAGTCGACGCTAGACACCAACATCAGAAGTGTCTTGAATATGCTTGACAACCTATGTGATTACCTCATACGTGTTGCATGAGACGTGTTACAGCCACCGGACTTGACTATTGAAGAGAGGTACAGTGCAAAACACTTGTGGGACCCAACAGCGGCTGAAGTAGACGCCAACTTACCCTACACTAGAAGCTAAGTGGCTAACAAGCGAAATCAATGAACATTTCAAATCTTTTCAATAAGTCTACCACAGTTAAAACCATCCAATGATGATCAACATTATCGTTTCTTTTCTTTTTTTAACCACCGTTATATTTATTTTAAATGTTGTTAAACTCTAAGTAATTATTAAACCTGTTTATCTGTAGCTCTAAAGCTATAGTTGGATTAATCACCATTGAGTGAATTGTATGTCTGCACCCGTATGACTCATATTGTGTTAAATACATTAACATATAAAGCTATAAAATTAATAGTTGCTGAAACACCATCAGCTGGGGGCTCATAAACCACGTGTTAAAATATCCTCAAAAGAAGGGGTGGAAGAATATAAGTTCATGACACCTCAGATGATCTCAGTTGTTATGTTTGCGTTTCATTAACATCCTATGAGGTCCCCTTAAATAGAAGCTTCATTTCTCTGCCAAGATTAATCTTGAGTGAAGGTTGATACCTTTGAATACCCTCATCTTTATACTCTAAGGTTGGCCATTGTTGGACTATTACTGCGGAGCAGGGAAGACGATACACACCACATCTGTCTTATACCTAGTGTGGGTTATCTGGAAGACGGGTAAATATTGCTGGAACTCAAGCACATGTAATAATGAGAACTTGTAAGATGTAATGTCCCTCAACGCTTGGACTCCTCTCTTGCGTCGGCAAATCGTTGACATTTGTCTCAGAAAAATGTCTGCTGTCTGCTCTTGAAAGGGCCCTGATTATACTGGAATTCTTAACGAACTGATCTTCTCGTAAGAAATGTGTTTCATTGCTACGTGCTTGATTTATGAATTTACGTCGTGCAATACACGATTAGAGTAGATGAATTTATTTCATGCACTAACACATTTAGTAGCTGAACTTCGTTCAGACTATATGCTATCGTGTGATTTGAACGTCTCATATATATATATATGAGACTCAACTTGTGAGCACGTAATCTCGATATCTCGATGAATCACGAGTGGGTATGTGGTCTTGATATAGCTAGATTTATAAATCTATGAGTATGTGATCTTGATTAAGGAAACACGCTTTTGAGCGACTTGAACGTGATATATAGGAGAACCAACTTGTGCGTGCTTTAACTTGACTCAGGTGATAAGCTTTTGAGTGAGTTGAACTTGATAAACATGAATACGAATCAACATTTACGAAGCTATTGGTAAACAGATGAATAAACTGCTGCCTCACCGACGTATACAAACGCAGGCGTGGAGATCTTCCTTGTAACTTAGAAAGTGTATCTTGTACATTCTGCTATCCGGATGTACGTGTGCTAGCTTCTTACCGATGGGACGCCAAACGTGTAATATGTAGACTCAGACGTCTGCAGAACTGAAGACACAAAGTGGCTTTATACGTTTCACATCTAATATCAATAGCTGACATTCTTTTTATTTTATTCCTCACTATCACTTCTTCCTAACTGATTACTCTGTTTTTAGTTCTCTTATTTTGATATATAACAGGAGGCGCACATGATAAGTGTTAAATATATTGAGCATGAAAGCGTGTGCCCTTGTAAGTCTGTAATGAGTCAATTCCATAATTCCCGCCGTAAGTACGTAGGTCGGTCACATCATGCACACCGTCATTAGCGCACTTTTCTATTTTCGAGAGAGTATATTAACTTTCAACCACAGCTAAGGGGTGCAACTGTGGTTGAAACTTAGACAATAATTGTATTGTTTCCCTTATATGTACTCTCCCGAAAAAAAAGTGCGGAAATGACGGTGTGCATGAACAGTTTGATTATAAAAAGAAGCCAACAACACATTTGATAAACAGTACATGAACTGGAGTTTCGTCAAACTTCAAACGTAGTTCTCAGAGGCAGTAAGTCGACAATGGCTTCTCAGAGGCAGTAAGTCGACCAGAGCAAGATTTTAAAATATGCACGAACAATTACGAGACATGTTGTCATAAAAGAAATGTTAGTTATTTAGCCAATTTACGGTCCATTAGGTCGTTATCACTGCTCCACATGTCATTTAGGAAGGTTACTCCATGTCTTCATGTTTAATACATCCATATAATTTTCACTACAAATATCTAATGACAGTCGCCTGCAATGAAATGACCACAGTAGTGATAGTACCGTCTGTAATACATGTAACAGAAACAACACACTATAATTTAAAACCTGTCAATTTTGACGGGTAATTGCTAGTAATCTAATAATCGTGATGAAGGTGAAGTATATAACTATAAATTACTTCCTTATATTATTAGGCATAGTGGAAAAATAGTTCATTTGAGACAATCATTAATCATTAGCGAATAGAAGGAATGGGGAAAACAATCTTTTCACACTTTGCAATGAGGCTAAGTGCAAAAGGCAATCTTAAATAATGAAAAAGAAAAATTATTAATAATTATTCTAGTCACAAACCTCGCTTTTCCATTTCGTGAATTCATTTATGAACACACTTAAACTTAAATTCCACTTAAATGGAATATAATCTAATAATGGAACAGGTTAGACTCGGGTAAACCCTTCAACTTACTTTCCCCAAGTGTGTAAAAACTTATTGACTTCTGTCGAACGTGTCGTAATATTTCCTTATGTCCAATATGTGAAAGGTCGTGAGCTATGTCCTATGGCTTTGCCCTCTGATCCAGTAATCCGACTTCCACTTTGCCATGTAAACGCCGCTTGCGAAGACCCGTGCCCGTCAATTGCTAAAAATGGGTGGGCTGACGTAACAGACTCTTTACCTGCTTGTCAGATGTCCGGTGATGAGACATCCTGTGTTTTGTGATTAGCTGCCCGATACATATATTATCCGCCCCTTGTCACCAAGCCTTTCTCTTTTTGCGGTTTCGAGCGAATTTCCCTTGTTGCCTACCTGACGCGCCGTCTTTTATTTCCGTGTCATGTGGCCCACAAGCGGTTTTCCTTTAATCTATTCATTCATTATCACGCTACGTACACGACCTCTAAGTGGCTACCGCCATCAAACGGTACACAATTTGACTTGTGCGTCTGGCAAGTCCTATGTTTTCAATCGCTCCGGTTGGCCCCTATTGTATCAAAAATGTGCTGACACCGGTTGTTGAAACAGGTGATTTAAGCCATCAAACTAATTTTTCTATTGTCCATGTGACCGTCTCCCTCGGCAAACAATAACTTGTCTAACGAGTCAGGTGTGTTAAAAAAAAATAATAACGTAAGGTTGGGAAATATCAAAAGTATGATTAAAGTTACACTTAACCCTAGACTGCTCACCCTTTTTTGGACGTCATTACTACTCACATGGGATACTTTGTCACCTCACAACCATTTTTGTTTTCTCCCCCTTCCACTATAGATAAGTCAAACTATTTTGGTATTTGTATGGCCCAATGTGTATATATTTTTAGCGACTTCAATATTTTAAAAGAAAAATAGGGGAATGAAAAAATAAAATGTAAAATTATGCAATTTTAGCTTTTTATTAATATAAAGAGTGTCACATTTTCTAGCAAACAATTTCGAAAAATGAAAATATAGATTTTTCCTTGTGAAAATATGTTAATAAGGTTCAGTTTAAGTGTATAGTAATTAAAAACAAACAACCTTACAAATACAAATGACAAAATTATTTCCACAAAACAACCAATAAGTATGAAAATTATTATTATTATTATTATTTTTTTTTTGCCTCAGCAACATATTACAGAAAACAAGACATTCTTCTATCAGATGAGTCATTGGTACTGTTAAGTACATTTTAAAAGTTTCAGAAAAAATTAAAAAGTGGGCCGATTAAGCGCTTATCATATATTTTATCCATAAGTGTGTAATGAAGTATAAAGCAGAAATTAATTTCATGCAGAATCAGCGCCCCACGCTTTTTATCAAATTGATGTTACATTTTTTGACTGCAAGCTATAAACTCCTTGAAAAATTATATTTGGGTTTTTAGTGCATTAAAAGCGTGTGTTTAAAATAGTTTTTTTAATACTTTTTATTTTCTTCTTGAATTTTTAATTAATTTGATTATGGCCCTGTTGCGTTGTTTTCTTCCACCTTTCTGAGGTGTTCGTTCCAAGCGCTAATCACTGCCAGGTTGTTGATACTGCTCGTCCAGTCACACTGTTAGTTAAATAGGTCAGGCCACCGAATGTTGGGGCCCTGACAAGGTGTAATGTTAGATGCGTGTGGCTTGAATGAATGTGTGAGTGTAGACATCAATTAATGAAGACGCGAATGGATGATAGTTCTACTGGTACACAGGACACTCACTCCAATCATATGCATGGTAGTCAATAACTGCTGGAACCACTGTAAGATTTCTCAGACATTTAATAGGACGCACACACTGACACATAGCTACAGTCACTTGAACAGGTTGGCAAAAAATCCTCGTACATTTGATAAATAGGTGACAACATCAAACTGGCATTTGTATCGCATCTGGATACAATGAAACGATAGTAGGCAAACACATAATACTCTGATTTGTCTATCGTCTCATTCTTCAACTGACTAATCGCGTCAGCTAACAAATATTGATTAATAATGGCTCCTTATCAGACCCTCTTCTGACTAAGTCTTTCAGGCCTTAAATTCAGCAAATGTTTATGGCAACAATCTTAAACCACAATAGTGGGTTTTCATAATATATAGATCTCTGTACCATCATCAGCAGAAATATTATCCGACCATGGTACCCAACTCATATCGGATACCATGTCTCAAGTAATGTCGACTCTGAAGATAGAGAGATCGCTGAGTAGTATTTATCATCCTATGTCCAATGGGATGGTGGAGCGTTTGAATAGAACTCTGAAAAACCTACTAGGTAAGATAACAGAAGATCATCCTCAGGATTGGGATAGGGTTTTACCCGCGGCTCTCTTTGCATATAGAGAGGTCGCCAACGAACATACAGGATTTTCTCCCTTTGAACTTGTCTTTGGCGCGAAACCGCGAGGTCCTATGTCCTTACTTCATGATCTTATAACTGCTGATAATATTGTCGATGACACAAAATCCTCTTATGAATATGTCATCGCACTTAGACACAAGATTATTGAAGCATGCAAATTGGCAACTGCTTCTTCTGAATTTGCGAAACAGAAGGCAAGGGAATTTGCCAATAAAAAGAGATGTTTGCGTCAACTTTGTCCAGGTGACAAAGCATTTGTCTTGCTACCTTGTAGGGAAAATAGACTTCTCATTTCTTGGAAAGGTCCGTACGATATAATATCAAAGGTTTCCGATGTTGACTATATCGTCGATATTGACGGGAAGCGTAAAACCTTCCACATCAACATGCTCACGGAATTCCATGAACGTCCTGATTATTTACAACCTGTTTTCCAGGCAACGGACGATTTTCCAGTCCAACATGGACAGTACTCATCTCTGTCAGTAATACAGGATGAGGAAACGAGTTTCTCGGATGTAAATTTACCTTTTCCAATGATTCCTCTTCACTCTAATGAATCATGGAAAGATGTTGCAATTTCTCCAGAATTATCTCCAGGAGAGCAGAACAAGTTTCTACTATGTTAGAACAATTTCAGGATGTCCTTACTGACATTCCTGGTCAAACTGATGTCATTCAACATGACATTATTCTTGCTGACCATAGTCCTATAAGAGTCAGACCGTATCCTATTCCGATACATTTTCAAGCACAGGTAGAGAAAGAGTTAGATGAGATGATAGAGTTAAAAATTATAGAACCATCCACATCAGCATATTCTTCGCCGATGGTTATAGTACGGAAAAAAGATAATAACATACGTCTTTGCGTGGATTATCGCAAATTGAATCAAGTGACTAAATTCGATGCTGAGCCTATGCCTTTACTAGAAGAGCTACTTACGAGACTATCGAATTCTCACTTCTTTACTAAACTCGATTTGTCTAAGGGATATTGGCAAGTTCCACTATCCGAACACGCCAAACCGTTTACTGCTTTTTCGACGCCTAGGGGTCTATTCCAATGGAATTTCATGCCTTTCGGTCTTATGAACGCCCCTGCTACATTTGTACGCATGATGCGTCGAATCCTATCTCATCGCTCAGATGTCATTGCGTATCTTGATGACATCTGTCTTTTCAGTGATACTTGGAACGATCACTATAATGGTATAAATGAACTATTGTCTATCTTACGCGAGCATAACCTGACAGCGAAACCATCGAAAGCATGTATTGGTTTTAGCGAAATATCTTTCTTAAGACACCGTGTTGGTCATGGGTTCCTAAAAACAGAAGACCATAATACAAGTAAGATACTTAACATTTCTATTCCTAAGACTAAAAAGCAAGTACGAAGTCTCTTAGGTCTAATACAATTTTATGGACGATTCATCCCGAATCTGTCCTCCATTATGTCACCTCTTTCTTCCTTGCTAAAGAAAGGGTCTCCTAATGTAGTCCATTGGACTCAAGAATGTCAATCCTCTTTGGATAAGGTTAAAACTATGTTTTCTACTTCACCTATCCTAGTATTGCCTTCTAAGGATAAGACATTTATTCTTCGTAGTGACGCTTCATCCACCGGGATTGGAGCTGCACTAATGCAAGAGTACTCTGGAACTCTGCATCCGGTGATGTATATTTCTCGGAAATTAAATGCCGCAGAGAAGAATTACTCGGTCCTAGACCGTGAATTATTGGCTATGGTTTGGTCAATCCTTAAACTGCAAAGATTTCTTCTGGGCGCGCATTTCATTGTGGAAACTGACCAGAAGGCTCTTACGGCTATTCAGAGTAAAAATCTGAAGAGCGCAAGATCAACGCGATACGTGATTGCTCTACAGCCATTTCATTTTTCGGTGCGAGCTATCCGTGGGTCAGAAAATGTGATGGCAGATATTTTGTCTAGATGCCCACATGATTCATAACTGTTATACAACTTTGATACAGTTGTTTCTATGTTGAAATGTGTACACATATGTAATATATCATATATTGATTGTAACACTACTTAGCGGTTCATTGATATGTATTCACCGCTGATTTTTCAATGGTTTTCGTCTTTGATGATCATGATGTTAAGATATCTTAGATGAAATTTACGTATAAACTAATGTGGAAATTGTGTCATTGCTAATATTGTAGTATGCGTTGGTGACACCTCTCTGGAAATATTTATACTTAGAGAAGTACTTTCTCTAAGGTCATAAAACTTATGCTTATCATCTGCGCATTGTTATTGGTGCGTTGTGAGCCTATTGTATGTTGCTCCTAGATGTATTTCAAAAAAAAAAATGTACCATTTTTTTTTTTCCCGAGGGGTGTGGTAATCTGTTGCGTGCATATTTTGACGCACATTTTACAAAAATTGATATGGCTATTTGATATGGGAAAATATAGACATGCATTCATTTGTGTATGAAAATGCTGTCTATGGTAAAAGCGAGATAATCCATGTTTGATTCACACTTTTGATTATAGGAGTAATCGTTCTGGATATTGATCCAGCGCAAGGATATTGCGCTTGCGTTTGTACTTATTTTTTAGGGCCAGAAAATATATTAATTTGCTTATTGTGTTTATGGCCTGAATTCATATGTATTACATATTATTAGTACAAGTAGAATCAGTCCTATATTGTATATTTTGGATGGGTAGGAGGGACTAGATTCTTGCTAGCGGAAGTATGAGTTGTCTTGACAAGTCGTGATGAGTTCCGATGTACTGCTTACAAATGGCGGGGTACGTTTTTCTAGAGCTGGTCCTTTCGTCAGGAAAAAATGTCTTACGAAGTGGTATTTCTTCTGAAGGAGATGGTGTCTCTACGATAGTTTGTGTTCGAGACTCTCCTTATGTCAGTATATAGATGATTCGGACTCCAGGTAAACCCAGCTCCTATTTTGATGATCTCTCGTCGGTTAGGCCTAGCTTGACTTTTGGTGCTTCGTTATGCTAGTGTCGTGTTTGGTATCGACGAAGATGACAGATTTTCCTGCAGCGGTTATGGCTACGTGAAATTAACCTGATCACCGTAGAGCTGTATGGAAACATTTATGAAATCCTTTATATACCCATTACAAATTAACTCTGGCTTATATTCTCCTCCCTATGCATGAGTGAACGACAACTCAGGGAGGTAGCCATGTTGGATTTCGGTCATCATATGTTTTGATCACTGCCAAGAGAACAGATTATTTATCTTATTATCGGACAGTGACAGAGAGATCTCAATCCTGCTAGAAACCCCCCTTCGTGGTTTCATAATCTATACTACAAACTATGGACGTCAAGTAACTTTAGTTATTTATCGATTCCTTCACTGACGCGTTTAGTCAGATAGGGGAATGCGGCCATAATGTATCATGACATTGAACTTTGATGTACTGCCATTATTTCTGAATGTGTCATGACTTCAGATCTGCTATGTATACCTACAAATTGATATGTCAACGAACCATGATGTACTCGTATGTCCCAGTGTGTACGTCTGAATAAATTGAGTAAACTAAGATTCCAGCAGTCTGCATTGGTGCCTTGTAGACAAGTGTGAGTGGGTATATTGGTCAGCACACGAACAGCACACCATTCGCGGTAATCACACTCTACACTCTTCCTTACAGAGCAGACAGACTGATACTTTACAGTGGTGTACTACAGGTGTAGTAAGAAATAACGTCTTTACAAGGACCTTTTCTGTTCTCCGACGATGATCCGCTTAGGGCAAAGGCGGGATCCAAAATGGCTCTCTCCTCCGTGAGCTTCGCTCACCCAAGATGAAAAATTATGAAGCAGAATTAACCCGTTGTTCATACATAAATGTCCTCATTGGGCTTCTATACATTCTGCAATCAATAAGGCTGGTTACATCAAATAATCTAGTGCTGCTAGATAACACGTCATCTTCATCTGTAGTCAATAATCCTAGATGTACGATAATACGTCTGCCCATCTAGGCTTAGGAAAAAGTTCAGCAAAAAGGTTTTGGTTTTACCTTGCTTTAGGAAAAAACACACTAGCGAATAACGCACGCCGTTCCTTGGCGTTAATAATGAACATTGGGAGAATCTCTGATACTACAGTCATACAGAGAAACAATCTTTTTCCTAGAATAAATCACAGAGACCAATCTTCAGACTTTCTGGTCGAACAGCGCCCAGTAGCGACGACATGACAGCAGCCTCTTGTCGACCCCTCCAAAAACGACGCATGCGCAGAAAAATGCCTTTTGACCCAGAGTTCAACTCAAAAAATAGGCCGACATAGACATTACAAAGATACAAAGATATAAGACCGAATCACCTTAAATAGTCAAGGAATAAATATAAACTCGGGCCATAAACATTCTAAGCAAGACCCTTCTGTTCCTGGACATACCAGAAGCAAACTGACGTAAATCTAGTATTCATACGCCAGATTGAGACACAAGAAAAGATAACCCATATAACCGAATCTAACATCGACCAATCAGGGTTCTGTCCCTTAAATTATCAAGGAAGTATTTTGATTCTCAAATAAATACTTTTCATCAGACAAATAGTTATTACTTTACATGTGTATGCCTACCAAAAGTAATCTGTGCGTCACAGACTACCACACAAAAGAATCTGTGCGCAACAGGCCCCTGATTTGTTTACATTTCTTTACGAAAACTTTAATTACTCATTATGTCATAATTACAATATTAAATTATTAAATAATTGACTGATTAGTGTATTGTCATCGGGAATACACAACTATGCCAAGTGTCAGAGCTATTGCTCATCTGGAAGTGATTGAAAAATCGATTGCAAGATTTGAAAGTGACATACAAGTGAAGTTAAATAAAAGCGTGTAAAAAAAAAAAAATATCCCCGGGAGGAAGATAGCCAGCGGTTGAGAACAAGGGGATAAGGAGCAATACATGCCGTGAACAAATTTGATGACGCAGTATATTATGTATAAAAATAAGTAGATTTCATCATGACACCACTTTTATTATAAATTTCATAAGCTGTTCGAATAGCCCATTTTAGTGCGCTGTTGAATTTCTTAAACTGACCTTCTCGACTAACGGATTATGTTGGTCATTTATTGATTTCAGTGTTTTTCAGTAAAGTTGTTGAAACACATTATTGAGAAAAAAAATTCATTGGAAATCTAACTGCATTTTATTCTTTAACGGTAGGTAGATTCTTTGTGAATAATTTATTACAGAGGTTAACGGCTACCCGGGAATTACTTTAAAACACCGATTTGTGACGTCATGAGGTTAGTATTAAGGTCACGAGGAAACACCAACCTTTTCGTCTGCTAATGTTTACCAAAGCGGAAGTCAAGTGGGAGGATCTTCTGTCAAGTCAGCCGGCGCACCGCGCCAGCCGCCTTCCTGCCTACCTTCGTTCCCGTGTTGAAGCCCGAAAACTCAAACAACGAGAAACTAAAGGACTAGTTTTCTGGTAAGTTCTTCCCCGCGCCACAGTTCGAAGCCGCTGTGCAATTTTCTGCAGGCGTTAAGCAAGAAGTGAAAACGTAGAGGCGATTAATAGCGTAATGTATTCTGTTTTAGCCGTCTATTCTGTGAGAGGTAAAAGTCGAGTTATTTCAAATTTGGCGCGTGTCATTGCTGAACTCTAGGCTATATATTGATTTGAGACAGCACTGAATTATTTACATGTTTATTCTGGAGTTTTATAATACGGCAGTTTCAATGGTGAGTGTAGCGATTTTTATATCTTTGATATTAACATTGTGTTCATGTTTTGTTTTCATTATGACATCGCCGTTGACGTTCTGTTATTCGAGCTTGCTCGCTTTTTTAGTCACGTTTTGTACCTTACATTTTTAATGACAATCAGTATTTCTTTCTCTTTCTATCATCTTATGCCGTGACGCATCGTATATGATGCAACTTTTTTCCGTTCAACCCTCGATGGGTTATAATTAGGATATAAGTATCCTAACTTTTCCCTTCCACTCAGTCCAAATAGAGTAGGCCTAAATCAAAACTAAAATTGTGTAGGCCTATGTGACCACCCCTTTCCAAGAAACAAACAATTTAAAAAAACAAATACAAACAACAACGGGAAAACATGAACGGGAGAAAAACAAAGTAAAGTCTATTATAACTGCCCTGTTGTTAACAATGTGAAATAGAGCGAGAAAGCCCGGGGGTTTCTGAGATACACCAAATCCACTAGTTATCTGACATCATCCACACGAACCCCCCCCCCCCCCCCCACCCCCAATCAGACTACCCCGTATCCACACACCATCATTGATCCTTATATATTAGCCTAATGTTCGTTCTTGTTAGGTCTATGTACTGTTTTACTTCGTTGTAAAATTCTCTAGGTTTATCTATTCTCAACACCAGTTCCACAGTTATGGATGAATTGCATGCCTGTAAATAATCTAATATTGGTTTTCTCTGTTGTTCATACTTCCTACATTTTAGTAGGAAATGCTCTATATTATTTTTTTCTAGACACTGCACAGTGAGGTTCTTCTATTCTAAAATAGCCCATTCCTATTGCAGTCTAAGAAGTTTCTTATTGCTAGGAATTTTTAGTTTTCTAGATACCTGACACGTTCTTGTTGGAGTCTTGAACAATTTTTGTGCACGTCTGCCCTTCAGACTTCCATCTCACTCTACTGTCCATTCGTCAGTTATTATTCTTTTAATTAGGCTTTTGATCTCTGATTTACTCATCTCCACATTTATTTGGTTTCTATTATTTCTACTTTTCTTAGCTTCTTTATCTCAACTTATCACTTAACAGTTTTTCTTCTTTACATTTCTGAAGGCATGTACCAGAAGTATGTAATGAAATATAAACCGTCATGCGTCCAGCTTTCACCACAAGGAATCATTCCCATATTTATATATTTTTAATAAATTTCTACTCCCTTCCCAAACAGTGAAATGGTCCAGGTCTCATTTGGGCGTGGATGGCCTGTATACAGTTATGGACGAAGAGACGAGATGTCATAAGCAAAAAGCGGGGCAGTTGCACATGCTATCGAAAATAGTAGAGCAATTATTAAAAATATAACCCATCAGGGGTTGAACAACAAGACTGAGTTTCCATCAATAGTTTTCTTTATCTGAAATTCTTCAGTTCTGTTACTGTGGCTCTTCTACGTTTCTTTCCTGACTACCCCACTGCACTTTCTATGCCTGTTCTGCGTGAGTGCCTGGCGTATACATATATTATTTCCTTATTCTATGCTCAGTTTCAGAATGCCTTTCGCTTGGTCGGCTTTTGTTTTTCTGCCCTGGAAGTTTTTCGTTTATGATTTCACCTCACACCTCCCCATCCCAATGATCCTATTGTACAAAGCCACACGGTTTGTTTTTTATGTTTTTATTTTATTGTGCACTAACCGCATTTCTGCTCCGTAAATAACAACCTTAACCTTTGACCTCTCGGAATATTACATCATACTTTTTAATAGCCCTACTCACTTTTAACAGTGTGCCAAAGTAGATCGTGTTTGATTACTTGTAGACAAACAGCTGTCAGCAGTGTACAGTGGGCTTATTAACACACCGGACAATAGTTCCTGTGTCATTTGAAGTTATTCTCAAGTTGGCACTGTAGAATATTAATAAAGGTCACTTGGTGGAAATATTTACCAACATTTCAAGAGACAGTAAAATGTTGGAGCTGTATGGAAGATACAATTAAATTTTGTTTTCCAGTTTTGCTCCATGTAGAGAACCGCCACAGCTGGTCCCATTGAAAGAAGCCTGCATCAGAGCAGACATGTTCTTTTGAAGTGGTGGTTTTTTGTAGTGGTGGTTTTTGTAACAGTTAGTTTGACATGATGAGATTGCCAGTCGCGTGCATAATTAAACAGATATTGGCATTTTATTTACAAGTTGCCAGGCTTGTGTTACTCCAGTCGTATATTTAAAACGAGGTCATCAGCATTTACTCTAAGACCGTAATTTTGCCACTACTAAGCCGCTGTAAAATTTAATGAAGTTATACATGTATTTGTATTTTGTAGTTAAAGTATTGCTCCTTGGCCATTAAGTTAATGTGATATCAGTTGGCTTTTAAATACTTACACAAGAATTCCTGGTTGTTAAATATTATACAAAAATGACTGTTCAGATCAAATCGAACACAAAAATAAGAATCTTCAATTCAGATGTTAATCGCCCTGAAACACAAAGATCAATCAAAACGGTTATCACATAGTGAACAGACTTTGATAAATGGGTGTCTGCGCTGAATAAGATGATATGGTATGACAGTATCACTAATTACTGGAAAGAACCAGACAAATACAATGGGAATAATAGGCTGGGAAAAGACAATAGAGTTTGATAGGACATGCCTTGAGGAAATTAGTTGATGGCATTAAAATTCAGTCCATGGTCTGGAACATCCAGGGTAAAAGAAACAGAGTGAAATCTTAAAAGTATGCGGAGATGGGCGTTTGAGACAAACGTGAAGTGGATTAAAGAAACATTGAAAGACAGTGGCACAGGGCAAAAAGGCTTGGTTTAATTTTTGTTGTTGAAGACGTGCTTCACAGGGAACTGATGTGTGCTGAATAAACACATTAGAAAGTCCGTGAGTGCGGTACGTTAGTTAGTGAAAGAGAATAAACACATTAGAAAGTCCGTGAGTGCGGTACGTTACTTAGTGAAAGAGAATAAACACATTAGAAAGTCCGTGAGTGCGGTACGTTAGTTAGTGAAAGAGAATAAACACATTAGAAAGTCCGTGAGTGCG
The DNA here is from genome assembly GCA_024509875.1 of Oreohelix idahoensis. Taxonomy (NCBI): domain Eukaryota; kingdom Metazoa; phylum Mollusca; class Gastropoda; order Stylommatophora; family Oreohelicidae; genus Oreohelix; species Oreohelix idahoensis. The sequence goes on along the minus strand of JAMPIV010001555.1, from coordinate 131,948 downwards.
GTACGTTAGTTAGTGAAAGAGAATAAACACATTAGAAAGTCCGTGAGTGCGGTACGTTACTTAGTGAAAGAGAATAAACACATTAGAAAGTCCGCGAGTGCGGTACGTTAGTTAGTGAAAGAGAATAAACACATTAGAAAGTCCGTGAGTGCGGTACGTTAGTTAGTGAAAGAGAATAAACACATTAGAAAGTCCGTGAGTGCGGTACGTTAGTTAGTGAAAGAGAATAAACACATTAGAAAGTCCGTGAGTGCGGTACGTTACTTAGTGAAAGAGAATAAACACATTAGAAAGTCCGCGAGTGCGGTACGTTAGTTAGTGAAAGAGAATAAACACATTAGAAAGTCCGTGAGTGCGGTACGTTAGTTAGTGAAAGAGATTAAACACATTAGAAAGTCCGTGAGTGCGGCACGTTAGTTAGTGAAAGAGAATAAACACATTAGAAAGTCCGTGAGAGCGGTACGTTAGTTAGTGACAGAGAATAAACACATTAGAAAGTCCGCGAGTGCGGTACGTTAGTTAGTGAAAGAGAATAAACACATTAGAAAGTCCGTGAGTGCGGTACGTTAGTTAGTGAAAGAGAATAAACACATTAGTGAGTGCGGTACGTTAGTTAGTGACAGAGAATAAACACATTAGAAAGTCCGCGAGTGCGGTACGTTAGTTAGTGACAGAGAATAAACACATTAGAAAGTCCGTGAGTGCGGTACGTTAGTTAGTGAAAGAGAATAAACACATTAGAAAGTCCGTGAGTGCGGTACGTTAGTTAGTGAAAGAGAATAAACACATTAGAAAGTCCGCGAGTGCGGTACGTTAGTTAGTGAAAGAGAATAAACACATTAGAAAGTCCGTGAGTGCGGTACGTTAGTTAGTGAAAGAGAATAAACACATTAGAAAGTCCGTGAGTGCGGCACGTTAGTTAGTGAAAGAGAATAAACACATTAGAAAGTCCGTGAGAGCGGTACGTTAGTTAGTGACAGAGAATAAACACATTAGAAAGTCCGCGAGTGCGGTACGTTAGTTAGTGAAAGAGAATAAACACATTAGAAAGTCCGTGAGTGCGGTACGTTAGTTAGTGAAAGAGAATAAACACATTAGTGAGTGCGGTACGTTAGTTAGTGACAGAGAATAAACACATTAGAAAGTCCGCGAGTGCGGTACGTTAGTTAGTGACAGAGAATAAACACATTAGAAAGTCCGTGAGTGCGGTACGTTAGTTAGTGAAAGAGAATAAACACATTAGAAAGTCCGCGAGTGCGGTACGTTAGTTAGTGAAAGAGAATAAATACCCACAACACAAACAAACAGAATAACTACACACTCATTAACATCATCATCATTTTTCCGTTTTTTAGCTCCGTATTAAGCACATAAAAGTCTGAGAAAGCTAGTAGCCACTGAAAAAACTGGTTAATTGGGTATGGGTCTGACCAACACACACATGCAAGTTCTTTTTGTGGTTTATTATCATTAAACTTTTTACAACATCAAACATATAGAGAAATCAAATAAATCAAGTTTACAGATATATGAAAATAACCGAATAAGTGCCCTCCGCTTGTTGAGAAAGGATCACAAAAGAAGTTAATAACCCAAAGGTCAAAGATAAACACTACGGTACAGAATAGGCTATAAAGAACAAGTTCCCCACTAAATTACTACTCAGTAAAGTACTCAGTTTAGCGAAAATAAAAAAGAAGTTAGTACAATGATTGTAACGAAGGAAACTATTCACTCTCTATTTCTCATATAGACAAAGTTGGAGGGACAGACAGCGATATCAAAATAAGAATACAAAAGGCAAGAGGAGCTTTCATTGCATTGGGAAATATATGGAGATCAAGAGAAATAGGATCCAACACGAAAATAAGAATCTTCAACTCAAATGTGAAGTCAGTCCTATTGTATGGCTCAGAGACATGGAGAACAACAAAGACAACAATCAAAAAGCTACAGACTTTCATAAATGGGTGCTTGCGTAGAATCTTCTTCTTCTTCCGTCCTTAGCCAAAGACCGACCAAGCAGTCAGTGGCCATTACGCCTTGCGGCGTCTTAGGGCAACAAGAAATTATCCGTTGTTCCGTTACGCTGTGGTGAAGTGGGATGTTATAAATATTTATAGGGGACTTAGTGTAGCGAAAATGACTGAAGATAGTTAGTACAGCTGATTCCGTGACAGAGGCTAGGAAACTATTCTACTATCTATTTCTTAATAGTAGTGTATTATAGATAACCTTACTTGCTACCACATATCTATATATCTCAGTCAGAATTATTCTGGAATAGTGTGATAGGATCTACCACGTTATTGCTGTTCTAGGCATCAAATGTGGAGTAGTATTGTGTTCATGAAGTGGTAAGTCATTACAAATCGTCAACAATAAAAAACAGACTTTAAAACAATGTTTGCGATTTAATCCGTTCCTTACTAGACTTAACAGTCACTGTACGGCCTTAACGGCGTTCTTACTCACATAATCGATATAACACTTGTGGTATGGGATGTTATGTTAGGGGGCGTGTTATGAGTTGGACTTAGTGTATGTACTGAATCAGGCTGTGAATTTAGAGTGTGTTATTAAAGAAAGTCACTGCGTAACTATGATTTAAATAACAATATGTATTCATTCCACTACTCTTAAATGTGACACTCACATTAAAATATTAACAATATGTGTCCTGATTTTCAAATAACTACAAATGGAATAGAACCTGATTCAGGAATCAGGAATCACAATCAATTTAAATTACAAGTTATGTACAGAATGTATTTAATATGAATATTGTAGTGACATATATTATTACAAATGTTCTATGTGTGTCAGTTGTGTAGTAGTAAAATGAGGTAATACTGGTTTTGTTTTGTTCAAGCTCTGTTGGTATTTGTCATCATGACTTCAATAGTTTGTCTTTAGGGACTAGTATTGGGATGTTCACAGTTCCTGATTTTAAGACAAGTAAATTCCCCTCTGAATAGTATTTTTATAAAGTTATTTCAAGATGAGGGGACATAATGTTGAGCTCAGCTGGCCAAGTTAGCTTATCTGGAGTGATGGCGGCAGGAAAGGACTCCTCTGCTCGAATTCTCCTCTGGGCTCTGGAGACACCTCACTGATAGCTAAAAGGACCAAGGAGTATGCTGTCCGACACTGGATTCAGCAAAGCTCTGACTAGGTGCTGCTCAGTACCATCAAGACCACTGTCCCTGAAATCAAGAAGGATGTACCTTCTACTTCATAACTAACTTAAACTCTCTTGTTACACTGATCACAACACAGCACAAACATTGAGTTCAGAGCATTAGGCCAACTGTCAGCTTCATTTGAAATACTTTATTCCAGTATTACCCTTCTTAATGGTTACTACGCCTCTGCAATTCCAGCATTATTTCTTTCTATTCAATCATCCAGGTGTCAGTGTACTGTTTGGCCATTCCATGCCGTTTTACTTCTCTCCGACACCCTCTGTTCAGGCTGGAGCATTACAGACTTTACCTCACGTTGGCCACTGAACTACACATATATATACAGGCATAAATCAACAATTCACATTCAATTTTCATTAAAAGATATTGAATGGTTCAAGCTTACCACAATTCATACGAATAAACACAGATACGTTGATTAGCAATGAATTCTGGCACAAACTGGCACAAATTCCCATCTGCTTATCTTCCAGGCTTTTATTTAGCCAAATATAAGCTGGCTTCAACGCACTGATGCTTTATCAATCTTATTTAAACAAGTGGTTTCGAACTAACGCTCCCAAGTGTGTATATCAGCGAGTCTGACCAATGAGCCCCGTTTCGACAAGTGTTTGAAAAAATGTTACCTTTTCCCGTTTCCCCTAACAACCAAGATAGTATTTATAGCCCGACCAATCGTGGTTAGGCTTTCATTTGTTGCGCTCCAATCAATTTGGAGTTTACATGGTAGGCTATTTCTGTAACGTAAATTTTTTTTCAAACACGTTAAAAAAAAATCTTATGAGCAGAAATGATTTTATGCTGTCAGGCACCCCCAATATTTTATTTTGGGTATAATTTATTAATTCCTGGACTATTTGCGTAACGTTTTACATATTATTTGTCAGCAAGCCCTAAGGAACCCAATTTTCCCACTTTAAAGAGCTACGTGGCTGCGTTCAAAATATGCAATTTCTTCTACCTCCTGTTTCGAAGATGTGCTGTCTGGGTACTGTTATGTTTTCAACCGTAAACCCATCTAATGTTATCTTTTCTAATAAGAGTTTTTTATGATTTATAAACCTAACTCTGGGAAAGGGTAGTGTATTTTATCACTGTCCGTCTGAAAAAAAAAATTAGTGCTTGTAGACTTACACGCGTGATAGTAGTAATTGTGTATCGCGCGAACGACGCGTGTTGCATGCGTTCCTGATTTTCAGCCCTCCCCTCTCTCTTTATCCTTTTGTCCATCTGTTCGTTCGTTTTGGTAACGCAGTATAATTAATGTTAGGATTAATTTAGGTCATTACGCAGTACGTCTCAATGTTTTTCTTAGAAATGCAGCACACGTTTCATTGAAGAAGGCGGGTAATAATACAGTAAGCTTTTATATCAACGTGAAAGCGTTACAATTTGCAGACGAAGCAGAAAACAAGGGGGATTTCGAGTACATTCTTTGTGACAGCACTGTTATTTTCCCATTGCTCTTCTCTTTATTAATTTTATTTGTTAGGCTTTATATTTACCTAATAATTTATATATGTGGATTAGAATATTTCACGACACCTCCCCTCTTAAAACAGACATTATATGTCAGTCCTTTATTCTATATACACATAGAGAAATTTATTATTATTTCTGGGGTTTACGGTGATTCTCATCACACGGATGGCGGCTTAAAAAATCCGCTCCCAAATTGGTTTTTCCAGATATATACTCAATGCTAAAATTATATGGAGCCAGAAGTAAAGACCATCGGAGTAACCTAGAGTTCTCATGCTTAGCCTGTGCTAGAAACGATAAAGGTTTGTGATCTGTTTGCAACTTAAATGCCTTCCCATATAGATAAATATTGAATTTCTTTATTGCCCATATTACTGCAAGACATTCTTTTTCGCTAGTTGAGTAGTTGATTTCAGCTTTATTCAACTTTCTGCTAGCATATGCCACTGGGCTTAATTCCCCATCCAATGCATCTGATTTCTGTAGTAGAGTTGCACCTAACCCAATATTACTTGCATCCGTCCTTACTATGAATTCTTGACTTAAGTCAGGTAATTTCAAAATGGGTTTACTTGTGAGGTTTTCCTTCAATTCTTGGTAAGTCATTTCACATTGTGGTGTCCATGTAATGCGATCTGGAAGTCCTTTACGTGTCAATTCAGTTAACGGTGCACATATGGAATTAAAGTTTTTGATATACTTCTGGTAGAAACCACATAATGAGACAAAGGATCTCACGTCCTTCTTGGTTTGTGGTCTCGGGGCTTTCTGTGTACTGACTGAGATCAGCTGTGAAGGTATATATATATCTAATAAGAGTAGTGTATTATATATAACCTTACTTGCTACCACATATCTATATATCTCAGTCAGAATTATTCTGGAATAGTGTGATGCTACGTTATGTGTCTAGGGTATGAGTATGGTGAAGTGTAAGTCACAACAACAGACAGATAAACAATTTAATTATTACTGGCATGAATGAATATGTGTCCTGATTCAACTACAAGGGAACCAGGAATCACAATCAATTTAAATTACAAGTTATGTACAGAATGTATTTAATATGAATATTGTAGTGACATATATTATTACAAATGTTCTATGTGTGTCAGTTGTGTAGTAGTAAAATGAGGTAATACTGGTTTTGTTTTGTTCAAGCTCTGTTGGTATTTGTCATCATGACTTCAATAGTTTGTCTTTAGGGACTATTATTGGAGATGTTCACAGTTCCTGATTTTAAGACAAGTAAATTCCCCTCTTAATGGTATTTTTATAAAGTTATTTCAAGATGAGGGGACATAATGTTGAGCTCAGCTGGCCAACTCTGCTTATCTTTAGTGATGGCGGCAGGAAAGGACTCCTCTGCTCGAATTCTCCTCTGGGCTCAGGAGACACCTCACTGATAGCTAAAAAGACCAAGGAGTATGCTGTCCGACTCTGGATTCAGCAAATCTCTGACCAGGTGCTGCTCACTACCATCAAGACCACTGTCCCTGAAATCAAGAAGGATGTACCTTCTACTTCATAACTAATTTATATTCTCTTTTACACTGATCACAATACAGCACAAACATTGCGTTCAGAGCGTTAGGCCAACAGTCAGCTTCATTTGAAATACTTTATTCCAGTATTACCCTTCTTAATGGTTACTACGCCTCTGCACTTCCAGCATTATTTCTTTCTAGTCCATCATCCAGGTGTCAGTGTACTATTTGGCCATTCCATGCCGTTTTACTTCTCTCCGACACCCTCTGTTCAGGCTGGAGCATTATAGGCTTTACCTCACGTTTGCCACTGAACTACACATATATATACAGGCATAAATCAACAATTCACATTCAATTTTTCATTAAAAGATACTGAATGGTTCAAGCTTACCACAATTTCATGGAAATAAACACAGATACGTTGATTAGCAATGAATTCTGGCACAAACTGGCACAAATTCCGTTCTGCCTATGTTCCAGGCTTTTATTTTAGCAAAAATGTGAGCTGGCTTCAACGTACTGTCGCTTTATCAAGCTTATTTGAATTAGTGGTCTCGAACTAACGCTCCCAAGTGTGTATATCAGCGAGACTGGCCAATGAGCCACGTTTCGACAAGTGTTTGAAAAAATGTTATCTTTTCCCGTCTCCCCCAACAACCAAGATAGTATTTATAGCCCGACCAATCGTGGTTAGGCTTTCATTTGTTGCGCTCCAATCAATTTGGAGTTTACATGGTAGGCTATTTATGTAACGTAAGGTTTTTTCAAACACGTTATAAAAAAAATTTTATGAGCAGAAATGATTTTATGCTGTCAGGCACCCCCAATATTTTATTTTGGGTATAATTTATTAATTCCTGGACTATTTGCGTAACGTTTTACATATTATTTGTCAGCAAACCCTAAGGAACCCAAAAATACTAATTTAAAGGAGCTACGTGGCTGCGTTCAAAATATGCAATTTCTTCTATCTCCTGTTTAGAAGATGTGCTGTCTGGGTACTGTTATGTGTTCAAACGTAAACCCATATAATGTTGTCTTTTCTAATAATAAGAGTCTGTTATGATTTATAAACCTAACTCTGGGAAAGGGTAGTGTATTTTATCACTGTCCGTCTGAAAAAAAATTAGTGCATGTAGACTTACACGCGTGATGGTAGTAATTGTGTATCGCGCGAAGCGGGTTTAGTGTTCGGCTTTCTGCCTCTCCCTTCTCTTTTTATCCCTTTAGTCCATCTGTTCGTTCGTTTTGGTAACGCAGTATAATTAATGTTAGGGTTAATTTAGGTCATTACGCAGTACGTCTCAATGCTTTTCCAAGAAATACAGCACACGTTTCATTGAAGAAGGCGGGTAATAATACAGTAAGCTTTACTATCAACGTGAAAGCGTTACAATTTGCAGACGAAGCAGAAAACAAGGGGGATTTCGAGTACATTCTTTGGGACAGCACTGTCATTTTACCATTGCTCTTCTCTTTATTAATTTTATTTGTTAGGCTTCATATTTACCTAATAATTTATATATGTGGATTAGAATATTTCATGACACTTCCCCTCTTAAAACAGACATTATATGTCAGTCCTTTATTCTATATATACACATAGAGAAATTTATTATTATTTCTGGGGTTTACGGTGATTCTCATCACACGGATGGCGGCTTAAAAAAATCCGCTCCCAGATTTGTTTTTCCAGATATATATTCAATGCTAAAATTATATGGAGCCAGAAGCAAAGACCATCGGAGTAACCTAGAGTTCTCATGCTTAGCCTGTGCTAAAAACGATAAAGGTTTGTGGTCAGTTTGCAACTTAAATGCCTTCCCATATAGATAAATATTGAATTTCTTTATTGCCCATATTACTGCAAGACATTCTTTTTCGCTAGTTGAGTAGTTGATTTCAGCTTTATTCAACTTTCTGCTAGCATATGCCACTGGGCTTAATTCCCCATCCAATGCATCTGATTTCTGTAGTAAAGTTGCACCTAGCCCAATATTACTTGCATCCGTCCTTACTATGAATTCTTGACTTAAGTCAGGTAATTTCAAAATGGGTTTACTTGTGAGCTTTTCCTTCAATTCTTGGTAAGTCATTTCACATTGTGGTGTCCATGTAATGCGATCTGGAAGTCCTTTACGTGTCAATTCCGTTAAAGGTGCACATATGGAATTAAAGTTTTTGATATACTTCTGGTAGAAACCACATAATGAGACAAAGGATCTCACGTCCTTCTTGGTTTGTGGTCTCGGGGCTTTCTGTAGTTTCTCTAAATTCTTTGGGTCAGGGGTCATGTTTCCCTGATAAACTGTGTGTCCCAAAAATTCCAATTCTTTACATCCAACGCAACATTTGGTTGGTCGGGCTGTTAAATTTGCCTCCCTAAGTCGATCAAACAGCATGTTCAGAGAGTCAATGTGTTCCTCAAATGTTTCTGTTGCTATAAGGATATCATCCATAAAATTTGTTATACAGGGATTATTCAGAGGATCCAATAATTTTCTCATCATTCTAGAGAAGACACTAGGCGCATTCTTCAATCCAAATGGCAATCTATTAAACTCATAGTGTCCTTCTGAGGTACTAAAAGCTAGGTATGGTCTAACCTCAGGCTTTACTGGAATCTGATAGTATCCTTTACTCAGATCCACTTTTGAGAAATATTTAGCTTTATTTAGTCTGGCAAACAGCTGATTTGTATCCGGCAATGGATCCACCTGTCCTTCTGTAATAGCATTCAGTCTCCTGTAATCTATACAGAGTCTATGTTCTCCAGAGGGCTTCCTTAAAAGTACAACACCGGAACTATACGAAGACTCACTGTGCGAAATAATTCCTTCCTTCAACAGATAGTCTATCTCTTCCTTCAAAGCTTTTTCCTTAGCAAACGGAATCGAATATGGTTTCATACAGACAGGTGTGGAGTCTATTAATTTCATATCATATTCCAATAGGTTTGTATGCCCTGGTCGGTCTGTTAACACCTCTGCATGATTATTTAGAACCTGTTGCACTCTCTCTTTCTGAGTTTTCGTTAAATGTGTACTGATTTTCACCTGTGCTGCTGTCTCACAGGGGTGTAATGGATATTCAAATGATGAAAGTGGTTCCTTTTTCATCTCCATGGCGATGGACAAGGTCAACAAGTGTGTCTCTTCCTGATGTTCTCTTTCCAAATATTTCTTCAGGAGATTCACATGATAGATTTTTTCTTTCCCCTTCTTATCTATCTTATAATTTGTTCTAGACACCTTCTCTAGAACTGTATATGGACCCTGCCATCCAATTTGTAACTTATTCTGACTCCCGGGCAAAAGAAGCAGTACCTTCTCTCCCACAGCCAAATTTCTGTCTTTCGCCTTCCTGTTATAATAGGCAGCATGTTTCTTCCTGGCTTGTTTCAAATTTTCATTGGCAAGTTTCCAGCCAGTTTTTAACCGAGTGGTCAGCTCATTCACATACTGGTATGAAGATGTAATGTTTTCCTCTGCCTTTTCATCAGTCCACGTTCTTAACAAAGCTACATATGGACCTTTTATTGTGTGGACCTATTTGTCCATGCACCGGTATGGTCTCTTCCACTTGAAGCTTTATAGTGATGATTTTTCCTCCCAGAATTATCATTCACAAAACGACCGCTACCAATTTTTCTTTTCCTGGGGTTTCCTCCCCACTTAAAATTCTTGATGAGAGATTTCCTCTCTACATCTTCTTCCTCCAGTTTGTTTAAGTCCGATTGAGGGATTTTCGGCTTATCCTGGGGTAAGACATCTGTTTGCACTCTCCGCATAGTGGCCATTGTGAAACAGTTAAGTGAAGCTTGTCCGTGAAAAGGGGCTTCCCATTCCATTTGGTCCACTTTATCAAATCTATTTTTCCTTTTATTGTCAGGCCTGATTTTGCCCCATGGCGTGTCCAGGTCCTGATCCATGTTCCCACTTGTGGGGGTTCCCTCATGTGCTATGCTACACCTTTCTACAAAATTCTCAATGTCCCATCTTGCTTTGGGCCAATAATAATTGTGAGCCACCTTTTGAATGAGGGTACCTATTTTCTCATGGTCCCCATCTGGTTTCACATGTAGGCTCCTTATTAAGTCTGTCCTATATCTTTTTGGAAGAACCAGCTGTCCGTGACCATGGGATCTAGTTCCGGCCTTCCTATACATCAACTTGTTTTTCATGTAAAAATCTCCCTTGCCTGGAGTTGTATGACAAGTTGACAATTTTCTGAAACAAGGCTTGAGTGTTTTATCCCCAGCCTGTGCCTTCCTCATCTCTTCTGGAGTGGTATCCAACATAATATCCTCCTCCTGTCTTGAGGTCGACCTGACCTGAAGGGTTGCCATATACACAGGTTTCCTTCTGCAACGGTCAGTGTCATGATTGTCCATCTGACAATTTTTACACCACCTTTTTCCTTGGTTGAAAGATTTTCTTTCATCATATTTCCTTTCATCGAATTGTGGGACTTTATTTTTATTTTCATACCGTGGCCTATCAAATTGGTGCTTACCTTTATTTTGATCCCTAGGATCAAATTTATTAAAGTTCTGTGGTGCCCTAAAGTTGTCCACCTGTTTCTTTTTATTACCTGTTACCTCTGCTTGAGCTGCTTGATACCTTTCAGCAACATTTAGCAACTCACCCAGCCTCTCTGCACCTTGTTCCATGAGAAACTTTCTCAGGTCTGGAGCCATGGACTCTCTTAGTTGCTCTATAAGGACCATTTCCTTAAGATCTTGGGTTTTCCCCAGAGAAGTCCATTTCTCCAAGTATGTCTCTATTCGTGCAGAGAACTGGTGATAGGTTTCACCTGACAGTAGTTTAGCATTCCTAAATTTTTTCCTGTAAAACTCTGCATTCTTTTCATACCTTAACAAAAGAGCCTGCTTTAGCATGTCATAATTTTCCTGATCACCTCTGCTCATTTTTGCAAAAACTTCATAAGCTGCCCCACGAAGTCCCTGAGATAACTTTAAGCTCCACCTTTCTCTCTCCAACCCATACGTGGTAGCTAATAGTTCGTACCTATTTATATAGCTCTCAATATCATCGTCTTTCTCAACAAAATGATCTAAATGAAAATTCATAGCTGAGATTGAGGCTCCTTGAGTAACCGTAGCATCAGAGGCAAAAGGACTGGCACCATTTTCAGGAGCATGGCCTTGAAACTCAAACTCCCTTAGTCGTAACTCATGTTCCCTTTGTAATCTCTTCTCCTCCTTTTCTGCTTCCCTCTCTGCAGCTAATCTCTTCTCTTCTCTTCTGCAGCTAATTTCTTCTCTTCCCTTTCTGCAGCCAATCGTTTGTCTTCTCTTTCTGCCTCCAATTTCTTAGCCTCAGCCTCAATCTGCAACCTCTTAATTTCCCTTTCAGCCTCTAACCTTCTTTCGGCTTCAAACCTTCTTTCTTCGCGTTCAATAAATTTGTCACATTCCGTAGTAACATAGGCAACCATAACTTGCCCATCTAATCCTAACTCTTTTGCAGTCTGAACCGCAGCAGATCGAAATTTGGCCAGGTCCGCCATTGTCTATCAGGTAACTTAATACAATGTCTAACCAACAATTCAATCTCTAATGGACAACACAGGCACCGTGAGCTCAACCTTATTTAATTCCACCCAAGGATACCTTTTAATTCTTATATTCCCTGAAGTGAATTACCCCCAATATTTTTAATAGTTAAAGATTCAAAATCCCAAGAGCGAGACCCCAATATATGTGGTGAAGTGGGATGTTATAAATATTTATAGGGGACTTAGTGTACTGACTGAGATCAGCTGTGAAGGTATATATATATCTAATAAGAGTAGTATATTATATATATAACCTTACTTGCTACCACATATCTATATATCTCAGTCAGAATTATTTGGAATAGTGTGATGCTACGTTATGTGTCTAGGGTATGAGTATGGTGAAGTGTAAGTCACAACAACAGACAGATAAACAATTTAATTTAATCCACTACTCTTGACAACACGGTGACACTCACATACATATAACACTCTACAAAGATATCTTAAAAGAGTCACTAATAAACTTTCAAATAACAATATGTATTCATTACTGGCATGAATGAATATGTGTCCTGATTCAACTACAAGGGAACCAGGAATCACAATCAATTTAAATTACAAGTTATGTACAGAATGTATTTAATATGAATATTGTAGTGACATATATTATTACAAATGTTCTATGTGTGTCAGTTGTGTAGTAGTAAAATGAGGTAATACTGGTTTTGTTTTGTTCAAGCTCTGTTGGTATTTGTCATCATGACTTCAATAGTTTGTCTTTAGGGACTATTATTGGAGATGTTCACAGTTCCTGATTTTAAGACAAGTAAATTCCCCTCTTAATGTTGATTTTTATAAAGTTATTTCAAGATGAGGGGACATAATGTTGAGCTCAGCTGGCCAACTCTGCTTATCTTTAGTGATGGCGGCAGGAAAGGACTCCTCTGCTCGAATTCTCCTCTGGGCTCAGGAGACACCCCACTGATAGCTAAAAAGACCAAGGAGTATGCTGTCCGACTCTGGATTCAGCAAATCTCTGACCAGGTGCTGCTCACTACCATCAAGACCACTGTCCCTGAAATCAAGAAGGATGTACCTTCTACTTCATAACTAATTTATATTCTCTTTTACACTGATCACAATACAGCACAAACATTGCGTTCAGAGCGTTAGGCCAACAGTCAACTTCATTTGAAATACTTTATTCCAGTATTACCCTTCTTAATGGTTACTACGCCTCTGCACTTCCAGCATTATTTCTTTCTAGTCCATCATCCAGGTGTCAGTGTACTACTTGGCCATTCCATGCCGTTTTACTTCTCTCCGACACCCTCTGTTCAGGCTGGAGCATTATAGGCTTTACCTCACGTTTGCCACTGAACTACACATATATATACAGGCATAAATCAACAATTCACATTCAATTTTTCATTAAAAGATACTGAATGGTTCAAGCTTACCACAATTTCATGGAAATAAACACAGATACGTTGATTAGCAATGAATTCTGGCACAAACTGGCACAAATTCCGTTCTGCCTATGTTCCAGGCTTTTATTTTAGCAAAAATGTGAGCTAGCTTCAACGTACTGTCGCTTTATCAAGCTTATTTGAATTAGTGGTCTCGAACTAACGCTCCCAAGTGTGTATATCAGCGAGACTGGCCAATGAGCCACGTTTCGACAAGTGTTTGAAAAAATGTTATCTTTTCCCGTCTCCCCTAACAACCAAGATAGTATTTATAACCCGACCAATCGTGGTTAGGCTTTCATTTGTTGCGCTCCAATCAATTTGGAGTTTACATGGTAGGCTATTTATGTAACGTAAGGTTTTTTCAAACACGTTATAAAAAAAATTTTATGAGCAGAAATGATTTTATGCTGTCAGGCACCCCCAATATTTTATTTTGGGTATAATTTATTAATTCCTGGACTATTTGCGTAACGTTTTACATATTATTTGTCAGCAAACCCTAAGGAACACAAAAATACTAATTTAAAGGAGCTACGTGGCTGCGTTCAAAATATGCAATTTCTTCTATCTCCTGTTTAGAAGATGTGCTGTCTGGGTACTGTTATGTGTTCAAACGTAAACCCATATAATGTTGTCTTTTCTAATAAGAGTCTGTTATGATTTATAAACCTAACTCTGGGAAAGGGTAGTGTATTTTATCACTGTCCGTCTGAAAAAAAATTAGTGCATGTAGACTTACACGCGTGATGGTAGTAATTGTGTATCGCGCGAAGCGGGTTTAGTGTTCGGCTTTCTGCCTCTCCCTTCTCTTTTTATCCCTTTAGTCCATCTGTTCGTTCGTTTTGGTAACGCAGTATAATTAATGTTAGGGTTAATTTAGGTCATTACGCAGTACGTCTCAATGCTTTTCCAAGAAATACAGCACACGTTTCATTGAAGAAGGCGGGTAATAATACAGTAAGCTTTACTATCAACGTGAAAGCGTTACAATTTGCAGACGAAGCAGAAAACAAGGGGGATTTCGAGTACATTCTTTGGGACAGCACTGTCATTTTACCATTGCTCTTCTCTTTATTAATTTTATTTGTTAGGCTTCATATTTACCTAATAATTTATATATGTGGATTAGAATATTTCATGACAATAAGGATATCATCCATAAAATTTGTTATACAGGGATTATTCAGAGGATCCAATAATTTTCTCATCATTCTAGAGAAGACACTAGGCGCATTCTTCAATCCAAATGGCAATCTATTAAACTCATAGTGTCCTTCTGAGGTACTAAAGGCTAGGTATGGTCTAACCTCAGGCTTTACTGGAATCTGATAGTATCCTTTACTCAGATCCACTTTTGAGAAATATTTAGCTTTATTTAGTCTGGCAAACAGCTGATTTGTATCCGGCAATGGATCCACCTGTCCTTCTGTAATAGCATTCAGTCTCCTGTAATCTATACAGAGTCTATGTTCTCCAGAGGGCTTCCTTAAGAGTACAACACCGGAACTATACGAAGACTCACTGTGCGAAATAATTCCTTCCTTCAACAGATAGTCTATCTCTTCCTTCAAAGCTTTCTCCTTAGCAAACGGAATCGAATATGGTTTCATACAGACAGGTGTGGGGTCTATCAGTTTCATATCATATTCCAATAGGTTTGTATGCCCTGGTCGGTCTGTTAACACCTCTGCATGATTATTTAGAACCTGTTGCACTCTCTCTTTCTGAGTTTTCGTTAAATGTGTACTGATTTTCACCTGTGCTGCTGTCTCACAGGGGTGTAATGGATATTCAAATGATGAAAGTGGTTCCTTTTTCATCTCCATGGCGATGGACAAGGTCAACAAGTGTGTCTCTTCCTGATGTTCTCTTTCCAAATATTTCTTCAGGAGATTCACATGATAGATTTTTTCTTTCCCCTTCTTATCTATCTTATAATTTGTTCTAGACACCTTCTCTAAAACTGTATATGGACCCTGCCATCCAATTTGTAACTTATTCTGACTCCCAGGCAAAAGAAGCAGTACTTTCTCTCCCACAGCCAAATTTCTGTCTTTCGCCTTCCTGTTATAATAGGCAGCATGTTTCTTCCTGGCTTGTTTCAAATTTTCATTGGCAAGTTTCCAGCCAGTTTTCAACCGAGTGGTCAGCTCATTCACATATTGGTATGAAGATGTAATGTTTTCCTCTGCCTTTTCATCAGTCCACGTTCTTAACAAAGCTTCAAGTGGACCTTTTATTGGCCTTCCAAACAATAATGTTGCCGGGGCCATACCGGTTGAACTATGGGGTACCTCCCGATAAGCAAAGAGGGCGGCGTGCAGGTACTGGTCCCATGTATCTGGTTTTTCGTGTGCCAACTTTCTCAGGATCGACATCAATGTGCCGTTAAATCTTTCCACTTGGCCGTTCCCTTGGGGATGATACACACTACAATGGAAGTGTTTGGCCTGGAAGATCCTGAAAACTTCTTCAGTTAGTTTCCCCTTGAACTGAGAGCCATTATCAGTCAAGATTTGATTGGGAAAGCCTAACCTTGTGAAAATTGTGAGCAATGCCTCTGCCACATGTTTTGAATCAATCGATGACAGGGCTACTGCCTCTCCCCACATAGAACAAGTGTCCACCAGAGTCAGAATGTAGCTGTTCCTTCTCTTGGTTCGGGTGAGAGGTCCCACAAGATCCACGGCAACTCTCTCAAAGGGTGTTCCCACTATGGGCATTTCCCCCAGAGTTGCTGGTGCAGTCCAATGTTTAGGTGCTACTCGTTGGCACTCTGGACAGGATTTTACATATCGTTTGATATCTTCAGTTATTCCTGGCCAGAAATAGTGACAAGCTATTCGCTGTCCTGTTGCGCTGATTCCCATATGACCACTGAAGGGAATCGCATGCCCTAGTTCCAACACTTTAGTCCTATATGAAGTGGGAAGGACCAGCTGTCCGTGACCATTGGATTCAGATCCAGCCTTCCTATATATCAATTTGTTCTTCATATAAAACTCTCCCTTGCCTGGAGGTGTATGAGATTTGGGCAACTTCTTGAAACATGGCTTGAGTGTTTTGTCCTCAGCCTGTGCCTTCCTCATCTCATCTGGGTGAGTATTTATGGGATTATCCTCCTCCTTCTTTGTCTGTGATCTGGTCTGCACTGTTGCCAATATCACAGGTCTCTTGGGATTCCCCAAGAAGACATATCTACACCCCAATATTAGAGGGTAGATTGGCTCATTTATCACTGCTGCTTTTATGATTCCTTCCACATATCGCGTTTTCACTTTTATTCGGGCGACGGGAAGTGTCATGGTAGCTACATCCTTGGTTGCAGTTTGAATCTCCACTGTTTCTGTGGTGTATTGATCGGCCTGCACCAGGTGAGAACTCACAACGGAATCGTAATCTAAACCGGTATCATATAAACATCTTATAGTGACACCATTACAGATGACATCTTCACACACTGGGGGGTGGTATGGTTCCTGTAATTCTTCAGGTTTGCCCTTCTTTTCCTTTTTCCCCGATGTCATAGCAGCAAAATGAATGAGGAGGTTTCCTTCTACAATGGTCAGTGTCATGATTGTTCATCTTACAATTTTTACACCACCTTTTTCCTTGGTTGAAAGATTTTCTTTCATCATATTTCCTTTCATCGAATTGTGCGAATTTATTTTTATTTTCATACCGTGGCCTATCAAATTGGTGCTTACCTTTATTTTGATCCTTAGGATCAAATTTATTAAAGTTCTGTGGTGCCCTAAAGTTATCCACCTGTTTCTTTTTATTACCTGTTACCTCTGCTTGAGCTGCTTGATACCTTTCAGCAACATTTAGCAACTCACCCAGCCTCTCTGCACCTTGTTCCATGAGAAACTTTCTCAGGTCTGGAGCCATGGACTCTCTTAGTTGCTCTATAAGGACCATTTCCTTAAGATCTTGGGTTTTCCCCAGAGAAGTCCATTTCTCCAAGTATGTCTCTATTCGTGCAGAGAACTGGTGATAGGTTTCACCTGACAGTAGTTTAGCATTCCTAAATTTTTCCCTGTAAAACTCTGCATTCTTTTCATACCTTAACAAAAGAGCCTGCTTTAGCATGTCATAATTTTCCTGATCACCTCTGCTCATTTTTGCAAAAACTTCATAAGCTGCCCCACGAAGTCCCTGAGATAACTTTAAGCTCCACCTTTCTCTCTCTAACCCATACGTGGTAGCTAATAGCTCATACCTATTTAGGTAGCTCTCTATATCATCGTCTTTCTCAACAAAATGATCTAAATGAAAATTCATAGCTGAGGTTGAGGCTCCTTGGCTAGCAGTGGCATCAGAGGCAAAGGGACTGGCACCATTTTCAGGAGCATGGCCCTGAAACTCAAACTCCCTTAGTCGTAACTCATGTTCCCTTTGTAATCTTTTATCTTCTGCTTCCCTTTCTGCAGCTAATTTCCTCTCTTCCCTTTCTGCAGCCTGTCTTCTTTCCTCGGCTTCTCTTTCTGTAGCTAATCTTTTGTCTTCTCTTTCTGCCTCCAATTTCTTAGCCTCTTTGTCAGCCTCAATCTGCAACCTCTTAGTCTCAGCCTCAGCTTGCAACCTCTTAGTCTCAGCCTCTAACTTTCTTTCGGCCTCTTTTTCTAATCTTCTTTCTTCACGTTCAATAAATTTGTCACATTCCGTCGTGACATAGGCAATCATAACTTGCCCATCTAATCCTAACTCTTTTGCAGTCTGAACCGCAGCAGATCGAAATTTGGCCAGGTCCGCCATTGTCTATCATGTAAATTTCTACAATGTCTAACCAACAATTCAAATTCTAAATATATATATGGACAACACAGGCACCGTGAGCTCAACCTTATTTAATTCCACCCAAGGATACTTTTTAATTCTTATATTCCCTGAAGTGAATTACCCCCAATATTTTTAATAGGGAAAGATTCAAAATCCCGGGAGCGAGACCCCAATATATGTGGTGAAGTGGGATGTTATAAATATTTATAGGGGACTTAGTGTACTGACTGAGATCAGCTGTGAAGGTATCTATATCTATTAAGAGTAGTGTATTATAGATAACCTTACTTGCTACCACATATCTCTATATCTCAGTCAGAATTATTCTGGAATAGTGTGATGCTACGTTATGTGTCTAGGGTATGTGTATGATGAAGTGTAAGTCACAACAACAGACAGATAAACAATTTAATTTAATCCACTACTCTTAACAACACTGTGACACTCACATACATATAACACTCTATGAGAATATCTTAAAGAAGTCACTCGTAACTTTTCAAATAACAATATGTATTCATTACTGGCATGAATGAATATGTGTCCTGATTCAACTACAAGGGAACCAGGAATCACAATCAATTTAAATTACAAGTTATGTACAGAATGTATTTAATATGAATATTGTAGTGACATATATTATTACAAATGTTCTATGTGTGTCAGTTGTGTAGTAGTAAAATGAGGTAATACTGGTTTTGTTTTGTTCAAGCTCTGTTGGTATTTGTCATCATGACTTCAATAGTTTGTCTTTAGGGACTAGTATTGGAGATGTTCACAGTTCCTGATTTTAAGACAAGTAAATTCCCCTCTTAATGTTAATTTTACAAAGTCAGTTCAAGATGAGGGGACATAATGTTGAGCTCAGCTGGCCAAGTTAGCTTATCTGGCGTGATGGCGGCAGGAAAGGACTCCTCTGCTCGAATTCTCCTCTGGGCTCTGGAGACACCTCACTGATAGCTAAAAGGACCAAGGAGTATGCTGTCCGACACTGGATTCAGCAAAGCTCTGACTAGGTGCTGCTCAGTACCATCAAGACCACTGTCCCTGAAATCAAGAAGGATGTACCTTCTACTTCATAACTAACTTAAACTCTCTTGTTACACTGATCACAACACAGCACAAACATTGAGTTCAGAGCATTAGGCCAACTGTCAGCTTCATTTGAAATACTTTATTCCAATATTACCCTTCTTAATGGTTACTACGCCTCTGCAATTCCAGCATTATTTCTTTCTATTCAATCATCCAGGTGTCAGTGTACTGTTTGGCCATTCCATGCCGTTTTACTTCTCTCCGACACCCTCTGTTCAGGCTGGAGCATTACAGACTTTACCTCACGTTGGCCACTGAACTACACATATATATATACAGGCATAAATCAACAATTCACATTCAGTTTTCATTAAAAGATATTGAATGGTTCAAGCTTACCACAATTCATACGAATAAACACAGATACGTTGATTAGCAATGAATTCTGGCACAAACTGGCACAAATTCCCATCTGCTTATCTTCCAGGCTTTTATTTAGCCAAATATAAGCTGGCTTCAACGCACTGATGCTTTATCAATCTTATTTAAACAAGTGGTTTCGAACTAACGCTCCCAAGTGTGTATATCAGCGAGTCTGACCAATGAGCCCCGTTTCGACAAGTGTTTGAAAAAATGTTACCTTTCCCCGTTTCCCCTAACAACCAAGATAGTATTTATAGCCCGACCAATCGTGGTTAGGCTTTCATTTGTTGCGCTCCAATCAATTTGGAGTTTACATGGTAGGCTATTTCTGTAACGTAAATTTTTTTCAAACACGTTAAAAAAAAATCTTATGAGCAGAAATGATTTTATGCTGTCAGGCACCCTCACTATTTTATTTTGGGTATAATTTATTAATTCCTGGACTATTTGCGTAACGTTTTACATATTATTTGTCAGCAAGCCCTAAGGAACCCAAATATACCAATTTGAAAGAGCTACGTGGCTGCGTTCAAAATATGTAATTTCTTCTACCTCCTGTTTCGAAGATGTGCTGTCTGGGTACTGTTATGTTTTCAACCGTAAACCCATCTAATGTTATCTTTTCTAATAAGAGTTTTTTATGATTTATAAACCTAACTCTGGGAAAGGGTAGTGTATTTTATCACTGTCCGTCTGAAAAAAAAATTAGTGCATGTAGACTTACACGCGTGATGGCAGCATTTGTGTATCGCGCGACGCGTGTTGCATGCGTTCCTGATTTTCAGCCCTCCCCTCTCTCTTTATCCTTTTGTCCATCTGTTCGTTCGTTTTGGTAACGCAGTATAATTAATGTTAGGATTAATTTAGGTCATTACGCAGTACGTCTCAATGTTTTTCTTAGAAATGCAGCACACGTTTCATTGAAGAAGGCGGGTAATAATACAGTAAGCTTTTATATCAACGTGAAAGCGTTACAATTTGCAGACGAAGCAGAAAACAAGGGGGATTTCGAGTACATTCTTTGTGACAGCACTGTTATTTTCCCATTGCTCTCTCTTTATTAATTTTATTTGTTAGGCTTTATATTTACCTAATAATTTATATATGTGGATTAGAATATTTCACGACATACGCCTAAAGGCGTTTATTGGTACAACAGAATATTAATTGTTGTTTCCGTAATCAATGTGACAAGCAAGCGGTTGATCAATCCGCTGTGACTTGCGTAGAATAGAGGGATTAAAGTGGTATGACAAGGTTACCAACGTGGAACTGATGACAAGAACTAGACAAGTGCCAGTGGAACAAGAAATGAGAAAAAGACGATGGCGATGGATAGGACACACACTGAGGAAACCTGTTGATAGCATTACAAGGCAGTCCTTGTTCTGGAACCCCCAGGGCAAGAGAGGCAGAGGAAGACCAAGAAGTACAAGGAGAAGAGAGTTGGAAACAGGTGAAAATGATGAGGAGAACATGGAAAGAACTTGAGATGATGGCACTTGACAGGAGGACTTGGCATGTGTTTGTTGAAGGCCTATGCTCCTTTGGGAGTGGAGGGTTATGAATGAATTTCTCATTCTGTCATATGTGGCCACAAACACTCTTGCTTACCTAATCGGTTGTTGGTATCCCTTGAAAAACTACAATAGTCTGAACCTATACTGTCAGGTGGGTTGCCTAAATATGGCCCCAGTCCAGCCTTTATATCGAATAATAATTACAAGGTGGACGCCAAATTTGGTGCTTTAATTTCCCTGGATGAATCCTGTGTCACCGCAAATAGTTACTGAAGCAAGACGTCCTCGGGACGTTCACAGTTGCAAAAGTAATTCCTGTATTGTCAAGCATCTGGTTGCTAAGACAAATGTTACAATATGTAAAAACTTACTTACTTAGTCGTTCCCCTTCTACCGTGAGGTGTAGAGGTAAAAACTGATAATGGTAAATCCTATCGGCTGGCTCTTATGGTGAGTGCCGATTTTGAAACAGCGTAGCTTTCTGTACGGCTGTCAAACGTCAGGAATATATGTTCTTTCGTACGCCCAGTGGGCTGGAAAAATGGGATAAATAATTCTGGGTAATGTACCGTCCAGTTACGATTAATCTTACTGTTTCTATCTCTCACTCTGAATGAAGAAAGAGGACCGAACAGGTCAAAAAATAGAAGACCCTAAATAATAATAATGGTACTGGTAATGTTAGACCGCTGGCCGCTGGTTTTGATCAGGTGCTAGATAAGGAAGAAAAGAACATTTTAAAAAACTGCTTCTATCGTATCCACCCGTAAGTTTTCCGCTATGGCATGTGTCACGAAGTGGATTTAAGACTAGAGACTGTCTACATATAGTGACAAGACCCTAGTGAGAAGAAAGACTGAAAGGATAGATTCAGATGAAAATGACAGTGCAAATGGGAAAGTTGAGACCATTGGCTCCGAGGTTGAGAACTGAAGTTGACTCTTCCTCGCCACTCCGGACGTCTAAATTGCTATGCCCTCAACCACCTCTAACTACCCTAAGGGGATAAGGTTCAATTTAGATTCACATACACCACGATACAGACAACAGATAGCTACTGTACGTAATAGAAATTACTGATTCCAGCTATAATGTACAAGTTTTATTTACACCTATAAACAAAACTCAGATACATGTCAAATGATAAAAAAATGCAGTGTAAGCACTCCTGGAAAACAAATTCAGGCAAAATTACAAATGATGTATCATCAAACCCAACCCTTCACCCACAAGTTTCACCTGTATGGAGAAAGAAGGTAAGATGAAATGAAATAAACCACACTGCACTTGGTGGGGTCTCAGATGTCGAGCCTCCACTCCAAACTAGCTGTTCTAAATTCTAACTCTAACTCTAAGTACACAGTCAGCTGGAACGACTACGAAGTGTCTACACCAACTCTGCACAGACTTCGTTTCTACACAGCCTATCCTGAAATCTCCCGAACACTGCTACACAACTAACTCGTCTAAAAACTTCAGCAGCTGACCTCTGCTATGCTTTTAATTAAACTTTGCGCTCAGTTCTGTCTATCTGCTATACTTGGAACAAAACTGTATCAGTTCTGCCTATCTGCGCTGACTTCTGTAGAGAGTATGTTCACCCTATCTCTCTCCACAATTTTTGAAAATTGATGACTAAGGTTTAAACGCTGAATTCTGGAAAGACTGGAATAGGTAGCTGGTTTTGCTGCTACCACTCTGGATTTACCTGCCCGCACCCTCCTCTGGGTTCAGGCCTTCGGCGTTATTATGGCCGGGACGAAGCGAAATAAATTACAACCACGCTGGGAACCTGCCGATTTGCGTGTGTAAGAAGATTGAGCATCAGAACTCCGGATTTTCCCACCAAAATCCCTTTCAACTGGAGAATGTCTTCCCTGCCTTGGGAAAACGTATTTTTTTCCTCGATATTTCGTCCCCCTCTGGTAAAAACCTCAAATCCTTCTCTGTCTGAGATGCAAACTCTCGCCGTGGGGAAAGTGATTGGCACTTTCGCTCCTCCCACTGCGCCGCGATACCTGCTGTTTAGACAGAAAAAAAATGCAACAGCTAAACACACAGTAATAATACATTTCTAATATAACAACTCCCTGACTTTTACCCTTTAAGTCCCAAGTCTCCCACACAAGGGAGGCATCAAAGAAGAGTTGGCCACTCGAAAAGCAGCGGCTGGGAGACTTTTTCAGGCCATAAATCGTGGATTCCTCAGCAAGAAAGAGGTTGGTAAGAAAACGAAGATGGCTGTATACCGCTCCACCTATGTCCCAGTCTTGACATATGGATGCGAGTCGTGGGCAGTGACTGCAACCCACAAAAGCCAGATCCAAACCTCAGAAATGAGGTATCTGAGGAAAGTGGTTGAAGTAACAAGAAGAGACATGGTCCGCAACCAGACGATCCGTCAAGGCCTAAAATCCCATCCGCTGCAGACCCAAATAGAACAGTCCCAACTAAGATGGTTTGGCCATGTCTGCAGAATGGGAGAAGATCGGCTACCACGACAAGCATGGGAAACAAAGAGCCAGGGATCCAGACCTCCAGGACGACCCAGAGTCCGCTGGGAGGACAACATTAGACAATCTTTGAAGGACCGAGGACTAGAATGGAACCAGGCCAGGAAGAAGACAGCTGATAGAATGGTCTGGCGCTCTCTCTTCCAAACCTCTACTACTCACGGTAGAAGGGGAACGACTAAGTAAGTCTTCCACACGAAACACCCCTACTCTCTTCCCAGTATGTACCACCATACAAATAATCATGCCAACAAAGTCCGCTCCTCTACTGTTCCCTTCTCTACCTGAGCCCCAAAGTAAACATTGGCTGACCCAGATTGTCTGTTCTGCCTGACTAAGTCCGAGCAACAACAATATTTCACTGGCCCTATCTGGGCAGACGTACTGTGGCCTACTTCTTACGCTGACACTACCTGCAGCAATGTTTACCACCAATACTAGACCTCACTCTAGAAATCATTACATTCCAGTACAGTATTATTAATCACCTCAAAATGAAATAAAATATTATTCCCTTAACAGAAATAATTTCATCTCCGTCTTCTGAATACTCAGAACCACAATACATAATACCCGTATAACCCTTTTTACGCTAGCATCTACATGCCGTCAAAAGTTATACATAACCCCAGGTTATCAATTGAAAAACCCGTAGTTCAACCACGTGCTCCTGCATAAATATTCATTAAATGATAGCACCCACGTGCTTCTCTCCCCCTCACCCCTCTGAACATCGTCTCGAATAAATATTCAGTAACCAACGCACCCACGTGCTTACAAATTACACCTCTTTCACTCCCGTCCACAGATAGATGTGTAACTATATAAATAACTAGCAGCATTACACTCTCAATAAAATCACAAATACACACGCTCCCGCCATTCTGTACATTAATATAATTCGCAGATGCGGGTTTCTCTACAGACCTGCTTTGAAAAAAAATCCACAGCACACCCGTAACATCTCAACTTTTAAACCATCTAGACACCGCTATTCCATCAATAAGGAAATAAATGGCCTATTAAGTTTCTCAAGTCTATCACTAAGATAGTATTTGATGGCTCTGGCGTTACGAATTTAATTTAAAATTAACTTCCCAAGAAACTTAACTGATCGGCCTAGGACTAGAAAAATTAAATAAAGTACCACGCTACAATTATGCTTACCAAATTCGAATGTCCCACTGAAAGGCAAATCGACTATTTGACTCAGGCACGCGGCTGGCAATTATAACAAAGAGAACGCGAATATGAAATACGAGCCTATTTATAATCATATAACAGCACGCTGACCTCTTTACGTCATATGCGTGGCTTTGATTCTAACCCAATGATTTCAAATGCCGTTAGCTCTCGGCCAATCAAAATTGTAAACAATTCTGATGCACCCGGTTACTGCTAACCCCTTTAGACAAAGAAACGGGATTAAGCTCTGCCCTCTACTGCCAATTGAAGCAAACATGGCCGAAATATATTCAATTCCCGAAATATACGTCTATGGCCACGCAAATCTTTAAAAAGACTAAAACTGGTGCAACTCTGATCTAGGCTCTATAATCTTTCTTCTAGAATAACACTGCACCAATTCCCTACACACCAACTCTAAACACATAGAGAAGAAACATAAAGCAGATGAGATAAAACTCCATCGTGATCTCACTCTGAAAAACGTAAAAAATAGAAGGAGAAAAACATGGTGAAGGATTACCTGTAATCCCTCCTAGAAAAAGTGAACAAAATGCAAGGAGAAAAAGACATGGGCCATTTGAAAGACAGCATCTCAGTCCACTTCATCACATCACTCCCACCTTCGAAGATTGAGCATCGATCTAATTACTGAAATCTCTGTGTTTCACACTGGCCCTTAACTCTGTCTAAAGAGCAGTCTGTCCGTACCCTCCTATTCAGTGTTCTTCGACCTTCCTCTCTTGTGTTTCCTCCTTCTTTCTCTCCTTGAACAGGCTCCTATGCTCTGTTGGGAGATTTGATCTCTCTTCTGACCTGTGCCGTCTAATGGCGGGTCTGAACTATTCCTTGCTATGACCGTCAAAAAGCTGTCCTGGTCAGCTGACGTGACCGGCGGGCGCTGTGGCGGTCGGGCGATGGCGACTTCCTCGCTGCGCGTCAGCGGGTTTGTGACCGATGGTACAGTGCAAGAACGACGCACCGTCTCGGGTTCCTCTGGTGTAGAGCCTCCGATTTCTTGCTGGGTTTCTATTGATTCCTGGTCGATCTCAATAGCTTCTACCTCTGGCGAAAGGTAGGAAAAATCTGCCCCTGGCAGTGGTTCTGGACTCGCTCTTCCCCTACCAAGATGAAGCGGGACAGAGCTCTCCAATATAGCTCCTTGCGAAGTTATAAGGCAGTTTCCCTCACTAATTCCCAGCCTGGAAAGTTTGTGAGACGCCCGTGTAGTCCCAGAGAGTCCTCCGTCTAAAACTCTGGTTCTAAAAAAATTCTCATCCTTGCCATCCCCGTCGAGAGTTACTGACGCTAGTTGACATGTGTCCTGCAGTGACACTGGACGGTTTAAGATCCCGTTAGATCGCGGAGTATCTGAGATAAAGCTCTCAGTGACTTGTTCCAATGTTCCTTGAAACAAATTGGAAAATATAGCCACTTTTTCAGGCTCCTCGTTACAAGAGTCGTTTCCTGTACACGAGATACTAGAGTTGTGGGGCCCATCTCCGTTTATAGGCAAACGGTCACTCAGATCACTGTCCTCCTCCGTCGGAGTAAAGTGCTGGTCGGATGGGGCTGCAGGGCTGGTTGGAACTATATGTTCGCTCAGACCGCTATCTTGTGCCCTATGAAGATGGCGCTGGTCATGGACATATGTAATACCGCTCTTATCAGTATGTCCCTCACTTGAGGGAGCTAATACCATCTGGGGCCTAATTCCCGACAACAAAGAGTGTACTTCCCGAATCAGAGGCGTCACCACTGTTTGTCCGTTAGACTTCACAGGGTTGACAGATGAATTCGCCTCTGCATATAACATACCCCTGTCCTTAGAGGCCTCTAACCTCTCCTTAGCACGACAGGGCTGTTCGAGCTCGCTCGGGGCTCCGTGAATTAGGGGTTCTCCTTTTTCCCTTATCTGGCCTGCAGTAGGCCCCCTTGCGTTAGCAAGGATCGGTGTGGGCGGGTTCCCCAAAACTAAATATGGGTTGCCGAGAATGAAGTCATAGGCTGGCTGCGCCATCACAGCTGCCTTGATTGTGCCAGACACAAACTTACACTTCACTTTAATATTGGCTACCGGAAAGCACTGTGAAGTCCCTTTCCTTAAAACTCCACCAATATTCACTTTTTCTCTGGTCATCTGCCAGGGCTTCACCAGATGTCGGGCGACTATGCTGGGGTATGTAAGCCCGCTGTCAAATAAGCATGTTGTCTCAGTCCCGTTCACTTCGGCTGGTCCACTGTTGGAGAACAACTCCTCTGACTGGAAGGGTTTCCACTTCTTCCCTTGTTTCACCCTCACAGGCCTTTAACAAGCCACCTGATGAGCGGGTTGTTTGTTTGGGCACCGTGTTGTCCAATGAGAGGTAGTCCGACAGAACCTACAATATCTCTCATTATCTCCCCGGTTCCTGGCGGGTTCATGAGAAGTCGGCCCCTGTGTTTTGTTATGCGGCTGGGAGCGCATGTTATGACTGGGAGGGGGCTCCTTTCGAGACAGCCCTTGCTGCTGGTGAGCTGAAGAGGGAGTCGAATGCGATGAAGATGCTCCTTGGTTCGGGGCTGGCAGGTCAGGGTGTTTTCTTTTCTGGCCCAGTACTTCGGCCTGTGCCGACTGGAACCTTTCTGCAAATATAATTATCTGGTCCAGTTGCTGGGCGCCCTGCTCCGCCAGGTACCTCCTTAAGTCTGGAGACATGTTTGCCTTAATTTGTTCGCACAAAACTAACTCTTCCAGCCCTTCGAAAGATTTCGCCAGTCCCGACAACTCTCTCCAGCGAGTGAGGTAATTCCTCAGCCTCTCTGCGAACTAGGGAAAACTTTCTCCTTTCTCCAGACGACTTTCCCGAAACATCGTTTGGCATTTCCGGGAGTCCATTGGAATCGCTGTAACAGGGCGTTCCGAAGTGCCTCAAAGTTATTTTGGTCATCTACTAGCATCTTGCTATAGACATCATAGGCTTGTTTTTCAGCGACTGAGATAATTTGAGACACCAAAGACTATCATCCAGCCCGTATGCCTTTGCCATCCTTTCAAAATTTTCCAAAAATACCTCAATTTTCTCATTTCCGTTAGGAAAAGAGTCCATCGGAAAATTCATGACTGCCATCCGGGGCCCTCCGTTTCCTGCGGTGTCTGCCGCCACTGCTCCAGGGGAATCTCCGTTAGCCGAACTGCCCTCCAAAGATCTATGCTGCAGTTCCAGAGAACGCATGGCAAGTTCATGCTGTCTCTCTGCTGCCTTCTCCCTCTCCTGTGCTTTCCTCTCTGCTGCCTTCTCCTGTGCTTCCCTCTCTGCTGCCTTCTTCTGGGCTTCCCTCTCTGCTGCCTTTTCCTGTGCTTCCATTTTCCGAAGTTCCATCTATTTCTGGTCATGCCTATCCTTCTCCCCCAACATGTAGGCCTTAGTTTCCGCTTTGTCCATACCCATGTCCTCTGCAGCCTTCCGCCAGGCAGCTCGTAACTTGGCCGTATCTGCCATCTTACTTGCGAACTGCTGTAGTCTTAAGAATACAGAAACTGACAGAAAGAAGAACAAAAGGAAGGAACTACCTGTTACCTGCTAGGAATATGCTGTCGCAAAAACCCGCACTCAGACAAGCACCAAGTCTGACTACTAACTACCTGAAAAAAAGTTATAGTTATCCAGCTATCCAAAATCCGAATTTACTTTCCTGTTAAGAAAAAAATATCAATTAGCCATCAATTACCTCTAAGTCATAAACAACCTTACTACAACTACCATCTAAACTGACTGTAACCTGTGGAAAAAACTTATAGCTGGATCAGTCTTAATATAGCTCAAGTCTAGGGGATATTTAAGAAATCTATTTTTCAGAACTTCCTACAGAGACAATCTATGAATGTAGATCACAGAATTGATCTCACAGAATGATCCACCGGACGAACGCCACCCACTTTGTCACGAAGTGGACTTAAGACTAAGACTGTCTACATATAGTGACAAGACCCTAGTGAGAGGAAAGACTGAAAGGATAGATTCAGATGAAAATGACAGTGCAAATGTGAAAGTTGAGACCATTGGCTCCGAGGTACTTGGAACAAAACTGTATCAGTTCTGCCCATCTGCGCTGACTTCTGTAGAGAATATGTTCACCCTATCACTCTCCACAATTTTTGAAAATTGATGACTAAGGTTTAAACGCTGAATTCTGGAAAGACTGGAATAGGTAGCTGGTTTTGCTGCTACCACTTTGAATTTACCTGCCCGCACCCTCCTCTGGGTTCAGGCCTTCGGCGTTATTATGGCCGGGACGAAGCGAAATAAATTACAACAACGCTGGCAACCTGCCGATTTGCGTGTGTAAGAAGATTGAGCATCAGAGCTCCGGATTTTCCCACCAAAATCCCTTTCAACAGGAGAATGTCTTCCCTGCCTTGGGAAAACGTAATTTTTTCTCGATACTTCGTACGCCTCTGGCAAAAATCTCAAACCCTTCTCTGTCTGAGATTCAAACTCTCGCCGTGGGGAAAGTGATTGGCACTTTCGCTCCTCCCACTGCGCCGCGATACCTGCTGTTTAGACAGAAAAAAATGCAACAGCTAAACACACAGTAATAATACATTTCTAATATAACAACTCCCTGACTTTTACCCTTTAAGTCCCAAGTCTTCCACACGTAACTCCCCTACTCTCTTCCCGTTATGTGCCACCATACAAATAATCATGCCAACAAAGTCCGCTCCTCTACTGTTCCCTTCTCTACCTGAGCCCCAAAGTAAACATTGGCTGACCCAGATTGTCTGTTCTGCCTGACTAAGTCCGAGCAACAACAATATTTCACTGGCCCTATCTGGGCAGACGTACTGTGACCTACTTCTTACGCTGACACTACCTGCAGCAATGTTTACCACCAATACTAGACCTCACTCTAGAAATCATTACATTCCAGTACAGTATTATTAATCACCTCAAAATGAAATAAAATATTATTCCCTTAACAGAAATAATTTCATCTCTGTATTCTGAATACTCAGAACCACAATACATAATACCCGTATAACCCTTTTTACGCTAGCATCTACATGCCGTCAAAATTTATACATAACCCCAGGTTATCAATTGAAAACCCCGTAGTTCAACCACGTGCTACAATCTTACCACCACGTGGTCCTGCATAAATATTCATTAAATGATAGCACCC
Source organism: Oreohelix idahoensis (assembly GCA_024509875.1). Taxonomy (NCBI): domain Eukaryota; kingdom Metazoa; phylum Mollusca; class Gastropoda; order Stylommatophora; family Oreohelicidae; genus Oreohelix; species Oreohelix idahoensis. Next base: position 102,151 of record JAMPIV010001555.1, on the reverse strand, counting down.
ACGTGCTTCTCTCCCCCTCACCCCTCTTAACATCGTCTCAAATAAATATTCAGTAACCAACGCACCCACGTGCTTACAAATTACACCTCTTTCACTCCCGTCCACAGATAGATGTGTAACTATATAAATAACTAGCAGCATTACACTCTCAATAAAATCACAAATACACACGCTCCCGCCATTCTGTACATTAATATAATTTGCAGATGCGGGTTTGTCTACCGACCTGCTTTGAAAAAAAAATCCACAGCACACCCGTAACATCTCAACTTTTATACCATCTAGACACCGCTATTCCTTCAATAAGGAAATAAATGGCCTATTAAGTTTCTCAAGTCTATCACTAAGATAGTATTTGATGGCTCTGGCGTTACGAATTTAATTTAAAATTAACTTCCCAAGAAACTTAACTGATCGGCCTAGGACTAGAAAAATTAAATAAAGTACCACGCTACAATTATGCTTACCAAATTCGAATGTCCCACTGAAAGGCAAATCGACAATTTGACTCAGGCACGCGGCTGGCAATTACAACAAAGAGAACGCGAATATGAAATACGAGCCTATTTATAATCATATAACAGCACGCTGACCTCTTGACGTCATATGCGTGGCTTTGATTCTAACCCAATGATTTCAAATGCCGTTAGCTCTCGGCCAATCAAAATTGTAAACAATTCTGATGCACCCGGTTACTGCTAACCCCTTTAGACAAAGAAACGGGATTAAGCTCTGCCCTCTACTGCCAATTGAAGCAAACATGGCCGAAATATATTTAATTCCCGAAATGTACGTCTATGGCCACGCAAATCTTTAAAAAGACTAAAACTGGTGCAACTCTGATCTAGGCTCTATAATCTTTCTTCTAGAATAACACTGCACCAATTCCCTACACACCAACTCTAAACACATAGAGAAGAAACATAAAGCAGATGAGATAAAACTCCATTGTGATCTCACTCTGAAAAACGTAAAAAATAGAAGGAGAAAAACATGAAGGATTACCTGTAATCCCTCCTAGAAAAAGTGAACAAAATGCAAGGAGAAAAAGACATGGGCCATTTGAAATACAGAATCTTAGTCCACTTCATCACATCATGTCGGGAAAAAGGGTATGTGCCCTCCCCCGTTATTTCCCGCGAGAAAATGCACAGCGCACAAGGTCAATTATTATTTACTTTATCCATACGCGCACTTTAACCAAAATCGCCTGTCACTACTAGCTATTTGTCGGCGTCTATTGTTTAGTCACATAACATTAACTCTAGTCACTTATTTAATTTCACACAATGAAATATAATGCGAATTCTATTCGGTCACTCATCCGTCACACTTAATAATCTCAGTCAGCTAAGCCGTACCTCCTTGTGTAAGAAAAATGGGGTGTTTGAAATTACATTACTCAGAACGACTGGCAAGAAATATCTATGCGTTAGGTTATTTCACATTTTAACACTTAAGCACAATTTCTATTACCACAAATCAGAACATGAAATCCCCACGAGACAATTTAACACATTTAGCGAAGAATGGTTCTAGTCTGGCGTGCCAGGAAAAAAACTTAAGCCCTGTTTTTTCGGATTTGGGTCGCGGCCATCTTGTTCACGCAAGATGGCGGAAAAAACCCCAATAAAATTAGGCTGTACGACGCCTGGGACTAAACTGCAGACAGCCAATCAGCTTGCCCCGCCAGGAACAACCAAACGCTTTCTTTAAGCTGTAGAAGTTACTTCACCTGCCTATATAATCGGGCGGATTTTATGCATAATCACACATCACCGACACGACGCCAGAGATACAGACCGACTGAAGAGAAGCTGTCACATTGATTTATAGCTTACCTGAGTGCATTGACCTGCAGCCTGCTTCACTAAGTCGAGTCAAAACCTGGCCGGTTTAAAAATCTTAGAGGGTAAATATATTTTTACTATAAACTGGTAGGAAAATAGGCCTTCAGCAGATAATATAATGTTGGTATTTGTTGTGTGTCATTTATACTACCTACACCTGTATATATTTAATATATTTTGGTTCACTATGAATATATCAGGTTACTGATTGTATCTTGGGGCATTAGGTATAATGATTGTATTTCCTAATATGATTGATGAAGACGAAGACTAATAGGACTCATGCTTCAACCTATTGTCTCCTATAACTTCAATCTATTATCTCAGACCAACTGAAATATAACCAAAACAGTCCTTGTTAGGACTCAACCTATTGTCTCCTATAACTTCAATCTATTATCTCAGACCAACTGAAATATAACCAAAACAGTCCTTGTTAGGACTCAACCTATTGTCTCCTATAACTTCAGTTTATTATCTCAGATAAAACCAACTGAAATATAACCAAAACAGTCCTTGTTAGGGCTCAATCTATTGTCTCATATATCTCAATCTATTGTCTCACATACTTCAGTCTATTCAGATTACTCCCACCTGAAATATAACCAAACAGTCCTCGTCTCATATACTCCTATCATAAGAACATAACCATAGTGTTAGGATATATTATAGCACTTGTCAGAGAGGGCCTGGTATATTCTAGGGGGAAGGAAATGGTTGTATCACGCCTAGGAGTACATATTATTGGATGTATTCATGTATTGAGTACATATTATTGGATGTATTCATGTATTGAGTACATATTATTGGATGTATTCATGTAGGTGTACATATTATTGGATGTATTCATGTATTGAATTTATATTATTGGATGTATTCATGTATTGAATTTATATTATTGAATGTATCCATGTATTAGTTATCAGAAAGAATGTTTTGCAAGTAGACACCTGTCTTGTCTCGCTATTGCTAAATCATACTGAGCCATGTTGTCATTCATCCTACATGCAGACACCTGAGACACGCTCATTTCACCCACACTAGAAATAGGTGGGCTCGAGGACAGAAATTAGCCCCTATTTTTCCTTGTTACAGGTTTTATTCGTGTCATCAAAACTGAGATCGTGGGTCGTCAATCAAGCTGCCTGGAACTCCGCAGGAGCATAGAGATTGCACATAATCTACATCTTTGGACCCCCTCAGTCTTGGGTGGGCTAAAGGAACGATCGTCAGCCGTTGTTGTGTGAACTAAACAAAGAAGAACAGACCTTAGAGAGATGAGTACACATTAGTACCATTTCTGTCAGCATTGTGAGCAAAAGTTAGTGTCAGTGACGAGAAAGTGATTTAGCGTAGAAAGAGACAAGATTAACAGCACAGCTAATAAATGTTATAGACGTAATTAACAGCAGAGCTGATACATGTACTATAATTGAATAACAGCACAGCCGATATAAATTTTGTTCCTATAATTGGAAAACTTGTTGTAATATATTTATATATAAATATAAATATTTGTAAATCATATGTAAACTTACAAATCCATTACATTCAATTTTTCAACATTCACCCCTTCAGCACAAGAGTAGATAGTGTATATACTAAATAAATAATAAGGAAATTGTATTTGAAGACTTGTCAATTTTATCATTGTTAAGTAAAATCTGTTTCCTTGTCTTAATATCACAGTTAGTTACACAGCAGAGGTGGCAAGTTATGTCGGTCTCCTCTCTACTAATTTTTCGAGATTAGATCATTCACAGCCGTAACTAATTTGTGATACCAGTAGTTCTCTCAGACACTGGGACTTCACCATTTTCTGCAGAAATTCTATTTCTGTAATTGTCAGTACTATACAGATCCAAGAGCCAAATAAAAACCTCACGCCACCCTGGGGGCTCGTTCCTGGGATATTTCTCTATATCTTGAACCATACTTAGTCTATTCATCTATCTACTCTCTATCTTGTGCCACCCATAGATAAGATAAGGAAATTTTTTTTTTGAGAAAATCAAAATAGGATTTTAAAAAATTATTTTCTTAGGAGGAATACCATTTAGTACTCAGTAAATAGTTGATGCTCACAAAGTTGCACGGAAATTTTTTGTTCAATTAAATTAATTACGTTTAATTACAATAATTTGGTTATAGTAAATTTACATACCCTCTCTATGTAACGCCATGGCTGATCTTGTGAAGTTCAGAACTGCGATCATGCAGATGGGTAAGGAATTAAATATGACAGGTGATGCTCTCACTCAGTATGTCACAACAGAAGTGGACAAACACATGGATAGGGAAGAAAGAAAGTTGCAATTAGAGACTGAAGCAAAGAAATTAGAGACTGATAGAGAAGCAAAGAAATTTGAGGCTGAAGAAAGGCGGTTGCAAGCAGAAGCTGAAAGAGAAGCCAAAAGACTGGAAGCTGAGAGAAAAACCAAAAGATTAGAAATTGAAGCCAAGAAATGGGAGGCTAAAAATGAGGCAAAGAAAATTGAAGCTGGGGAAAGGAAATTACAAGCAGAGAGAGAGACCACCAGTTGAGATTAAAAGAGCTTGAAATTCATGCAACTACTGGCAGTAATGGTGGTAGCTCACCTCACTCTGAAAGTAGCTCCAGCCAGAGCACCTCAAGTGGGGCCATGCATTTTCATCTGGACCCATTTATTGAGAAAGAAGACGCCATTGAGTCGTACCTGGATAGATACGAAAGACTTGCCACTACCTATGGCTTAGTGAAAGAAAAGTGGAGTCTTAAACTATCTCAGGGATTGAGAGGTGTTGCCTACGATGTATATTTGAAGCTCTCAAGAGATGACCAGGAAGATTATGAAATCCTGAAGCAGGCACTGCTTGTGAGATATGAAAAGAACTTAGAATCATATAGAAAGAAATTCCGAACAGCTAAACTTCTTCCAGGAGAAAACTATCACCGATTCTCTGCTAGATTGGAAACCTATTTGGAAAAATGGAGTAGTTTAGGAAAGTGTCAGGATCTGAAAGAAATGATAATGATGGAGCAAGTGAAAGAGTCAATGCCTCAAGAAATGAGGAAGTTTATCATGGAACAAGGAGCAGAGAGATTGGAAGATATTATAACTGTTGCTGAGAGATATCAAGCAGCTCAGGCAGAATTTTTAGGAAATAAGAATATATGAACAAAAGGACCAAACTACAAGGAACAAAGATTTGACCAAAAGGACAAAAACCCTCTAAGATCGGATAACACACCTTACCGTAAGGAAGGAAAGTGGTATAAAACTTGTCTAATGAGTAACCACAATACTGCAGACTGCAGAAGGAACAACCCTCCTTATTACGCTGCGTGTCTCACAACAGGGAACCAGGGAAGGAAGGAACTGGCAGTTAGTCAGAATGACCTCCATCATCCCCCTGTCTATGAGGAAGTGACATGTAATGGCACTAAAATTCAGTGCTTATATGATTCAGGTTTGGAATTCGACTCAGTCGTGAGTGCAACCCTAGTGCACCCTGACCAACTTACCACAGAAACAGTGGACATACAAGGGGCAATGCAGGGAACCGGCACCATGACACTTCCCATAGCAAGGATCAACGTGAGAACTCGCTATGTGGAAGGAGTGATAAGAGCAGCAGTAAGTGATGATCCTATATATCCGCTGGTAACAGGATGTAAATATGTCTTTTTGGGTGACCCAATAAAACCTGTTGTCATGGCAGCGAACCATACCAGGTCGAGCACCAAAAAGGAGGAAGGAGATCCAATAAACATTAATCGTACAAAGATGAAAAAGGCTCAAGCAGCAGACAGCACATTGAATCCTTGTTTTGGCAAATTGCCAAAGGCCCATAACCCTCCAGAGAAAGGAGACTACTATATGGAAAATGGCCTACTCTACACACAAGCTGGAAAAGGACCTAAAGGGCATGGACAGCTGGTAGTGCCAAAATTCTACAGGGAGGAAATTATGGAGCAAGAGCATGCTACATCAGGCAGTGGTCACAGAGGAAAAGGGGCCACTGGTCAAAATATAGCATTGCGATATTACTGGCCAGGAATAATTGAAGACATAAGTCGGTATATGAAATCCTGTTCAGAATGTAACCAGGTAACCTCATTCAGAAGCGTAGACCAGTTACAGGACCTAGGGAAGCATTGTTGCGGATGTAGGCCCACAAAGAAAATACACAAGAGAAAACAACAGGTAGATGCAGTGATAAAGAGAAAACAAAATCACAAGTCTACTGTTACACCAGTAACCATGGCAACTCTCCGTATTGTACAGAGAGGGGACGAGAGACATCCCACCCCGACTAGATATTTGTCGGAACACCATGGCCTGGATCATTTGGAAAATTTGGTTAGTCAGCAACCAGTATTTAAAAAGCTGCAAAAACAAACCCGAACCATAGGAGGTAGGAACCAGGGCTGTACCAAACAGTTGATGGAGACAGGCCCCACTTCGATATACTGCCCCTTACAATAGAAATAGGTGTGGGTCCGGCAACGTTGTTGTATTGCCGTCCCCATACACAGTCCACTGGAAGCATTGCTGCGGAAATGGACTGAACACTAGCAAGCACAAGCACTCAAGGATGAGATTGACTATATCTTAAAAGAGAAAAATATTTCAAAGTCTGAAACTCCCTATAACTCAAGTGTGGTGCTATTGAGAAAACCAAGTGGTGAACACAGGTTATGTATTAACTACCGGAAGCTTAATGCGATCACAGAATCTCAGGTGGACCCATTACCTGACACCAACCAGCTGTTCTCTACACTGAGTAAGGCTAGTGTTACCAACAGATTACTGGTGGCAATGAATATATATATATATATATATATATATATATATATATATATATATATATATATATATATATATATATATATATATATATATATATATATATATATATATATATATATATATAGGAAGATATTTATTTGTTTGTATACTTGTTATGTTTGGAAATATTTGGTAATAATATTTTGAGTCTGAGGTTAGAACCCTAGTCAAAGGGCGAATACTCATGTTTTGCTTCGAGTGAAAGTAAATATATAGTCGCCCCACTTGAATATAGTTGAAAGGTTAACATTAGCGCATGCCCAATGAGACGATGAGTCGTCGTTGGCGCTTCCGTGATGACGGACAGATCTTGAAGGCTGTCGGACAAATGAGAGTCCGAAGTTTTTCATCATTGTGATTGATTCTGGGGAAGAGAGGAGTTTTCTCTCAGTATACTATGATGGTCGATACTTCTCCCAGAATATATATGTTAGTGTGCTAGTTACTAGTATTTCATGAACTTAAGGTAAAGAAGGAACATTTTTCTAAATCTTTACCTAGGCCTAACGACGCCATAGATGTCATATCATATATATATATATATATATTTGATGGATCGTATGTAGACGATTCCTGTACTAGCAGCACTGTGAGTGGACATATGTAACATTCCTTATGGGTAAGGAAAACCCAAAGACATTAGATGAGCAAATGAATGGAACTTTCATTTATAGGGAAGATATCTTTTGGATGAACGTCGCTCACTTGGACCGGCGCCATTTTGAATCCCACTGTTGGTCTGTTTGAATTGTCAATCGGAGAACGGAGATATCTTATTACCTGATGGCGATACCAAGACCTACATTGCATTGAAGTCTACTCTTTGTTATTTGAGATTGTCAACCTTAAAAGAAAGACCCTGTTGAAGCTAAAGCCTAAAAGACTTAGCCTGAAAGACGTAGTCAGCAAAGGGTCTGTAAGGGAGCATTGTGATGACCATTATTATTGTTAACTCAAACTGATGCTACTAGTCAGTGGAGGTATGAGACGATAGACTATCATAAATATATATTTGCTCCTATCGTCCGATTATATTTACATGCTATGAGATTGCCAAATCGATGTTGCCACCCATTTGTCAAGTATCCAATGATTTGTTGTGTCAACCTGTTCCAATGACTGTCAACCGTGCTGTCAGAGTGTGTATCATTAAATTGTCTAAAACGTCTACAGTAGTTCCAGTTATCATTGACTTCCAGCCGTGAGGGTATGAGTACATTATTACTAACTTGTCAACTCTACAGAACCATTTATGCATTCGCGCATTGACACTCATACTAACACTCATTGTCAACAATACATTCTTGTCGGGGCCTCATTACGTTCCGGGACAAGGTGACCTATATGACCGAAAAATGCTCCAAGTATCTTTTCAAGAATGATGGGAAATTATTGGAACCTCTATCAGAACTAACTTTATACCCCACTTTAACTCTCTCTATGTGTGCACCATTAACTAATTTAACGAAGAAAGGACAGCCTGATAAAAAGTCCCCAATGGAATGCTGATTGTGAAAAAGCTTACACAGAGCTAAAAGCAAAATTGTGAAAAAGCTCACCAGCAAACCAATCCTTACGCTACCCGATATCACACAGGAATTTGTATTAAGGACGGACGCTAGCAGTATAGGTATTGGGGCAACTCTCTTGCAGAAATCAAAAGCCCAGCCGGAGGAACTTTTACCAGTCGCCTACGCCAGTAGGAAGCTGAATGCAGCTGAGTAGAATTACTCGACCATAGAGAAAGAATGTTTGGCTCTAATTTGGTCCATCGACAAATTTTCACCTTACCTGTATGGGACACACTTCATTGTCGAAAGCGATCATCAGCCTTTAACATTCTTGGCTGCATCTAAAAAGTTAAATTCGAGATTGTTAAGGTGGAGTCTGCTTCTGGCGCCTTATTCCTTTACCGTGAATTACATTCCGGGAAGAGACAATGTAGGAGTGGATTTTTTAAGTCGACACCCTATTACTCTGGAAGGACAGACGCAAAATGATTAACTACAGCAGGTGTTTACACTTCAGCTATGACAGGTCACAGCTAGGAAAGGATGGGGCTATGTCGTGAAACGAGTGTGTGTAACCCCACTACTTTGTTAAATCATTATGTCAGGATACAAATTTGCCCCAGCCAATCAACGCACAGTTGCTGAGCCAGAATAAATTACAAGAAGTTACGCCAGGAAAAAACTTAAGCCCTGTTTTTTCGGATGTGGGTCGCGGCCATCTTGTAAAACAATAAAATTAGGCTGTACGACGCCTGGGACTAAACTGCAGACAGCCAATCAGCTTGCCCCGCCAGGAACAACCAAACGCTTTCTTTAAGCTGTAGAAGTTATTTCACCTGCCTATATAATCGGGCGGATTTTATGCATAATCACACATCACCGACACGACGCCAGAGATACAGACCGACTGAAGAGGAGAAGCTGTCACCTTGATTTATAGCTTACCTGAGTGCATTGACCTGCAGCCTGTTTCACTAAGTCGAGTCAAAACCTGGCCGGTTTAAAAATCTTAGAGGGTAAATATATTTTTACTATAAACTGGTAGGAAAATAGGCCTTCAGTAGATAATATAATGTTGGTATTTGTTGTGTGTCATTTATACTACCTACACCTGTATATATTTAATATATTTTGGTTCACTATGAATATATCAGGTTACTGATTGTATCTTCGGGCATTAGGTATAATGATTGTATTTCCTAATATGATTGATGAAGACGAAGACTAATAGGATTCATGTTTCAACCTATTGTCTCCTATAACTTCAATCTATTATCTCAGACCAACTGAAATATAACCAAAACAGTCCTTGTTAGGACTCAACCTATTGTCTCCTATAACTTCAATCTATTATCTCAGACCAACTGAAATATAACCAAAACAGTCCTTGTTAGGACTCAACCTATTGTCTCCTATAACTTCAGTCTATTATCTCAGATAAAACCAACTGAAATATAACCAAAACAGTCCTTGTTAGGGCTCAATCTATTGTCTCATATATCTCAATCTATTGTCTCGCATACTTCAGTCTATTCAGATTACTCCCACCTGAAATATAACCAAACAGTCCTCGTCTCATATACTCCTATCATAAGAACATAACAATATTGTTAGGATATATTATAGCACTTGTCAGAGAGGGCCTGGTATATTCTAGGGGGAAGGAAATGGTTGTATCACACCTAGGAGTACATATTATTGGATGTATTCATGTATTGAGTACATATTATTGGATGTATTCATGTACTGAGTACATATTATTGGATGTATTCATGTAGGTGTACATATTATTGGATGTATTCATGTATTGAATTTATATTAGTGGGTGTATTCGTGTATTGAATTTATATTATTGAATGTATCCATGTATTAGTTATCAGAAAGAATGTTTTGCAAGTAGACACCTGTCTTGTCTCGCTATTGCTAAATCATACTGAGCCATGTTGTCATTCATCCTACATGCAGACACCTGAGACACGCTCATTTCACCCACACTAGAAATAGGTGGGCTCGAGGACAGAAATTAGCCCCTATTTTTCCTTGTTACAGGTTTTATTCGTATCATCAAAACTGAGATCGTGGGTCGTCAATCCAGCTGCCTGGAACTCCGTAGGAGCATAGAGATTGCACAGAATCTACATCTTTGGACCCCCTCAGTCTTGGGTGGGCTAAAGGAACGATCCTCAGCCGTTGTTGTGTGAACCAAACAAAGAAGAACAGACCTTAGAGAGATGAGTACACATTAGTACCATTTCTGTCAGCATTGGGAGCAAAAGTTAGTGTCAGTGACGAGAAAGTGATTTAGCGTAGAAAGAGACAAGATTAACAGCACAGCTAATAAATGTTATAGACGTAATTAACAGCAGAGCTGATACATGTACTATAATTGAATAACAGCACAGCTGATATAAATTTTGTTCCTATAATTGGAAAACTTGTTGTAATATATTTATATATCTATATAAATATAAATATTTGTAAATCATATGTAAACTTACAAATCCATTACATTCCATTTTTCAACATTCACCCTTCAGCACAAGAGTAGATAGTGTATATACTAAATAAATAATAAGGAAATTGTATTTGAAGACTTGTCAATTTTATCATTGTTAAGTAAAATCTGTTTCCTTGTCTTAATATCACAGTTAGTTACACAGCGGAGGTGGCAAGTTATGTCGGTCTCCTCTCTACTAATTTTTCGAGATCAGATCATTCACAGCCGTAACTAATTTGTGATACCAGTAGTTCTCTCAGACACTGGGACTTCACCATTTTCTGCAGAAATTCTATTTCTGTAATTGTCAGTACTATACAGATCCAATAGCCAAATAAAAACCTCACGCCACAGTACCCTTGCGCAGATAAAACATTACCTCCCCCTGAAACGTGCGAACATCAAAGGTGGTCGAGAAAATATTATCGCCCCTTGTCTCTCTTCAAACAATCCGTTATTTCTATGCGCATCCGTCTAATGACCCATAATTGGCAAATCAGCTCGCGTGAGAAACTCAGGTAAACAAACGCGATTCGCTCCCTTGTTAAACTGGCAGGTTTGCGAAAGTTGGTAAACAACTCTGTTGTTATGTTCCAGAAAAAAGGCTTAGCCAATGGTAGACACTAAATGGGAAAGCAAAGGCTGTCAGATTACTGTATCAATATTTCCGTTCCACGTCACACCCATGCACATCCTCTTATTAGTCGCCTCGTACGACATGCTTCATGGAGTAATAGTCCTGATCTTCCTTTGTCTCATCATTAACACATAAAACATGAGAAAGAAACAGTATGATCACACGAAAAGTGTCAAATTTAATAATTGTCTAGCTGCGTCACCTGCAGCACGAGACTTATGTGGCAACTAGCGCTGCCTTTGTCAAAGAACTGTCCATCTGTAACTCTTTTCATCGTTTGTAGTGAGTGATCATAGAGACGAGCTGCAGACATGGTAGCACTGATATTGACGGGAAGAATTACTACCTGCCTTCCTCACTTCAGAAGACCGTGGTGTTTTTCTATTTGCATCCTGTCCTGTGCAATCAGCTCACGTTATTTCCATGTCTTAGAGGACATTCCTACGTAAAGTGAATGATCTTAATTACATTCTTTGCCCAACTTATTCATTGGAGTTTATTTTATGGGGGCGCGGCGCTAAAAAGTTTCTACTGGCCCCATGTCTCATATGATCGTCTTAGGGTGCAGCTGATCTTTTCTTGGCTTCATAACATCACATACCATGAAAACCACAAGATTATTGTATGTGAGATCAACATGTCTTTTGTTTGTGTCCTAGACACATCGTTTGTGTTTGTTGTCGATATATCCATTGTTTGTGCACTGGATATAGCCTTATATCTCGCGTATTTGTTCTCGATGTAACCTTATGTCGTGTATTTGTTCTCTATATAACCGTATATCTCGTGTATTTGTTCTTGATATAACATTCTATCGTGTATTTGTTCTCGATATAACCGTATATCTCGCGTATTTGCTCTCTGTATAACCTTATATCTCGTGTATTAGTTCTCGGTATAACCTTATATCTTGCGTATTTGTTCTCAATATAACCTTTATTGCGTATTCGTTCTCAATATAACCTTATATATCGCGTATTTGTTCTCAATATAACCTTATATATCGCGTATTTGTTCTCAATATAATCTTATATCTCGCGTATTTGTTCTCAACATAACCTTATATCTCGCGTATTCTCGATATAACCTTATATCTCGCGTATTTGTTCTCGATATAACCTTATATCTTGCGTATTTGTTCTCGAAATAATCTTATATCTCGCGTATTTGTTCTCTATATACCCGTATATATATCGTGTATTTGTTCTCAATGTAACCGTATATCTCGCGTATTTGTTCTCAATATAACCTTATATCTCGCCTATTTGTTCTCAATATAACCTTATATCTCATGTATTTGTTCTCGATATAACCTTATATCTGGCGTATTTGTTCTCGATATAACCTTATAAACCGCGAATTTGTTCTCGCTATAACATATGTATCGCGTGAGCAGACAATATGGACATTGCGATTTAAGCAATACAGACAGTACATCCAAGCAATGCAGACAGTATATCCAAGCTAACAAAATTAACTACATCCAAGCTAACAGTATAAACCTGTAGTCCAAGGACCCCGCGATTGGATTCTAGGAGGTCAGTTTACATAACCTAACATTATAAATAGTACTTTTATGTAAATTTGTTCAAAGAAGAATTCCATAGCTTTTATCGGACAAGCTAAGGGGTCCATAGGACGGAAAAGATTAAGAAGCCCTGGTATATACACTACATGAAACTTAACAATACACATATATGCTAACAGTATAAACTATACGTCCAAACTAGTAATATTGACAATACGTTCAAGCTAACAGCATAGATAGGACGTCCAAGTTAACAATATAGACAGTATGTTCAATAAAAATTGGCAAGGCTTTAACACATTGGCTATTCAATTTTTAAATTGTGTGTGTGCTGTCGTCCTCACTTGTTATGTGCGTATTGTTTTCTCAATCTCTCTTTCTTTACTTCAGTTACATAAAATTGTGGTTAAAGTGCAAATAACAGTATATCTAAACTTACAATCAGAGCAAGGGTGCACAGAGCCATCTGTTAACAGTTAAACTATTATCAGTGGCCATACATCGACATTCCCGTGAAAAAGTTCTCTACTTAAATGCGCTGTTGTTCAATTTTGCTAAGTCACGTAATAATACAACTATTTTTTGCAATAGACATGCGTGTTTATCACAGCTCATAATAGAGCATTGTGGTAAACCTAGATTATTTATTCAAATGTTATCTTGTCTTGTTATTATGCAACGGAAATGGGCCACACACACACAAAATAATAAGCGAGTTAAAAAGTTATTATGCATGATGTTTTCATGTTTTAATTGTTGACAGCTTGCGATTAAAGGCTGTGTGTTTAGGAAGTTATAGGACTAGGGGTAAAACGGAGTTAGGTGTTAATTAATCTGTATTATTATTATTGGCAGGTTTATTTGTTTGTATTAAAGGAGCGTTATTTTTTTAATCATGAAACAGGAGCGCTAATAAATCTAGGAGTTGTGAACTAAAGAAAGGTACAAGCTGAATTCAAGTGATCGATACAATCCGAATACAGTAAGTATTATCATACTAGAGTGAAACCACGAGAAACAAAAGGCTTACGAACTTGACCGCAAGGCCAGTGAACGAAAGGTCTCAAGCCGTTAAACTTGGCGTTGCCATTTTTTGGGACAACACACTTCTGATTTAGACAGCCAGTTTTGAACTTTGATTTATTCTTGGAACGTTGAAACACACGATAATGACATTGTTGGTGCAGCGTCAGCCTGATCTGAAATGTGTAGTTGTGGGTGACGATTCGGTTGGCAAGACCAGCATGCTCATGGGATACGCAACGAACAGATACCCAACTCAGCACGTGCCTTCGGTGTTTGACAACTATGCTGGTGAGTATTGCAAGATATGGTGTTTTTGTTTCCGCTTGCGCTGTGATTACTCCCATCGGCATGATCATAATCATCGCTGTCATTACCTTCATTGTCATAATTTCATTGTCACTCCTGGAGGCTCATAAGGCAAAGACAAAAACCAACCAGGTCCTGAGCTTCTCTCATGGTCTGCCGTTTTGTCTTTCTTTTGTTTTAGAGCTCTGCCTCAGATATTGATCATCTTGTTTCTTCCTTCCGTTTTGCGGATTCTTATGGGGCATGGCGCCACCACTGCTGTAGCCTCCATACACGAAGACTACACCAAGGCACTTATGTGCTCATGAAGTAACGGTTCCTGTTGCAATTCCTTTTACATGATGGGGTTTGCCAGTCCTATGCACAACCTAACTTTATAAGTCTTCTACGACACGCCTGGTGGGAGCAGTGGTCATACACTTCCTTTTATATTTTGATTAAGCAGATAACATTCTTCGGAAACTTAAGTTAGTGTCCATTTGTAAATTGATTGAGCCGATAATTTTTTTTTTCTCCAGAAACTCGGATGTCTATTTGTAATATTGTATACGGTACTTGTTATTTTGTCTTTTATCTGTATCATAGCAGCACTTTTGCTGTTATACATATTTCGTACTGGAGATTAAATTGTTAGTGTCGCAAACTTCTAGTAGAAGGGCATCTTTTTGAAGAATCTTGAAGGTGGGGGTACGGAGATATTCAGTGCCTGTGCCTCAGCTTATTTTGTGTGCCTAACTTTAGAAACACCGTTGAATGCGTCAACCAGAATCAACTGTCTGAATAATTTGACCTTCGCGATGATGGAATGTTGCCAGTATATAGACCATGACATCAACTTTTTAATTTCTTCCAAGCTCTCATTCACATCTATTCAGTTATCTTCTCATTTCACTCTGTATCACACCATTGTGTATGTGTGTGGTTTTTTTTTTTGTGGACGGGAAAATATATCGTCCTTACAAACCAGCAGACATAAACAGCAGGTCACCTTATCCATGTTTGTGTGTGATTTTTTTTTTTAAAGTAATATGCACCAATTTGTCGTCGCCCTAATCTCAGTCTCGCGATTATCACTTGTCTTCTTACAGACACCGACAGTGTGCACCAAGGGTTTCACACAGTGTGCACCAAGGGTTTCACAATCCTAGTGCTGAGAACTGTAGTCTTAGCGACTAGAATGTTATAAGCCATATTAGAATATATATAGGTTCAGTTTTATTGTTTGTCCTTAAACCTGATTTCCAAATTTTAGTATTCAAACAAAATATTCTGCACTCCTGATTTGAGTGATCCTCAATAAATTAATTAATCTCAAAAGAAGATGTGTCATTGATGAAATCACAGGAGAGTGGAGAATAAGACCGAACAAAGGATTGCAAAACTGCACACAATTCTTCCCTGTTGACTAGCATTCTAAACGGAAGGGAACGCATGGATTACCATTTGGAAAGAAAGATAAATAAATCAAAAAGGGGGACAACATGTTTTTAAAAAAGTGGGAGCATCGCATTAAGAGAATGACCCACGAAGAAAATAAACAGCGGGAAGCACTTCCACCGACTTTAGAAATGAAAATGGGAGGGGGGGGGGGAAGGGAAACTGGGCAGATAAGAGGGAAAATATTGTGTTTCCAGAGTGAAACACCCAAATCCAGTACACAGAACACTGAAGAAGAACAGAATACTGTGAACACACATTATTTGTGGGGTCCTTCCCCTCTGTCTCTTTCATCTCACACACAAATCCTCGGCCACTGCATTATCCGTTGCTGGAAGACCTACAGTTAATACTGGATTCTATTATTTTGTCATATATATATATATATATATATATATATATATATATATATATATATATATATATATATATATATATATATATATATATATATATATATATATATATATATATATACACCCATACCTCACTCTTTCAAACTATATAACACTTGCGAATGCGTGCAACACCTAGATAAACAGAAATAAACATAAGAGTAAAGAAAATACAGTAAAAAATAAAAAATACGTAAATAGCATCTTACCTTAAAATCATTCTTGAGCAAGTAGACGATGAATATATACAGTATGTACAGTTTTGAATGTTGGTAATTTAGGGGGGATTCTAGACTTAAAAAACCAGATGGAGAAAATTGAGGATGCACATCTTCAGAACTGGAGGATTTCAATCTAATTCTTTTAGGGAAGGGCACTTTGAAGGAGATCTAACTGGGGCTGGGGCTGATGTTGATGGCTCGGAATCTGAAGGGTTAGAGGGAGGGGTGACTGAAGTTGGTTGTGGCGGTTGCGTCTTGAAAAAGGAGAGCCAAGACGTTTACCTCATTGATGTCTTCTTCCTTTCACAAGAAGTTCTCTGTAACAGGCTATTTGGTGTTCTAGCCCACTATTTACTTTTGAACTTCTGTCGAAATTTATTCTACGTTGAAGATCTGCTGCTTTGTGTAGCCAACTTTTTCTATAATTTTTTCAAGCTTCACTTGAGAAGCTCCTGCAGCTGCGGTATCTGCGCTAGCTGATTCTCCCTTCACTGCTATATTATGCAAATTTGACCTTTTCTTAAATTTCTCAAACCAGCCCCTGCTAGCTCCAAATGTCTCTTCAGCTGATGTCTCTCCTTGTTCAGCCTTCATTGCATTAAATAAAGTTTGTGCTTTAGCCTGGATAAGATCTTGGCCTAGAGGAATGTTGTGGCTGACTTGGTCTTAATCCACACATTTAACACTTTCTCCATCTCACCAAATAAATTGTGCCTCTTTCTAATAAGTTTGGTATGCACTGGCGTAGCGTTTTTAATTTCCTCTTACACTTTAGCTCTGTTCTTTACAATTGTGCTAACTGTAGTGCTTGGTATACCTAGCCTGCGGCCTATTTCAGCATTTAAGATGCCTTGTTCATTAAGCTTGATTAGCTTAAGCTTTTCTTGCAAAATGAGAACCTTATGGGTGTCGTAGATATTTTGATAGGAGAATTAAGACTTGGGTTGGTCCCTTCTGAATAGATTAGAATAAGTGATAGTCACAGTGAGAGGTAGTAATAGAAATAGATTTCCACGAGTGAGGTGGTAGAATGTGATAGAGGCTGTCTCTGAGATCGAGAAATCTTCTCTCTCTCTGCCTATCTTCTACGACAGATTTAGAGGAGTCAGACAGTCTAAACACACACACACATATATATATATATATATATATATATATATATATATATATATATATATATATATATATATATATATCCACTCACGTGCACGCACATACAAGTGACTACAGTTAGACACACAGACGTGGGAAAACTATAACAATGATTATATAGATATTATGGGAACGAACTGACCTCCACACTGGAATAAGTTTTGTTGTAGTTTAATTTATCATAGTAAACTTGCGTCACAACATATAAAATTACATCAAAAAGGCATATACACAAAGTTAAAGAAAAATAAATGAATTGCTACAAGAATGATAGACCCGTTGGTATGATCCTTCCCTCGATGCTTAGCCCACAGTCCCGTTAAGAGAAAGATGATAGCCCCCAAAGAGTCACAGATACATAGGATTGGGTCTAATATTTTCCCTGTTAAAAAATTATGAACAGACTTGGATATGAGTTTGATCTATCCTAAAGAAAATATAGTTTAGCAACAAATCTTGCATAAGGAAAGTTACAAAGTGGGTGAATCAACAAAGAACATCCTTCAGTCTACTTTCACTCGGTTCTTTCATCAGGGCCCTGATTCACACAACCTTACCTACAATCGTGCTGTTGCTCGCCGTCTGGCGCAAGCCTTAGTGTACCCTTCGTTAAATCTGTCTATCTGTGGGTGAAGCGGATACCCAGCTCTGCAGATATTGGTTTCATTCACCGTGTCCGGGGAGCGTTTACTTCAGGCGATCGTTCTTTCTTTATAGATTTAAGTTAATGTCACTTATTCACGAGGTAAGAGTTAGGGTTTCAGCGGGCACACAGTGTCAGAACACGAGGTTTCCCTTAATTAGGAAGATGAACGGTGGACAACTTCTCTCAACAGATAGTCTTGGTTCACCACACACTTTGTCAACAATGTCGGAATGGCTCAAAGGCCCAGTATAAGCAATTATTCTTTTAAAAACCCGTTAGTGGGATTGGTATTCTGTCTATCTCTGAAGACACACGCCCTGGCAGACAGGTGTTACTTGAAAACCCACGTGGTTAAAGATATAAAATGTTTATGTTTCTCACAGGTATGTCTCTGTACTAAACGCCGGCAAAGTTTGGGTTACCCCAGTATTTACTCAACACCGAACTACGGTATCACAACGAAACTAAGAGATTTCACTTATAAGTTTAAGTATCTAGAACGAAGTGACCACGTCTACTGCAAATAGAGAATGAGTGAAATCAAGTTTCAAACTCTGGTTAATATCTTAAACCAGACAAAGGGTCCCAACTTATTTCGCAAAACGAAATAATCTCCCCTTTCCGTCTTAAACACCTTACATTTAACACTTCCCATTACTAGACGTTTGCCCATAACTGCCAAACGTGCGTTTGCACCTTACGCTAACTATCTGACCGTGAGCGCGCGTGTCAGATGCGAAATGCCACACACTCTGTCTGCTCTGAGCGAGCATGGCTGGCGCGATTCCCACCTCCGTCTAACTATCGGACAGTGAGCGCTCATATCAGATGCGAATGTCAGACGACCCGTCTCCACTGCAGAGGGCAATTTCACACTTCGCCGGGAGCTAGCCTGACGAAAAACTCTCGTGACAGCTGCAAATGTAGACAGTTTGTCTGCTCATCATGTCTGATAGACTGAAATCCCACCTAAAATTATCTCGTGCAAGGGACTGACACGTTAGGTAATCTACTGCGTTTCTAAATGAGAAAACGAAACCAGGCGAAAGTTTGAATGGGAAAATAGTAATGTTTATAGTCGCAAACGTACGAATGCGAAAAACACAGGAAAAGGATAAAGAGTGATAATAAAATAGAGGACACGGGTAGAAAACAAAGAAGAGAATATAGAAAATTTATAGATCATAAAACTCTCTGTGACAATGGGTTCTTTTAACTTTGTCACTACACTTAGGACCCATTATGAATATATTAAAGCACAAAAATAAGTAGTACTGTATAAGGCCTCACAACGGGCTGATCACCCGTTTGCCAGTCACTTCGATTACGGAAACAACAGCAAATGGGTTGATTTGCCGTTGCCCTAAAGACGCCACTAGGCGTGATGGGAAACAATGGCAAAGAAAACCTATCTGCTGTTGCCCTGAGACGCCACTAGGCGTAATGGCCACTGACTGCTTTGACGGTCGGTAGCTAAGGACGGAAGAAGAAGAAGAAGTATAAGGCCTGATCACACAAAAAGTACAGTATGAAAACTGTACACGTGTCTTATAATCACGATATGAACACTGTCATTAGACTGTTATCACTAAAATAACTATGAACTGTTTACAGTATAATCACAAAAATAATATAGTATGAATAGTTTTGTTATTTTAATCACAAAAATAAGTAGTATTAATATGTTTAATGACAAATATAAGAGATTCAATGCGGACAACTTAAAAAAAACAGTGCACACCGAACGATTTCTGTTCAAAGACTGAACGACGGAAGAATCAAGATGACGCGCAGTTGTGACCAAATGCGACCGAAAGAGCGAAGCGAGTGACGAAATTTGGAAACGTGGTTAGAATTGAAAACCGACGAAAGAGCGAAGCGACGAAAGTCGAGGTATATATATATATATATATATATATATATATATATATATATATATATATATATATATATATATATATATATATATATATATATATATATATATATATATATATATATATATATATATCAGCATGTGTTTGTGTGTGAGATGGGGAGAGAGTGCGTATACGGAAACATAAAGAGGAACTAAAAATAGAAACATAACACTCACTTATACACCATTCATGTTCATTGTTCCATAACATACATATAAGTATGTGTGTGTATCTGCGCACCCACTGAATCACTTTACATACTCTTGAGGTGGTGATTTCTGTAACGACTTGTTTTACATGCTGAAGTTGCAAACTTATGCCAACACTCGTTAGGCGAATTTACGATACAGTTGATAACGGCGCAGGACTCTTTCCTTGCTCTCAAACGTGAGACCCCAGATTGCAGACAGGGTCTTAATTCGATACCTGAATATATCCTAACATGTTTTCTCTAGAAATGATTCATTAATTTAAGACATTGCCGCGTGTTTCTTTATCACTTCCTCACGCTGCCCTTATTCTCTTTTACAATAACAGTAATGTGTCATCATTACTGCCATATCGGAGACCATCCTCGTTCTATCGCCATTCAGAACTATAACGATGTACACAATACAACAATAACATCATTTATCACACATGTGATGATCGCTCTCAGTAAAGAATAGAGTATCTCACGAACTTTTTGCTCCCAATCTCCAGATGTGGCAATGAAAGCAGCTTTAATCGAATCACGCAGTGTTAATGTAACACTGTAGGCCTTCAGTGAGTTTAAAGCGTGCAGTTATGAGATAATCACTGGTTATTTTCATCCTTTCCCCACATAATTTTTACCTTTTTTTATTTTACCTGATGCAGGGTGAAATACCTGCTTTGTCTTAATTACCTGGAAACAACAACGATCTATAAACAGCAGCGCAGCTTCTATACGTCGAGACTACTTGATAGGCCTATTTGTAATGTGTTGTTGAGATTAAAAAACAAAACATTATGAGAACGGTAATTTGTAACACATTTGTAAGGTTGGCTTGACATGTTCCTTTAACACTTGGTCAGTGAGACACGTCATGAGCGCTTGACTTCAGGGTCATTGGAAAGTCGCTTCGTATTTCAAATAACCACGTCGATTTCTTGTATAAAGCTGGTAGTCCGTCTCAGGCTACCCTCGTCACCATACAGTTTCTCCCTCAACTGGGTTGGAGACGATCACGCTGCCACCCTGCTTCTCTCAATGAACCGACAGTCTTGGAGGGCATGTTCTGCTGTTTGTTTGTTTGTCCTAGAAAATGAAATAAACATCACAGCCGGAGCGCTAAAAGTACGAATCGTATTCCAAACAGGAAATAATGTATATATGAAGTAAACAGTTAGAGATGGCACCTATTAGGCTTGTGTGAAAGCGCGACATACTGTAAGGAAATCAGTCTCTAGCCTAGAAGTTACATGGAACCCGGAGGTAAAGAAGAAGTGAGGAAGACCAAGGAAGAAATGGTGAAGAGACAGTGTATCAGAACTAAAGGATTGAGGGAAAACCTGGAAATAGACTGAGATAATGACATAGAGAGAAAGGTAGTAGTCACTGACTCATACACACAGTGATTCAGTGACATGTCTAACAGTTACAATTAACAGAAGCCAATGTAGACAGGAAACATGGACACAAATCGAGTTAAATGATGTTGCGTTGTTCCGGAACTGCATGTATATGCACATTCGTAGAATTTAGTTCGGTTCCAGAAATATGTAGTAGGTGCGTGCATTGTAAGCGTATTTCCCGGATCTTGTGTGGGTTGTACGTCAAACTGTTCTCAGTTCATCTCTCTGGCCATTTAAAAAAAAAAAAAAACGTTTCTTTTCCTTTTTCCCCGTTTTTTCTCCTCCCACACACTAGTGCAGTGCAGTAATTTCATTTGCTTTACCAGTTTCTCGCCACCTTCACTTATCTATCTATCTATCTATCTATATATCTATCTATCTATCTATCTATCTATCTATCTATCTATCTATCTATTTATCTATCTATCTATCTATCTATCTATCTATCTATCTATCTATCTATCTATCTATCTTGTTTCATAATTTTGGGTCGATCTCTTGTCCTCTCCGGCCGTATTTAGTTACATTTTGTTGGGTGCGTACTGATTACGTGAATTTCCGTGGTCGGCACATTTCTTTCTCTGCTATCAAGCAGATATTATCTATTTTCTAATCAATTGTACACTCCATTCGGTGATAATTCGGCATGTTGCTAAGCTTCTCGGCTTTGCTAAGATTAGGCACAGGTTAAAAAAAAACCCAGATGGGCCGGCAGTTTTCGTATGGTGACCGAGCGTTGTGTTTACCTAAAGCGCGCAGACACGTACTTGACAGTCGGAATGTTGTAATAAGCTTCCGGCAGAAATATTACGAAGATATTACTTGAGATAAAAGTAAGAAGTTATTTGTAATCACTGACGAGAATAGTACGGAAATCTCACTTCCATATTTGGAAAACATGACCTTTGCATTAACGCACATAAATTTCCTAGTGGAAATATTTTGAATTACCCCACAAAAACACACATGTTGTGAAATTATTGGGGGCATTCGAAACATAGGAAGAGCAAAATTCCTGATTGGACCCAACCTAAATCGTAACAAAGTACTGCGGCGGGTGGGGGGGGGGGGGGGGGGGGGGGGGGGGGGGGGGGGGGGGGGGGGGGGGAGGGGGGGGGGGGCGGGGTGGGGGGGGGGGGGGGGGAAGGAAGGAGCGAAGTGTAATATAACCTGACACTTTAGTCAGTTTAGAACACTGTGAAAATTCACCTCGCGCCAAGAAGACAACCAGACCTTGCCAGAGTTAAGAATAGCTCAGCCGGAGCTTAAATATCTCTCAGCAACGAATGCCAGCCTCCGAAAGGGACTATTATATAATATATCTACAAAACAGCAATGAACTTCACCATAAGATGAAAATTATTCATGCTCCCAACCAACCGACCTGCAAACAGAAAGAACAACAGTTATCAAAAAAAATAAAAATTCAAGATTTAACTGACAAGACTCTGAACCTACAACCAAGGCACTGCACAAATGATCTACTTATCTGAATAACCACGTTCTGCCATTTCCTCACTGCAGTACAGATACGATTCCAAAGGTATACACAATTCGCAGTAGTCACATGGAAAAGACTGAAGGTGTTGACCTCTCAAGGTGCTGGATAACATAAACAGGTTTATGATATGCCCCAGTGTCGTACGGAAGGTTAATTGTTTAATTTTTTCCCCCGTCTAAGTAGAGTGGATGTCGACAGATACGCGAGAAGGTATAGAAATAGATTTTCCACAGGTGGTAGAATTGAGGAAAAGATCTGTCTGGAGTGATTTGGTTATCTCCTCCAGCCTACCCGTACGACTGTACTTTATTGCAAGACAGCTTTTACCTCCCCTATCAAGAATAGATAAGTTTCTCTACACACACACAGCTGTGTGACAACAAGACACAAATGTGAAAAACTAAGGATAAGTGGGTATGGGTACGACCAACACACAAAGGTAAGTTTCTTTGTAGTTTATTATCATTAAACTCGACAACATCAAAATATCTAAAGAAAAGATCAAAGAGTCATTTACATGCATTTGAAATAAAGCAGAAAAAGTGCACCCTCCCCCGATTGGAGGAAAAAACCCAAAAAATGATTAACCCAAAGGTTGAAGGTTAGCACTATGTTACAGAATGAACAGTATTGGTACTCTATGAGACCCAGTAAAATAAACAAAATTTCAGACATATCAGATATATGGATAGTTTTCCCGCAAACAAAGAAAAATACTCTTACACTCTTTCAAGCAGTGGCCACTCTCACACTCTTACCTAATTGCCTGGTATGGTAGGTCTGTAATATTCCTTGGTAATAGAATTAGTCCATGAATATATTATCTAATTCACTTAATATTCTGTCACCCCAGTTGTCGCAGATCCAAACTGGCCCCAGTCCATCCCCAGATATTAGCTAATGAGGTGAACGCCTAATATGGTTCTTCTCCTGGAAATGAGTTACTACAAATAGTTAAACTGTGAGAGTTCTTGAGGTTCACTCTTTAACGGGCAAATATACTTCCAATATTGGGAAGCATCTGGTTGCTAAAATATATGTTCATATGATGATGATGGTTCTTCTATCGGCCAACTCTGTGTTAAAAGCGCCGATTCTGCACAGTGTAGGTGTTCAGAGAGGTATACTCCCCTTGAATTACGACTGTCAGGAGTCGGGATAAAAATAATGTTCACTACTGTGGCTGGTAAAAATATAAATCTGGGTTTGGTAAGTCCAGTGTTAAAAATTTATTGTCCTCCAATACTCTCTGGCGAGTGCTCGTTTACAAATGAAATTGGTGACACACAAGCCAAGAAAAGGAGAAAAATAACAAAATCAGAAAGAAAAAAAAAGACCGCTAGCCGCCCTTGTGATCAGGTCTGCGAAGAATACAAGAAACATTTATTTAAAAAATGCTACTACTATATCTATACTCAAACGGGACAAGACGATCTCTTTTCCACTCCGTCAGTCCTGATTAAATTTAAAAGGCACACGGTGTTTCCTTACGCCTACACGTTAACAAGTCCGCTGGCAGCTGAGTTATGTTACTCGTCCGCCTCTGCTCGCGTCGGCGCCAGCGTACAATGTTAATTATTATTTAATCTCTCCATACGCGCTACCTAAACAATGATCGCCTGTCATTATGGCTATTAAATTGTCGGCGTCTGGTAGTTTTATCGTATTAAAAATAATAGACACTATAATGACAAATATGCACAAATGAAATATAACGTGTATTCTATACTCCCCATATCGGTCGCTTTACTGCTATAAGTCCAGTCAGCTAAACCGTCAGGTTTATCTCTCCTGTAGAGATTAAGTGTCGCGTCTGCCTACATTGTTAACATAATTACAGTCTAAGGTATGGCGGGTGGTGTGATTTAACATTTTAATAGAATATCTGGTATGAAATCGCTACGCGTTACTTTATTTCACTCGTTTTACTAGCGAGAAAAATCTAAGTGAAGAATAAATGTTGAAAGCTATCACTTCTTAAATCATTAGCACTATTATCCTTTTACCAGAAATATCAGAATGAAAATCTCCACGAAATACTAATACACCAAGAAAACTGGTTCTAGGACTGCGCGCTAGAATACTTCCAAATTCTGACTGACAACTGATAGGGGGTTTAAGAAAACATCAGTATATATATCATTGGATTCCTCTGATCTCTAATGTTGTTAATTTCGCGTCCCGGTGTGGAACGGAGAATTCAGAAACAAGGCGTATCAAGATAAAAGCCTTCGTGTCGGTCGATCAAAGTTTCTCGTCTGGAGTTTTCGACCAGCATCACAGCTTCCGTTCGGCTAACGGGTTTACCTTGTAGAATGCCCACTTCTCAAGATCAAAGAGCCCAGGTTTCCCCTGAGTAAAACTTCATAGGGTCTGTGTTTCGTCTCTCCCACGTGCTTGCCTGTCTGAGAGCTATTATGATTGACAGATGAAGCTCGCGTGAGAGGACGAGGTAAACACGGCCTGGTTTGCTTTCTTGTTATGACTGACAGGTCACGAAGTATGTAAACATTTCGTTAGCTCATGTTAAAGAAAAGAAGGTGGGACAAAATGGTACGTTGCAGAAATAGACAGTTGGTATAGATGCATGTTTAGCTAGAAAATTAGAGGGCAGCTATTAGGTTGCAATAAGCTGTCAGATTACTGTACTCATTTTCTATTACACGTCACACCCAGTAAACTTGAAGCGTCAGTAGCGTCACTGGCAACGATCGGCAGTGTTCACGACGTGATGAGTCAGTCGTCCTTTTTTTTTTTCTTAACCAGCGGCACTTGGGCTTTCAGCCCTTCGGCCCAATGACATATCATTGCGAGGCTGGGGAACCTGAGGACTTTCCTTCCAACCCGGTCAGGAGCTTCGCTCCTTCCCATCCACAGAGGGTTTATCACAGGAGCCGTTCAGGCTATTCAGTCAAATTTCCGGCCGTAAACATTTCTTCAAACGCCGACGCCCGGGTTTGAACCATGAACACCTGGTCGCCAGTACAACGCCGAAGCCATTACACCTAAAAAGAGGCAGATAAGTAAATCATCGTCCACAAAGCACGTGTAGATTATCCATCACAAATCTCGCGTCGATTATCCATGGTAGACGTTATGTGTTTATAAATATCTTCTATTGGATGTTTATTGTTGACGATCGACTTTGTATCCTTGACGGTTGAGTTCACCTTGCGATTTTACAGCAAACGGGCAGTATCTTTTTTTCTGTGTAATAACGACAGCAATTACTACGAAGTGCAGCAGGTCACTCAAACAAACTGTCCACGATGGAATTGACAGTTTGCCACACAATAATGTTGTAGTTCAAGCCTTGACGAAATAATAACGTCCGGATCATCTCTTACTACGAAGGCAAAAATTAAATACATCTTCATTCTTAAAAGTCCACGTTTCGTGTACGACTTTGAAATTATATTCTTCTAGTTCTTTATTTCTTCCAATTACTTGAAATAATATCCATTTAGCTAATAAAACCTTGGGCCAAAATTAATTCAAGTTATGACTATAGCAGTCCATAACAGTCATCAACGACATTTTTGTCTACAATAAAAAGCGAATTCTTGACGTAGTTTTCTTATGATAGCTGCAACAAATCCAATATTCGAGCCCCCCACCCCCCAATTGTCGTGAAGTCTGATTCACAACACGTCATTCATACCACAACGGTACGCCATACTTTATAACAGTATATGCTAGACGGACCAATGGAAAGGCACTTTTATTCATGTTGTTTACAAACGTATTGACCTACCAATGGCCGGCTTCGAATCTGTGTAACCTTATTGGAATTGGAGGTGAAATACAGATTTATGAGCGAAGTACAGCATGGAAGAGGTTAATAATTCACAAATAGGAAGTATGTGCAAAGATTTCCACGGGAAGTGGTATATTAATGGAGAAATCTGGAGTGAAATGCACCGAGACATCAGGCAAGTCGAAAATTTTGCTGTTTAGGCTACGCTTATGAAAAGACGAATGTCGGAAAGTAAATGACAATTATCTATAAGAAAAAGAATAATCCAGTGCGTACTTTAAGCCTAAGATGACGGAAATCGGTCCAGGAATAACGAAGATATTTGTATTCCTGGTTTTCTATACATGCACACATCACCAGAATCAAGCCTGCATTTTGGAACGCAAACACACTTCAGCTTATTGCTTCACGTGTCGGTCGGCCATGACCTATATAAGGACTTGCCCTCTTGCGAAAGCAGGCCAACAGGAAAACAAAAGCAACCTAGAAGAAACTATCAAAGAACAAGTTGAGGTACTTTTACCACACTTAATGGAAAAAATTGATACAAAATGACAAGTCTGAATGAGGAATTTCTTGAAAACATGGTTGATAATGGGCCAACTAGTACAGGAAATACAGAATAAGAGCAAATTTGATAGTTTAACCAAAATAAAAGGGATACTAGATGATGTTAAAGTTCAACGGATTTAGAATTATACAGTGAAATTGTAGGGTATCAAAAAGAATTTTGCACCCCTACTAGCAGAGATAGGAGGAACTACCGCTATATATGCTCTTCAAGAGACCCATTTAAACCCAAACAGTAGATATAGTTGTAAGGGCTTTAAGATACTTAGGCACGATAGGAAACAAGGTAGAGGAGGTGGTGTCGCAGTCTTAGTTAGCGAAAAATTTAAAATTATAGACTGGGAAGTATTTAATACAACCAATATAGATGGTATCCAGGTTACTGTAGCAGCTGATCCAAACAATATAACAATCCTAAATGTATACGCTAAAGATGGCACAATTAAAGATGAAGAAATACTATCTATAAGCACCAGACTAGGCCCCAAAACAGTCATAGTAGGCGATTTTAATTCCCATCATTATGCTTGGGGTGGACAACATGCAGACAATGCAGGAAAATGCCTGCTTGACTTCATAGAAAACAATGAACTACTAATACTAAATGATGGAACTGCAACTAGAATTAATCCACAAGCTAACAGGGCAGACTCAGCAATAGACATAAGTATAGCAACTAACAACCTAGCGAATGTAAATTGGGAAGTGTTACAAGACACAAACTCAGATCATCTGCCCATTATAATAACCATGCATGAAAATGTCAGTCCGAACCCAAAACCAGAGAAACCGACTTTCAACTATAAAAAAGCAAACTGGGAAGCTTTCCAATCAGAGCTGGAGGGGATGGAATATAAAGACATGGAATCAGATGATACTGACTTGTGGGCGGAAACACTGACCAATGAAATTCTGAAAATAGCAATAAATATATACCAAATAAAAATATGCCACAGCACCTTAAACCAATAAATAACATTAATAAGAAAAGAGAAACTCAATGGAATAAAGAACCAGTTGCCTGATGGAATAAAAGCTGTGCAGAAATTCATGAGAGAAGAGAAAGGGCCTTACAAAAATATAGAAATAACAGAACAGAAGAAAACTATGATGAGTATAAACTTATTATGAATGGATCTAACAGAATAATATTTAAAGCCAAAGAAACTAACTGGAAGGAGTTTTGTCAGTCACTTAAACCTAGCACTCAAATTAAAGAAGTATGGAAAAAGCTTAAGGCAATCAAAGGGAACAATAAGAAAACAATAATGCCAACAATCAAACTACCAAAGAGAGCAGAAACAGAAAGAAAAAGCTAATGCCCTTGCCGAGTATTTCTATAAAGTCAGTGCAAAAAGTAGTCTTGGACAGGAAGAAAATGAGAGAAGAGAAAGACTTAGGATACAGTTTTCAAAAGAACTACCAGACCAGATAGATGAAACAAACTATTTAGATGCTGATATAACAGAGGAAGAAGTAACTAATGCAATAAAAGATAAATCTAATACTGCCTCAGGGCAAGATATACTTAGTTATGAAATCCTTAAGAAAGTACCCAAAAGAACTATAAACATAATAACTTCCCTTTATAACAAAATCTGGAGCTTAGGAAAGATACCAAAAGCATGGAAAGTAGCTATGATAGTACCCATCCTAAAACCAAATAAGGAAACCCATGATGTAAGTTCATATAGGCCTATCTCCTTAACATCACAACTAGGTAAAATACTGGAAACTGTTGTTAACAAAAGAGTTAAATTCTACCTGGGAAAAAATCAGTTATATAGCCCAAACCAGTCAGGGTTTAGAGCAGACAGAAGTACAGTAGACCAGCTAGTAAGATTAGAACACGATACAAAGCTAGGGTTCAAGAGAAAAGAGAAAACAGTAGCAGTTTTTCTAGATGTCGCAAGAGCATATGATGAATGCTGGCGGGATGGAGCTCTTTACAAAATGAAAAAGATTGGCATCACTGGTAAAACCTATAGGTATATAGAAAACTTTTTACAGAACAGGTATTTTGCTGTACAGGTAAACAATGGTAAGTCAGATATATATGAACAACAGAATGGGATTCCTCATGGATCAGTGATTTTACCTTCAATTTTCACTATAGCTGTAAATGACTTAGCAGATGAATTTAACGACATAAAGAATGCAGTATCACAATTTGCAGATGACTGTGCCATTTGGCGATCTGGAAAAAACTTGGACCATGTTTACAAAAAACTTCAAAATCAAATAGACAAAGTTTCAGAGTGGATGAAAAGTTGGGGCTTCCAAATTAATGTAAACAAAACAGTAGGTATGATTTTCAGCAAAGGAAATTTAACAAAAACAAAAAAAAATCAATATAACCATTAAAGGACAGAAAATATGTACCTCCTCAACAACAAGATTTCTGGGCATAACTTTAGATAAACAACTAAATTATAATAAACTTATAGACAATTTAGTAGAAAGCTGTAGGGGACCCCTAAATATTCTAAGGATTGTAAAAGGTAATGGATGGGGGCCCAGCAATAAAATAATGCTTATGTTCTACAAGTCTTTCATCAGGGGGAAACTGGATTATGCCAGCATAGTCTATGACTCAGCTGCAGCTTCTAACAAAGCAAAACTAGACAAAATTCAAAATGCAGCCATGAGAACCATTACAGGTGCATTTATATCGACACCAGTAGAAGCACTGGAAGTAGCTCTTGGCATAATGCCCCTTGGTCTAAGACGGAAAGAACTAAGATTAAACTATTGGAGTAAAGTAGCACAAGAAGTGACCCACCCAGCACATAAAGCATTTGTCAAAAACCAACCAAGTGTATGGGACGTCCCCTTAAATAAAGATAGATATCCAACAGGGTGGAGAACTATACAAGATCTAACGCAGTTCAAAGAACTGTCAAACACAATTGAAAATAGTAATAAATATAGAAGCAAAATACCACCCTGGGAACTAAAAACACCAATCATAGACTACTCGCTTACTGAAAAGATCAAACAAAACATAGAAGATAAGGAAGCCAAAATGATAAGTAGAAAGTTCATAGATCAACTAACTAAACAAAGTCTGGCCGTCTACACTGATGGATCCAAGGGTGATAGTGGGCTTCTAGGTGCCGGAGTCGTAATACCACAGTGGGAAATAAAAAAGAGCTACAGTGTAACTGAAGGGACTTTAATTTTTACCGCAGAGATGGTAGCAATTCTTAAAAGTTTAGAAATAATCGAAGATAACCCACCAGAAGCTGTTACGATATTTACAGACTCACTATCATCACTACAAGCACTAGAACACCCAGGTAAATGTAGCCGGCCAGACATAAAGGAAGAAATTCTAGCAATTAATACATCACTAGGGAACAGAGGATGTAGTGTGAGGCTAGTGTGGGTTCCAGCACACATAGGTATTGCTGGTAACGAGTTGGCAGATCAGAACGCCAAGAATGGAAGAACAAGTAAAAACAATATAAGAGCAGGACTGGGAAGGTCAGAGATCAAGAGCCAAGTGAAGATAACTATAAACGAGGAATGGAAGACAACATGGAAGAACATTAGAAAAGGCAGACACGCGTTCAAACTGCTGAAAGAACCAACGAGGACGTGCCAGGTCAGAGAAGAATTAAAGATACCATCAAACAAAAAACTGTGGCGTCTCCGTCTCGGTGCAGCATACTTTATGATAGAAGAACCACACTGCCAAGAATGTCAGGAAGAGAATGACACAGACCACTACCTGATCCACTGTAAAAAGTATGAACAACAAAGGCTTGAATTAAAAACTTACTATAGAAATCACATTATAGACTTGACAGGTGATAAGGTTTTAAGTATAGATGCCCCAAGAGATGCCCAATCAATAGTTAAAAGATATATACATAAAACAAAGGAAAACATATAAGATTAGTAACCAAAAACAAAGGAGGAAAAAACTTACTAACTACTCATAGGACAAGGAAAGACAACAAGGTATGGAAAAAAAAATAAAGACAACTCAAAAAGAACAAATACTAATACAAAGTAAAACCAAGTGTAAAGGAACAATACAAAAGAGAAAATAAAATGGACAAATACTAATATAAATTGAAATCAGCAACTGCTAAAGACAATAGCTATTTAAATTGAATACAAAATTAAAAAATAAAATGCCACTAAATACCCCAATTATAACCAAATTTCAGGTTGAACAGGGTAGACCAAGATGGAACGAGAAGAGGCAATAACGGTCAGCTGTTAAGTGACCGCTCTCCACCCATCACCTCATCAAAACAACAACAACAACGAAAGCAGGCCATACAATTTTTAAAATACAGCGAGCGCGCCAGTTGTCAGTGAAGACTTCCTTTGCCTTCTGCATCTGAGAGCAGACTGCGTGACCATTAACAGCTCGACTGTAAGTACTTGAGGGTAAGAAAGAATGTGTGTGTGTGTATATATATATATATATATATATATATATATATATATATATATATATATATATATATATATATATATATATATATATATATATATATATATATATATATATATATATATATATATAATTACTTAAATTGTGCGTTAGGAAGTTTAGATGTGTTTTAAACCACTGTGTAATTTTTGGAGGCAAGACCAGGCCTGTGTATATTCAAATAATTGAGAATGGAAGCGGAAAGTGTGTTCATAGTTTTAGAAAAGCATTTAAAGAATTATTTCTTGATGGAATGGGACACACACCAGGAACAAAGGAAAGGATGAAAGGCATTGTATTACTGCATTGTTTTAGATATTACATAGTATTTTTCACAAAACCTAATAACTGTATGGAGGCGAATCATGGACAGAAAGCTATAACCAAGGATTAGGAGAAATATTGTATTCACAGTGAACTGGATTGTGTTATTACTGATATATTATGCCCTGTGCGTCTCCCTGCACACTGTCTGACACTGTCTCTCATCCCCTACATCTGTGATAGAGAGATAGAGATAGACAATATAGTGGTTATTCAAATATATTTCAGGTTATATCCTGTTATAAGAGTACACTCTAAAGAGCCAGCCACAACTGAAGGAACTAGTGGTGCGAGCGCCCTTTGAGTTTAGAGTGACAGCCACCCAGTACCTCCTGCCTGGAGGAATCTCAGTTGATCTTTTCTTCCAGAACAGAAGTATGACAGGCTTCAATACAATAAAGACAGATAAGTGGCCAAACAAGGCTACTGTCCAGTATACACCAGTATTACCACAATCAAAGACAGTTATATCTAATGATGACCATTCATTGCAACTAGATAAGCAGACGTTTAGCCAGTGATTGACTGTAATTCAGTAACTGTGAGAACCATTGTTGATCCTAAAAATAAAGACAGTCTACAATCAGATTTTCAGCCAGGAAAGAAGAACTATTTCTATAAAATTCAAAGACTAATTATTTGTGAATATTTAACAAAGAATTTTATTAATTTTGTTTTATAATCAATTTTGAGTTCAGTGAAAAATTTTCACAAAGAAAAGAAAACGTATAAAATAAATTGTAAATATTTGCCAACAGACTTACTTGGATTATTTAAGTTAAGTTACAGTTCTTTTTGGTAAATAGTTTAGTTAATACTCCTAGCAGAGCTTAACATTATAAACAGAGGAAGATCTTGAGAGGAGCATTTAGGAACCTAGGATAATACACTATCATCATACCTAGGAACTTATACAGCTTGATCTTGATCTTACCTTTGATGTCTATACACCCTTACTCTTTTCAGAGAAGGGGTATTGCTTATAAGACCAGTCTCTTATCTGGCACTATCATGGTATCACCTGATACAACTTTGTGTCCAGGATATCTTATATTTTAAACAATATTAACCCCTCTCATGACACCAAGAAAGCTGTGACGAAACTATGTAATGTAGGGTATGATTAATGATATAGGTCCCAAGTCCCGCTGAAGCTATCTCAAAACATTCTCAAACACATAACTGGCCAACTGTGCCAATGACATCAAAATATCCAAATTTATCAATCCACATATACAAGTTTAATATGATTCCACATGAACATTAGCATATTTACACACTGCACGATTCCTATGTCTTACTTACTTAGTCGCTCCTCCTCTACCGTGAGGTTTAGAGGTTTGTAAGAGAGAGCGCCATACTATTCTATCGGCTGTCTTCCTCCTGGCTTGGTTCCATTCTAGTCCTCGGTCCTTCAAAGATTATCTAATGTTGTCCTCCCAGCGCACTTTGTGTCCTCCTGGAGGTCTGGATCCCTGGCTCTTAGTTTCCCATGCTTACTGTGGTAGCCGATCTTCTCCCATTCTGCAGACATGGCCAAACCATCTCAGTTGGGACTGTTCTACTTGGGTCTGCAGGGGTTGGGTTTTTACGCCTTAACATATCGTTTGGTTGCGGACCATGTCTCTTCTTGTTACTTCAACTACCTTTCTCAGATACCTCATTTCTGAGGTTTGGATCTGGCTTTTGTGGGTTGTAGTCATTGCCCATGACTCGCATCTATACGTCAAGATTGGGACATAGGTGGAGCGGTATACAGCCATCTTCGTCTTCTTACCAACTTCTCTTTTGCTGAGGAATCCTCGATTTATGGCTTGAAAAGTCTCCCAGCTGCTGCTCTTCTGGTAGCCAACTCC
This sequence comes from Oreohelix idahoensis, assembly GCA_024509875.1. Taxonomy (NCBI): domain Eukaryota; kingdom Metazoa; phylum Mollusca; class Gastropoda; order Stylommatophora; family Oreohelicidae; genus Oreohelix; species Oreohelix idahoensis. The sequence continues at coordinate 68,140 of JAMPIV010001555.1, read as the reverse complement.
TCTTTGATGCCTCCCTTCCGGTCTATGACAGCTCCAATGTATTTAAAGTGGTCGACCTGCTCCAGGACCTGTTCTCCCAGCTTCTTTCCTGTCGTGATATCACCATGGTTTTTGTTTTAGAGCTGCTTATGATCACCCAGCTCTTCCTTCCAGACTTGCATGGTTGGATTGAAGATGTGCCTCTGATTTAGCAATCATGGCAACATCATCAGCAAATGCCAGCTCTGAAATACAGACCTGTCTCATCTTCCAGTACCCCATTGAATACTTTCATGTCCTCTCCTTACATGCCTTGATAACATCGTCCATGAGGAGTATGAAAAGATAAGGTGACAGGATATCACCTTGTCTTACACCAGTGGTGGTTCTGAATTCTTCTGACTTATGGTTTGCCGTCCTCACATAATTTCTGCAAGACTTGTAGAAGCTCTGTATAGCATGAATCAGAGGTGATGCGATGTTCTTCCTTGCCTAACAGTCCCAGAGTTTGTTCCAGGGGACGATTCTTATATCGGTTGATAATATTGATCCACTATCTCACACTTTATCTTCCATAAGGACACAATTCTTATATCATATATTCAACTATAAGTTCCAATGGGAACGCCTTCCATAACTGCAAGACATGCAGCGTACACTTTCAATATACACAGCGGGGAAAAAACTGTGTCGCTAGGCCAAACAAAGGCACGTCATCTGCGATTTACCCAAAGCGACCACAAAATGTGCCAACACTTGTGAGCATCACCCAGAGAGGACACCTTTTTCTATAAGGAATTATTCATTGTTATACCTGTTATTAAAACATAATTGATTATTAAATTTTTTACTTTTATAAAGACAGATAAAAAGTTGATTGAATCATTTTGAATGTACTACAACTGTATGTCTCAGACCATGTCTTAAATGCGCTTAACCAGAGCTATATATAATAATAAGAGGAATTTCTCTGAATTAACTCAGCTAACTTCAGAGCAGAGGCCTTAAAAACTGCATCAGAAATTCTAATGACAGAAGAAAGCTCAGAGAGACCAATAGCTATCTTCTCAGATGCGCTGTCAGTAATTACAACACTGAAAAGTCAAAGTAATGCTGAACTGGATGACCTAAGAGTAATACTTCACAGACTATGTCAGCAATACAAAAGAGTCGTGATAAAGTGGATCCCTTCTCACTAATCCATCCCTGGAAATGAAGAGGCTGACAGATTGGCAAAGGAAGGGGGACAGCTTCCTCAACTTGACACAAATATAACTTATAAGGAGGCCAAGAGTTTTATCAAGCGCAGGTACAGGCACAAGTGGGAAGCAGAGTATCCACGCCACACAAAAAAAGGATCCATATTACCAGCTCAGCAGAAGTGAACAAGTGGTAATCTTCAGACTTCGCACATGTCATAAAAGATTGATATACCATCTAATCGACAAATTAAAGATAGGGACTACTGATGAGTGTGACTATTGCACCGATAAAATGACTGCCGAACATCTGCTTCAAAGGTGCCCAACATATGAGGAGCAGAGAAAACGCATATGGCCATCACCAGTACCATTCCTGGAGAAAATCTACGGAGATATCAACAGCCTTAGGTTGACCACTGCTTTCTTTGAACTTATTCAAGTTGACGTCCGAGGGTGAACGAAGAAGAAGAAGAAATACGCTTAACCAGAGCTATATATAATAATAAGAAGAATTTCTCTGAATTAACTCAGCTGGGAGCTTGAACGAATTATAAGAAAACCCCATCCTTCACAAAAGCTGACGGCAGATACTAGAGTTAACATTTGCTCAGCCTCGTGCTGCATTTTTATCGCTTTCTGAATATCTTGTGAGTATTAATTACCTTGAGGTAGAAGCATCGTTATCCTTCTACCTACAACTCTACCAAGGGTAATCTTGTGCGAATGTAGACACCTCTGAAGACCCACGTTAGTTACTCTTGAGTTTAGGCCACTGTTGGACCACTACTGCAGAGCTAAGGGGAGGCCATCCGTGACATATCTATCCTTCTGCATGCTGTCTAACTATCTATCTGTCTGTCTATCCATCCATAGCTGTCTGTCCGTCCATCCGTCTGTCTAGCTATCTGCCTGTCTATGTCTTCTTTTTATCAGTCCTAATGTCTGTGTCTATCAGCATGTCTGTGTGCATATTTATATGTTTGACTTGACTTTGATCCACTGTCATTGAGCGTCAGTTCTTGGTGTCCTATTTATGTTTAATTTTCTTTTCTTTTTTTCGCTACCTTTTTGTTCATCCGTCCGTGCATCAATTTGTTTATCGTCAGCTAACCACCATGCCAGTCTGTTCACATGATGTTACCGTTCAACTCAACAGTCATCTTTTATTATACTGTTCTAATCTACTTGTCCCATCATAACAAATCCAACACAGTATGTCAAAGATCACTTCGTACAAGGGTCTGACCAGTTGTCTACTGTTATACTACGGTAGTTTTCTTGAAGTTATTTGCTGAACTTGGAAAGCTTAAAATAATAGTCGATTGCAACGTGGTGAGAACACTCGTGGGTGTCTTACGATGACATAAAGTACTTTCGACTGTCACCAACAAAGTCCTTAGTTAACCCTGAGGGGAAAGCAGAGAGATCTTAAACAGTCGACCATTTATTTGCAAGAGATAGCAATGTCCCAAATGATTAAACAGCCACCTTTCTACTCCATCAATTTAACATCAATTTAAGCCAGTGTTTCTCAACGGGGGCGGGAAAAGTGGAATTATCATGGGGTTCATCAACAAATTGACATTATATAACAATAATCTTAGTCGCTGAGACCTTTTTCTCATTTTCCATGTTTACTGCAGTTAGGTGGGGACAGACTTAAAGATTCAGATTTAGAGGTTTATTGCAATCATTTAGACGCTATTAAAAATGAAATGAGCATAAGATATAAAGACTTGCAAGAACTAATAATACCGGATTGGGTGATTAATCCGTTTGAATCAGACGTGGAACAAGTTAGTCAACATTTACAAGAAGAATTAATTGTGCTACAAGATGATTTCTATGCAAAAGCACGATTCAGTCACAAACATTACGAAAAATTTTGGATCCAGCAGAGGCTTGCGTATACCGTTCTTTGGTGTGAAACTAAATTGCTACTTACAGCATTCCAAACGTCGTATTTGGTGGAGAAGGGGTTCAGTGCAGTAATGTTGCTACTCCAAAAGCAACGAAACCAACTGCAGATTTGTAACAGGATTTTAACAAACTCAGAACCAAATATTACAAAACTGGCTGAGTCACACCAAACGCAAGGATCTCATTAAGCTTCATTAATAAGTGAATTTTTATATAATTATAATCAACTAATAATTTTTTTAATTTTTTCATGTTTAAAGTGGTTACATAAGGAGAGGCTTAAATATTCAGATTTGAGGATATATATGCAGTCATTTAGGCGCTATTAAAATGATATGATTATGATAGTTATAGAGTTGTAAGAACTAATTTTATGTCATTTGCTCCGCCAATGTATAATTCAAGGATAATGAACTTGCGGTGTATATAATTCCGTACTTAAACACACATTTAATATAACTATGCTTTTATAAATGTGCTATCTCTCTTTTTTTATATTATAAGAAAAGATAACTCATTAACTGCATTGCTTTTTTAAAAGTATAGTGGAATATATGTGTGTATGTGTTTGTGTATTCACGATAAAGAGCAAGGGGGTGCTAAAAGGGTGGGGGGCTTTTTAAAATATTAGTTGTCAAAAGGGGGCGTTGCTACTATCAGGGTTGAGAAACACTGATTTAAGCTTATCAGTGGTGTTTAACGACAGTAGTAAAGGAAGAAGTAAAGAAAGACTGACCTATATTCGCATTTGTGATTCGAGGCTCTGTCCTTGACAATTTTGAATGTACGTCAAACCCAGAAATTTTGTGTTTCTAACACAAAATCCTTTAAGAACCCTTTATATTGTGGACATTAGTCACTTAAACCCCTTTACATTTGTGAGCATAGGCCTTCAACAAATGATGTCAAGTCTGCCCGTTGCGTGCCATCAGCTCAAGGTCTCATCTCTGTCTCCGGTTCTCTTCTCCGTGTGTTTTTCAGTCGATCTCAGCTTCTTTTCCCTTGGGGATTCCAGAACAAGGACTACCTTGTAAAAGTTTTACTGGTGGAGTTTTTAAATTGAAATATGACACAGGCACTAGCCGGAGGAACAATTCATTAAGAACAATCGAATATAATAATAATAACCCCTTCAGTCGTAACTGACTATGGGAATGCGCCCCTGATGTGGCAGTCCTCGGCTGCTTATTTTCCTGGTGTACCTTTCAACTTTTTCTTCTCTCTTCTGCTTGCCGAGAGAGCTTCTCTGACGTGGCGCCGTAGAGAGCATCGCCAGTTGGTCGAAAATTAACACTACAGTACTAGTATTTCAGCACGTGGTTGTGGTGGTTTTGTTTATTTGCATAAATAGTAGTCGGGTGGAAAAAACAATTGAAAAGTACTATTCTAATACACTTCAAGAAGGTAACAGATTTTCTTAACCTGTTTATTGGCCATTGTAACCTTTTTTAGCAGTAGCTGTTATACAGTGACAAGGAAAGGTGCCTCGTGTTTATTTTCTTTTTTTTAAAATGACAAGTTAATGATATCTTGTTTGGGTAGGAGACTGCCATTGTAAACAACAAATTCTGTGTAAGAACAACGTGATAAGGAGCAGAAAATAAACATGAAAACAACAGGGCTTTCTTGAATGCAGTGAACCCCTGACCTACTTAGCTGTCGAGGCCGCGTAAAATTACGTGCTGGTTTGGTAAATTACGAACTAGTAACGACATAATCCTAGTCGTTTCTTTCCTTCCTCTTACTTTAATCTGATACGGTCGCACCGCACATTCACATCAAGTTGTGTGATAACCTTTGAACTCATAATCTAACAAGGGTTGCTCTACATTACTTTAAAACTTGCAGAGTTAAATACAAATGGTGTAAACAAATAAAACTCAACATGTACGTCGGCGGAAAAAAAAGAACAGATGTGATAAGATTTATTATAAATACGTAGGTCTGCATTCTCAGTTCTTAAATGTTCATTGTCGAATGATCTTATACTGTCTCATTGTTCTCACTTGTTTTTGGTCTAGTCTGGGCCAACTTTTAATTTGCACGTAAAAGATTTTATATATCAGCATTTCGTTTGTAAACAGTTCCTGTGACTGCGAAGGTTGAGATATGTGATATAGAAATAATGTAACAGTAACATTTTTCTAATTTCACAGCTGTTTACGTGTCATATTCCATTTTCATGTTACAAGTGTCACATGATACGAATAACGACAGAAGCCATTTTGCGCGATAATGTGGGCCGTTGTTAATCGAACTAGATCTAGAGCAGTGCATCTCAACTAGATGTGCATGCAGACACAGAACTTAAAAGTATTTGTACAAAATAGAACTTTGACAAAGTGAACTTAATATCGAATCTATGCTACTGTTTTTTTGTTTGTATGTTGTTTTTGTTTTTACATTGCCTGAAGGATGATAGACAAGAAGCGCCAATAGAAGGCTCACTCTACTAAACTCATAATTACTATCAAATGTCAAATTCTCACTTGTAATATATTCTAACATTTACTATAAAATGTACAACATATTTAAAATAGTTTATGTTATTCTTTAGTTGTGAATATATTGTACTTAAAATATTAATATTCCTCAAAACGTCGACCAGTGGTGTTGGTCAGGGGTCGGCAACCCAGGAGCATTTGAGATCTACTTTACTAACACTGGGTGCTCTAAAGATCTACCATATATATATATATATATATAGTATATTATTTATGTGTGTAATTTTAAGCCAGGGTGGGGAGGTGAGGATGCTGAACCTTACAAAGAAAATATGGCGTTTCTATCTCATGCACTTCTGGAATATATTTTAGTAGCCAGCTCGAGAGTTTTCAGTGGGAATGCGACAAAAGTACCTTTGACGCTGGGAACACCGCGATTTTACATTCCGGTGGGAGAGTTCTAGAACGAAATTTCCCTCGTTTAAAATATCTTCTCTCCCCCTCCCCTCCCCCCCCCCCTTTCCCAGCATAAAGATATACAACATCATCCTCTATGATCTACCGGTAGATCGGGATCGACTACATGCCGACACCTGGTGTAGGTTATATTCAGATGAATTGTATTCACTATGACGTCAGCTGTATGGGGAAAAACCTGCTTCAAATTACATGTACTCATAAAAGAACTAATTCATGTGGCTCTAGCTATCCGTTTCCCATTTTTCTGGACCGACTAATGTACCAGTAAAAGATTTTTTTTCCTTTTAATTTCGTGTAAAAAGACATATCTTTATTTCATTTATTTTCACATTTCTGGAATACTGTGCGAGCTAGAAGATAATGGTGTGTGCGCAGGCGCAGGAACAAGTGGAAAGCCGATCATCTAAGTCACGAGAAAAATGATGCATATTAGTTATTACCAACATAAGTCAACAAGTAGTAAACTCAACACAGGCCACAAACAACTTGAGACACCGTCTGTTCAACAAGCTGAGAGTAGCAACTACAGACGACTGTAACTGTAGCACTGATAAAATGGCTGCTGAACATTGCTGCAAAAATGGTCAGTATATTAGGAACACCAACGGGCTGATCACCCGTTTGCCAGTCACTTCGATTACGGAAACAACAGCAAATGGATTGATTTGCCGTTGCCCTAAAGACGCCAATAGGCGTGATGGGAAACAATGGCAAAGAAAACCTATCTGCTGTTGCCCTAAGACGCCACTAGGCGTAATAGCCACTGACTGCTTTGACGGTCGGTGGCTAAGGACGGAAGAAGAAGAAGAAGAAGAATATTAGGAACAGAGGAAGCACATATGGCTACGATCAGTACCATTTCTGGACAAACTGTATGAAGATACCACTAACCTCAGGCTGACCACTACTTTCTTTAAACATATTCAAACTGACGCCGGAAAGTGTACGGAGAAGAATAAAAATAATGCCATGTTTTATTTTGATATCTGATGGACTCCGTGGTGTTGTGAAAAGCTGGACAGGGCATATGAATGCACATACCTGCTGTGAGTTGAGGAAAAGGCACATGATCACAAATATAGAACCACTGCTTTTAAAAAAAACACACATACACACACACACAAACTTATATTTACGTAATTTATGAGAACTTAGCCAACCTGTACATATACACAAAATCAAATCATAATAAGTTGCTTTTACAGTAAACCGTATATGTGAATGTCGAGTGCTACTCTGCACTTAATCATATAAAGGAGAAAGAATGCATTACACGGATAGCGTGCTTCATATCTGTTTCTGCCATTGTGAAATGACAGTTTTATTACGCTGTGCCGGATTTATTTATTCATTTTTTAAAGACTTATTTTACGGTGAGTCAAAAGAAACAAGCGACGTCGAGAGTTTTTAAGCTGTCTGCCCTATTGATGAGAAGTTGTTGGAAACAGAATAGTTAGAACATGTTAGGAGATTCGTGTTTCAACCGATTCAATTCATGTTCAAGGTTTCATTCATTTCATGACTATGATGTCATAATTATGTCAGTGACGCATTGTGGGATTGGAAAGGTTTCACTGGAGGCTTCAGACAGTATTTCCCAGCCTATGTTCCCCTGACGGTTCCCCAAATCATCCTAAGTAGTTCCGTGAGAACAGTGCTACCGTATTAAACTTCAATGAAGTTTCATGTGATGTATTTTAGATTTAAATAAGAAAAGACACATACCTGTCAACATCGCCGGATCATTAAAACTATAATAATTTACATAAGGAGATAAAATATGAGTAATATCCAACAGGATATTATTCACATGTAAGTAGTTTTAAAAATAATTAATATTTTTCATCGTCATCACATCTGCTAAAAGTAAGCTCATGATCTTTAAAAATTTATACAACAGATTTCGATAACACTTGAATAGAATGAAAGCTTCATACGGGGAAAATGAAAGGATACCTAGGAAGGAAGGAAAGATATAAGTGTGTAGTGACAAGAAGAGAAAACAGGTACAGAAAAAGCACAGATCGCCTCAAACCAATAGATTAAACGAACATCTAAGCGGACTTCAGACGGTGCTTTCTCGTACGGGAGAGTCGCCCAAATATAAGGACAGAGCGGCCCGTTTAAAAATCACACACACAAAATCCAGACGCCAGAGTGAGAGACTGGAAGACAGTATCTGCAAGAAAAGTTTTTTCACGCTGCATGCAGGGCAGATATACTTCATCAGATACAGCCTCACTGTGCGCTTACTAATCCTAGAGGGTTTTATGATCGTTCCTGATCGAGTTCGTGATCAAGTATAAACTAAAGACTTGAGGACCTTTGATCCTGCTAACTGGAGACTAGTGGTCAAACAATCTTCAACACCTTAGTCCCCCGTAGTTATAGGGCGGGCTGACGGAAAGTCTTATTGAATACCAGTGTGTCTCAGGAACCTCGAACAGACGTGGCGTAATGCAAGATGAGTTTATGTGTATCCAATTCTACAAACACTGAGCGGTTTCAATAGCGCCTGTCAATGATGAAAAAGGCTAGAGACTAGATAGCAAGACTTATCAAACTACTGTGACAGACTTTATAATTTCATTGGAAGATACACCCAAGACTTTTTACTATTATTTATTTTAATTTGTAAATATAAATAATCATACATTTTACCATCTTCCAACACCCATTGCTCATTACAAGGCTAGATAGATGTACAAAATAAATTATGAAATTGTATTCATTTGACTTGGTAAATTTTTAACTGTTAAATTTTGAGTTACTTTTTCTAATTTAATTATATTACACTGGCTAACAAAAAAATTTTTTTTGTCTTTCTCTAACATTTCTATGTTTTTCTGGTCAATTTTAATGCGCTGTTTTTAAATCTGCAAACCGTTTTTCTCTATCAGGTCGGGATCTCTAGAAATACGCAATTGAAGTTTTTTAACAACGCATACAGTATTACAACATCATTTGTACAAGAAGTATAACAGTTATGTAGGCTTGAATTTCTTTGCAGTCGACTTTCGTCGGTGAATGGCATGTGGTACATCGCGATGAAGCATCCAACAATAATCGGCAAGCATGGTCACACTCCACCGCCCTTGATAACGTGACTCCATTACGGCGATATCTTGATGGAATCGTTCTCCATGTTCATCGCTGACTTCGCCAAGGTTGTCAGGGAAAAAGTCAAGATGCGAATCGAGCAAATGGATTTTGAGGGACCTGTTACAGCCCATAATTCTGTATGCATCTATGCACTGCTTAACACTATGCACATAGTCGACAGATTTGTGATTTTCCCCAAACTTATCGACGATCGATTCGACTGCCATCCATGCGCGAAGTTCACTACCATGTAACAAGTTCTCGAATTGTTTGTCTGCAATAACTTTCCTAATCTGAGGTCCTACAAAGATACCTTCCTTTATGTTTGCATCGCTAACTTGAGGAAACTTTTCTCGAAGATAAGTGAAAGCTTTGCTCGTTTTATCTACAAAATTCTTCATGAGCCCCAACTTTATATGTAACGGTGGTAAAATGATGCTGTCTTTGTTAACTAATGGCTCGTGTAATGCATTTTTATGCCCGAGCTGCATACGATCCCTGATAGGCCACACCTTTCGTGCATAATGTTCCTGTCTGTTGCTGCTGTCCCATTCACATAGGAAGCAACAAAATTTAGTATACCCAGTCTGCATGCCCGTGAGAATTGCAATGACACCGGTATATAATCCGAGTCAAAATTAGTTTCTAAAGCAGGTAAACTATCACTTTCTGATGGTTCATTCACGTCCAACGGATATTGTTCTGGTGGAACTGGGATCGGACACGTGATTGGATCATAAGGCACTGGTTTCGAAACCGATTCAATATTTGGATAAACCACAGACTTTCTAGTTTTTAAAGTGAAACCATGGATATTTGTCAAGCAGAAGTAACAATCAGTAGCGTGATTTGTCGGTTCACGCCATATTACTGGCACTCCAAAAGGCATCGACTTATGCTTCGGCGATTTTCGTAACCAACCTGCGAATGTATTTGCACAAGTCGAACAAACTGCATTTGGCTTCCAAGATTTATTTGCATCATCAACTTTTGAATCGAAATAAAGTTCATATGCTTTTGAAAAAATAGCGTAACATGTGTCATGCATCTTTTAGCAGTATAAAAAGTAGAATTATTTTGCATTTTATTAATTTTTAATAAGTTATATAGTAAAAATGAAACGGAGCAAAGAACGGTTTCCCAAAAATATATTTATTCACAAATATCTTAAGAACCCGATGTGATAGAGATAAACGGATTTCAAATTTGAAATCAGCGCAAGAAACTGACCTAAGAATACTTATTCTTATATCATCATCTCAGCCCGTAACCCGTCATGGGTCGTAGGGGTGCCATGGTGGAAGCATCAGCAGACAGGGTCCTCCACTGCTCTCTATCCTCAGCGATGCGTACAAGTATGGAAAAACCGTGTCCTGCCCATTCTTTGATGTTATCAGCCCAGGATTTTCTCTGCCTTCCTCTTCTCCGTTTACCTTCGACTGTTCCCTGAAGGATCGTTTTCGAAAGGGAGTCATGACGAGTTACATGCCCAAACCAGGCAAGCTTTCGACGTTTCACTGTTGACAAAAGTGGTTCTTGGTGGCCTGCATAGGTGTTTATCTTCTCTCTAACATAGACATTTGTTTTGTGCTCTTTATAGCAAATGCGCAAAATTCTTCTATAACATTTATGCTCGAAAGCCTGAATCCTTCGCTCCGTATCTGCAGTGAGTGTCCAGGTCTCACACCCATACAAGAGAATAGATAATACAAGTGATTTGTATAATTTGATCTTCACAGGAAAACTGATGTTACTTTTCCAGATCACATTCAACCTTGTCATGGCAGCTGAGGCCATCTCAAGTCTTGTCTTGATTTCTTTAATGGATCTTCCATCACTGCATATAGTGGACCCGAGATATTTAAAGGTGTTAACTTCTTCTAACGTTTGCCCATTTAACGTATTGTTGGTCGCAACATGTTTCTTATGGCTATTCACCAATATCTTGCTTTTTTCTATATTAATTTCCATCCCATACGTTCTTGTTACTTTCTCCAGTCTAGAGGTAAGGTCTTGAAGTTCTGATTCTGATCCAGCTATCAGATCAATATCATCAGCAAAACGTAGGTTGCACAGAGGTCGGCCTCCAATCGATATATTCTTATATAAAAAAAGAAAAATGTTGTTTGTCAGTGTTATCACATAGGGTTACTATAGCGAAAGTGGCGCAGTATACATTTTAAGCCGAAATCTACTGTCCAGCTCAGAGTATTCACAGCCGTAACCCAATTGTGATACCAGTGTACTTCTCTGGCACTGGGACTTCATACTTTCTGGAGAGAAATTCTACTTCTTCTCTACCATCATCATCACACTAGAAAAACCTTTCGCTACAGTGATATAATGTGTATTATATCCCTGAAAGTTATCATAGCATTCGTGGTGATTTTTGTGTTAGTTTTGTAAAATGCACCAGAAAATCAATAACTTTGTAACAGAAGTCAGATTATAAACTATAAGGTTTTTGGTTATGTAGTTGATAGTAGATGAATATCCAGGTGTATTAGGTGATACAAGAATAGAATGCCAGTCAAGCGTCCTGGTCTTAAAAGTAATACCCCTGTCTTAGATAAAAGCACTGGTGTATAGATGTCATAGAATAGTCAGACTGTGAAAATCACTGGCCCAGATGGCAAGAAGTAGTACCAGGATTTAAGGTGTTTCCTCCCCACAACTATCCTATGATAAATGCTAGGGGATAAATAAATGAACAATATCTTTAAACACTTACTTACTTAGTCGTTCCCCTTCTATCGTGAGGTGTAGAGGTTTGGAAGAGAGAGCGCCATACTATTCTATTAACGCTCTTCTTCCTGGCCTGGTTCCATTCTAGTCCTCGGTCCTTCAAAGATTGTCTAATGTTGTCCTCCCAGCGGACTCTTTAAACACAATGGTAAAAAAGTAAACAAGTCGTCAGGTACAATTAATGAATCATTTAATATTTATATTAATTTTCTTTTTCTGCTGTTTGGAAAAGAGTAATACAAATATTCACAAAATATACACAAAATTAATGTTATCTCTTATTTTGTAGTTTGTAGGAATGTTCTTTTTTTATGGAGAAGTAGTTTACACAAAAAAGTCACTTGGCAATTTAATCTGTATTATTGTCCTTTTCACTTCAGGATCTGAAATACTATTCTCTTGACTAGTAAAGTTTATCAACACTTGCTTTACTATTTCTAGTATCACTGTTCTCTTAGTCATTTGACTTTACAGATTATTGTCATCATCTGACTGGGTCCTACAATAACTGGGATAACTGTTGTAGATGTTTGTTTCATATCATAATATTGTGGCCGTATAACCACCACTGTGGTTGAAACAGACAATAGATTTGTAACTAAAGCTCAAGTATAAAATAACGTAAAACTAACATTTTGTTAGAAACAGACCATACAATCTTAACTAAAATAAAAAAAGACATTAAAAAGAGGGAACACTATGGTAGGCGTGGGTAACAAATGCAGGTTATCTTTTAGCGGGGGTCACGTGATTGGTTTTATCCAATGGTTGAGCTCAAGATGACCCAAACTTGCCGGCCGTAATTTTTAGTAGGTTTAGTTTAGCAAAATGATGTGAAGCAGAAAGACGTCCTCCTGGTTTTTTCTGTCTGTTGAGGATTTTTCAACTTGAAGTAACTGATTTGTTCGTCAGTTATAATCATGCTGTTGTGCATTACAAGAGTTATTGTAATTCAGATTTATTTCTTTGGAAAGCAGTTAGAAGAGTGCTCGATATTCATTGATTGAAAAATGTTTCAGCAAGTACTTATAAATTCTGATGAAACCCATTTCACCTCAGGAGAGGCAGAACGTAATGAACTACAAGCTACAAAATAAAACAAAACTACTATAAGAATGAGTGTACGTTGATATGTTCGCCTAAGATATAAGAAGAAGTTTGACGGATTTGAATAAGAAGGATGCTACCTTATTCCCTAAAACGTATAGGTGCACTCGAAAAGGAGATATCTGCTTTTGTATGAACATTTGGATGTAAAATGCTCTATTCATGTACCAAATGAATATTACTTGCCTGAATAATAACTGTAAATAAATTTCACCTGAACATTTGATTAGGCAGTTGCCAAATTGCTTTTGCCTTGGGATTAATGAGGAGGTGGATGTCAGTACTAATATGATCTAAAATAAAATTGCTCTAACTCTCAATACAAAACTACAACATCAGCAGAAGGACTTTAAATGAAAACGAACCTGTGTCCCCAAAGAAAGTGGGAAAATCACCAACTCTGGCGGACTCTAAGCCAGTGACCAAACACAAATCTCACATGGAAGAAAAGAAATAATAATACTTACAAATTAATATAACCCCACCCGGCTACAATATACTGGCTGTTGGTTCATATATGGATTCTGTCAGGTCTTTTATTGAACACTTATCTTTGATTCTTGATATTGCTGACACCGAACTGTCACTGTAGTTTATCAGTCTTGGCAGACCCAACAGTAGGGGTACCAAGAGCCAGCTGTAGTTCACACTTTGGTTCCTTCACTTATGTGGGATTGCCATTGATGAACAATACACATGCTTCTGATAGTTGGCAGTATTATTGAGTTGTCAAATGAACCCTCAATCTTCAGAAATCACACTGGACATTAATAGCATGGCAGGCTGCACACATCTGCGGATTGCAAAGGCGTAGTGGCAAACTCTGTCTTGCGTCCAGGCTGATTTCAAAACTTTTTTCAGTGTCCTTTTTCCAAAATTGCGCTGCCCCTTTTTATTAGCCAGATCGTTCCGCTGAGAGAGCATGACGTCACAGGCTTGTTAGTCGGTTTAGTGTTTTAGCAAAATGAATGAAATTTTGACTTCTGTACAACCTGTTCCACCTCTTCCTTTGTCGTTCTAGTCTTCTGTCCATCCGATTCTGCCCATTTAGGTCTCGTTAGAACCGGACAGTCCAGAGCTACCATTACATTTAACTGTCTTATTCGTCTGACCAATAACCATTCTCCTTCACCGAGCGAAAGTGTGTACTGGTCAGATCAACTTAACTGTATTTAACTCTCGAAATCTTCTTGTCCCAAACCATTCGAGCTTTAATTCCTATATGAGAATATAGAGGCAAAATCAAAGAATCGAAACATGTAAGTCTTTCTGCTATACGTCCATCCTGGTCGTTATACCATCATTCAGAAGTTGAAACCAAAACACAGATTACTAACAACAAGAAGCCATATTGTTAGGCATCGTGACACCTCTTCGCTTGCCGTGTGATTGCGTGCTATTTTTAGAGTCACCGTCGACTCGAGGTAATTGATTCTACAAAGTATTGTAAACAAATTTTGCCACAACTATGTTTCCATGATTGTATATATATATTATATATATATATGTATATATATATATATATATATATATATATATATATATACATATATACATATATACATATATACATATATACATATATATATACATATATACATATATATATATATATATATATATATATATATATATATATATATATATATATAATATATATATATATAATTATATATATATTATATATATATATATATATATATATATATTATATATATATATATATATATATATATATATATATATATATATACAGTACTTTGCAAAAAAAATGGCAGTCATATTGCTCAGCTACATAAACTGAAATCTAATTAAATATGCATGTTCTGTCCCAAATTTGCACTCCACTTAAGTGAGCAAACACTACCAAAAGTAAAAAAAAATTAGCGTAGAGTAAAGTCCCTTGAAAATAGAGCAGACGACAATTTCTAATGCTAGTGGCAGAAAATGGATACAAAGTCAAAGTGTATGTTAATTTCACAGCTTTGGAATGAAGGAAATCAAACATGTTCCAACATTTCTAAAACCTTGAACATTCCTGAGCGGGCTGTCTACAGAGTTGTAAGTAAATTAAAAGCAGGTAATTTAATCGAGCGAAAAGAAGGTAGTGGGAGGCCAAGAATTTTGGACACAAAGGACCATCGGCGTCTCGCCCAAATCGTTCGGGCTGGGCCAATGAAGAGTGTAGAAAACATACGGCAGCGCATGATCGAGTTGGAAGCCCAGAGGTATCTAATGCTACTGTCAACCGGAAGCTACACAGGATGAATTACACAAAAAAGCGGGTAATTTCGTCATCATTGCTCACAGAGACTCACAAACAGATGCGCTTGAACTGGTGCCACGAACACCAAAAATTGTCATGGGACAATGTGATTTTTTCAGATGAATGTTCTGTTTGGCCTTATCCTGCTCAAATAAATATTTGGACGAAAGACTCTGTAACGCCTGTGTACCAGCGACCGAAACATACCCAGAAATTCCATCTGTGGGGAGGGGTTTCAGCAAGAGGTGCCACCCCACTGTGTGTTTTCACAGGAATTCTCAAGAAAGAAAGGTACATCGACATACTAGAGGGACACCTTCTGCCACTTATGCAGGTCATGTACCCCTGTGGGTGCACATTTCAACATGACAATGACCCAAAGCATACAACTCATACCACCAAAGCATGGCTGCAAGAGAAGAATGTGATAGTGCTAAAGTGGCCCAGCAACAGTCCCGACCTAAACACAATTGAAAACGTTTGGGCATAACTCAAGAATCATTTAAAAAAGAGTGGACTCAGAGACGTTGAACAATTGAAGAAGGAAGCTGAAAAATACTGGGACAGTCTGACTCACAATTACCTACAAATACTTGTGGGAAGTATGCCTCGCCGCATCCAGGCTTGCCTTGCTGGAGAAGGCAACATAATATTGTACTGAAACCACTGTTAATAGATAGGGGAGATACCAATCTTTCTCTGGACATACAGTTTTTATTATTATTTGCTTCTATGAGTGTGCTGCGTTGCGAAAATATGACTGCCATTTTTTTTGCAAAGTACTGTATATATATATATATATATATATATATATATATATATATATATATATATATATATATATATATATATATATATATATATATATATATATATATATACACCCTTCAAAAGAAGTTAAGGACCATTTTTATTAAAGGTGCAAAGTGAAATGAAAATGAACAATAAAAACACAGCACAACAAAATATAACATGACAAGCTTATCAGTGACAATCAACACTATTTTCATGCAAGCCTCTGAGCAACATTTCGGACAGTAAGACCTTCCTGCAACCACGCAATGGCTCTTCCTTTATCCACAACACTCAGCTTTTGTCGTTGAGGCATATTGTTGTGCAATGGTTATGCAGCACTTGTGTTGCTTATAAAAACAATTTTGTGAGTACAGCTCAAGACCAACACTATAGTCTCCCACATGCATCACGCATTTTTGGAATAGCAGGTATTTTTTTCATGCTCAGACATCATTAAAAACACCGACATTTTGGCGTCTCAGCAGCATTTTTTCAGCGTGCTTGCTGAGCTGAACACTAGCCACATGGTATGCTGGTGGCCCACGCAGCACGTGTTGAATGTTTGTTGTTCGAGAAAAATCAATGTCAGATTAAGTGCTTATGAAATATAATTTTTATTATTTTTGGGTCATTTTCACCTACTGGTCCTTAACTTCTTTTGAAGGGTATATATATATATATAAAATGAAGACAAAACCCTGCCATGTATAAAAGCAAACATATCCTAGCAGTTGTAAATTGATGTGCTCTGAGAATGCGCTGCCCTTCCACTCTTCCAATGGGGAAAAAACAGTCATTATTAAGCAAGTATTAAACGAAGAAATACATCCCTTGCATAAAATACTGTGACTCCTATTATGACCTCTGACCTTATCTACAAGCTTTCGTTTATTTGAATTAGGCTCAGCCATTATTCGGTGGATGCATTATTTCAGCTAGGCCTAATGATCGTGGGAGAAGGAAAAACTTTACACACATTTACAAAATTATTATTAAAAAGCTCATAGACCAGTGGTCATAGATCTCCATGTTATTAAAAAATAAAATAAAACAGCGAAATTCGACCGCACGTATAAAGTATTGTATGGATTTACAGTTGAAATGAAACACAGTTGGCCATATGTTTGATACAGCCGTAAAAAAGATTTCAGAGACGCAGTAATAATGGATAAGGCTCAGGTTTACGAAACCTAAGCATAATCCTAACCCTATCGACATCGGCGACTTATTTGTATGACATCAAAGAACACGATCAACTGTCCCACATTGTAATCGGATTGACTGTAGAAACAGAAAAGCCTAGGCCTATGCAAACATTTTTTTTTTTTTTCCTAGTTATGTACATACAATATTATGACATTCATTTATCGAAATATATAAAAGGGGGAAATATAACTGGAAAGATGAAGATAGTAATAAAAATGACAACAAATCGAAACATACAGCCAACAGCAGCAAACAGTATTTAACCAACTAATGAACACAATATCAAATACGTAGTTTTTTTTTTTTTAAATGGCTTCTATGGGTAGTTGCAAGCGTGGTTAATAACATATAACTATAAAAATGCGTCTTGTCGCGCTAACAGTCCAAAATGTTTGAGGGCGAATAGCCGAATTCAAACTTAAAGGCAAGTCGTTAGGTATTAAAGGATTTGATTGGTTGCTTGGAGAGGTCTCGTTTTAAAAATGGACGCCGAGAAATCCTGGGATATTTAAAAAAAACATGGTTTTAAAAAAACCTGGGTTAGCAAATATGTTTAAATTTTGTTTTTTATTTCGAGAAAATCCGCACAACGTGCTTTGTACGGGCGCACGCCGCAACTAAAAGTGTCGATTTCCTGTACGTTGTACGGCATTCCCTTACAGGTTCACATGTATTCTTCTTTCTTGTTCGTCCTGAAAAGGACGTTGGTTGCGTTATGTCCGTTTACAGCGAAGCTGCGATATTTGCGCCTTTCGGCCGACACATCCGACTTCCGCGTGGCATGTTTGGGACCGGGTTTGCCTTCCCTCTTCGACCCCTACTCTCTCTGCCAGACTGCAGTGATGAAGCCTGTTTCCAGGACCACCACTTGAAGGTGGAAAAGAGTTATCTGTGATCTCAGAAAAGGCAGAGAAAACCTCAGACCACCTCTCGACTTAGAGCGTTAACTTTGCAGAGTGGTTGGAGCGTAAGCCTATCGTACCAGGTTCAAAACACAGTGACGTAACGCTCCAGTCAAGCCAGCTATAAATAGGTACCTGACCCTGCATTTGAGGTAGGGGAGGTTAAGGCAGAGAGGAAGGGAACTGACCGCCCCACCTCTCGAAGCTAGACCTAGCGAAGTGGAGCCTTTAACGATTCACTCCCCTACGACTCTCTCTCGCTCTCTCTCGCTATCTCGCTCTCTCCTCTCTCTCTCTCTCTCTCTCTCTCTCTCTCTCTCTCTCTCTCTCTCTCTCTCTCTCTCTCTCTCTCTCTCTCTCTCCTCTCTCCTCTCTCTCTCGTCCTCTCTCTATCTCCTCTCTCTCCTCTCTCTCTCCTCTCTCTCTCCTCTCTCCTCTCTCTCCTCTCTCTTCTCTCTCTCACTCTCTCTCCTCTCTCTATCCTCTCTCTCTCGCTCTCTCGCTCTCTCCTCTCTCTCTCCTCTCTCTCCTCTCTCCTCTCTCTCCTCTCCTCTCTCTCCTCTCCTCTCTCTCCTCTCTCTCCTTTCTCTCTCGCTCTCTCTCTCCTCTCTCTCCTCTCTCTCTCTATCCTCGCTCTCTCGCTCTCTCTCCCATCTCTCTATCCTCTCTCCTCTCTCTCTTCTCTCTCTCCTCCCTCTCTCTCCTCTCTCTCTCTCTCATCTCTCTCCTCTCTCTCTTCTCTCTCTCTCTCTCTCTCTCTCTCTCTCTCTCTCTCAGGGTTCCGGCTTGGTTAAAAAAAAAGGTTGAGAAACACTGACAATAGGGAATGTTGGCAAACTTTCCCACAAGAATGAAAATATAAGGTACAAGCGATCGTGTACCTCAGAGGTGGGAAACTGTGCGTACTAGTGATAATGATATACTTCTTCTTCTTCCTCGTTCGCCCTGAAAAGGACGGTGGTTGCGTTGTGTCTGTTTACGCCTAAGCTGTGATATCTGCACCTTTCGGTCGACACATCCGACTTCAGCACGGCATTTTTTAGGGACCGGGTTTGCCTTCCCATTGCGATCCGGCACTCGCTCAGCCAGACTGCACTGCTGCAGACTGTTTCCAGGACCACCACGTGGAGGTGGAGTGCGGTCTTGACCAGCTCTGGTTCGCTGGTCCTGATGCAAGCAGTACAGCTATGGGTCGCTGACTGCATTCACTATTGCTGCATCTTGGGGTCCCACTCAGGGAAGTGACCTTTTTACTTCTATGTGACCGAACGAGGAAGCATAAACAAACGGCTGGTCTTGACATAAGAAGGGTAGATAGATGTATAGAGAGATAGGCAGGTGGGTCGTTAGATATAAAGACATTAGATACGATAGACAGACGGGTAGATTGACAGATAGATATATTGATAGACTGACATATAAGACAGATTATAGATAGATAGATGGATGGATGGATGGATGGATGGATAGATAGAGAGAGAGAGAGAGAGAGAGAGAGAGAGAGAGAGAGAGAGAGAGAAACAGAGATGAGATAGACGGGTTCGATATACTGATGCACTTTTCACTTAGGCATCACGAAAGTATACGTCACAATTGAGCAAAGGGAGTCTTGTTCAGTTGTGGGTGTGGTACATGTATTGCTGTTGTGGGTGTGGTACATGTATTGCTGCTGTTCGGGGAAGATATACAAGTCACAACAACCCTTCACTTAGCTTATACTTGTAATTTTTTCTGGGTTGTGTTTTTATTATACCCGTCGCTGGCGTTGAAGTACATTGCCCAGCAGGCCATTCATACATTTCAATGAGTTCATAGGTCTCCGGTAATAGTGTATATGCGTATGGGATTGATGTTCAAGGGTGCGCAATAGGATTTTAAGTCAAGCTGCTAGTGTCGCGAATTTCATGATTCACTCACCACACTTGCACATAGCTAATAGTTATTAACGACTTTGGATAAAGGGGAAATTCCGAAATTCCTGACTTTATTCAACCATTATTCTAGTTAACAGAATCAAACACAAATCAAGGAAGCACGGTGATTAAACGGAAAAAAAATCAGTGTTAAACCTTGCAATCATAACTGCTCAAAATGTGCTTTGTATGTTTGAATTTCGTAGGCCTCTTGAATTATATGATATAGAAGTATCAATGGCATACTTGGAATGGGGGGGGGGGATGTTCATGACAGACAGGAAATACTATAATACGTATTTTCAGCATATAACATGTTTGCAAGAATTGGATTTTGTTTTCTCATGTAATTTTTTGTTCACTATCGTGCCAGGTCTAATAATCCACTACTGTTGCCAATTCACCACATGTGTGGAGTGGCGAACATATTGTCTTTCCCTGGGATGGTAACGCGTGTTTCCGGTTGCGAACGCGAGATGTAACATGCATTGCCATTATTACTTAGACCAGTAAAAGGACGTTTCAATAGAAAGCAGAAATTTATTCCCGGTATGAAGTAATACGTTGAACAGTCCGGATCTCCCGTAGAACTATAATGTTATATGTGACATAGCATGTTGTGTAACAAAATGACATTCATTTCTATTTCCCTTGCTGTTTGTTTCATATAAATTAGTTTGATCAAGTATAAATAGTTTAAAATAGGACATGACACTTTTCAATCACTCCATGTAATATGAATAGGTACCGCTGGGTGGCTCAGAAGGTAGCGGAGCTGAGTTTTAAAGATTTGTGCAAGAGAGACATGAAGACACTTTACATAAATCCAGCAGCCTGGGAGGATGAAGCTGTCTATCGTACTAAGTGACGATGCTGCCTACAGCGGCAGCTCAGATTGGTCAAAAAGAAGTTCTTTACAAAAAGCAGAAGAGAAAAGAACGCGACGAAGTGACTATCAGGCAAAAAAATAAAAAAAACATCTGAGGGCAATCACCTCACGGGCACATCATTCTCATAGTCAATTATGACTGAAGGACATTTTTTTTTTTTTTAATGCTGCGTTTATAAACTTGAGGGTACATAACTGTTCCAAAATCTAAAGGATGTTGATTCGACTTTTAAACAGTGTACTTGGTATCATTTAGACTATAATGTAATGAAAAATGGCTTGGGAGGAGAGGTGCGTAAGAGGAGCCGCGCTTCTGACAGTGATCCATTGAATCGGTGCTTCCACTCCAATAGCACCAGCATAGGAAATAAATTCATAAACACGCCACTGTAACTCTCTTTTACTCTCTCTCTTTCTCTCTCTCTTCTCCCCCCCCCCCCCCCCTTCCCCCAATCGCCAGATCCGTTTTCCGATGGACTGTTGTCTATTCATGGTCACTTCTACTTGGAGGATATATACCTGTACTGGGGGTAAATCTGGATGTTACTCTCACGTGTCGAAACCAGGAAATTCTGTCATTTTCATTTATTCTCCTTAGCTGGCACTGTTCTTTTGAAACGCTAGGCGTCTACATCCATCTCTCATTAGATCTTTATCATATCAGCTCTATATCTATATAAGACATACTAGTTTCACGTGTAATTTTTCTTTGTATCTGTTCAGTTGATAGCACAATGTTGGTATACATATTTTTTTTTGGTGTGAACTGCAAATACATATATGTCCATTTTTCAGGACGTGACAGTTATTTACGCAAGACGGGTAACCCTGTGTCACCTTAAACCCCACATATTTTTTATTGTATATTATGTTGGCATATTATGTGTGAAATCTAGGCCACTTTTAACTACCGGATGGGGCAAAGTCTTTTACAGACAGGGGGTATGATGTGTTGGTGTTGTGGGTAGTGGGTTTCCCCCCTTGCTTCACTCTAGGCCTAGTGAATTCTTGTTCATGAAAGGAGCGACCATTGCGGTGTTAGTCTCTTGGCCTAGCAAAACCTCTCATACCCCAAGATCGTTGTGCGTGGTGAAGAGCCACACCCTCCTCGAGGTAGTCCTGGTAACTGAGGGTGCGAATCCTCAGGCTAAACACAACGGATCTAGAGGAGCAAACCTCGATAATAAAACCGGTGCACTACACCGTACACGCCCTCTGTGGGTGGGAAGGAGCCAGATGGATACTGAACAAGTCTTGGGAGTGGGAACGAGTGTGGACTGCTCCCTGAAGATCGGAACCCATCGTACAGGCACAGAGACTCAGGACGTGACGATCCTATTGTCTTCAACTCTTGGTCACATGTCTAGAGCATCGGAGAACTCGGCGTAACCAGCAAGCAATTTGGCGGCGGGGAAAGAGCACTGTGAGCCCTACCTTGGCTACGTATCACAAGGAGATGCAGAAACACCCCCTTTATCTCCCCCAGAGCTGGCACAGTACACTTCTGGCTCCTACCCGGGGCGGTAGGAAATCCACAGGCACCCCAGCATCACAATGCCATGAAGATGACAAAGTTGGAATTTACTAACTCAAACCTGGCAGAGCAAGTCCTCCATCAGATGCGGCTGATGCTGGGCCCACTGGTGCTTGGACACGTCCCGATCCCCATCGAGACTTGCCCGGGGAGCCCACCCCGGCTCAAAAAAGCAGAGAGGGCCACTCTCCAAACCTCCGATGTCTTGCGGGCAGTGTTAGGATGTGCAAGAACATGGACAGGAAGACTCCACAACTTCCCCACTGAAGACATGCCCACGACAACCGTTGCCTCAATTGGCTGTGTGTGGTGTACCCGGAAACGGGGCCTCCCAGTACTGAGGCACAGTTAAGTCCCCGATGTCACTTATCGGTGCAGAGTTGAGAGAGATGGCTGAGCATCACAATCCCCCCTGTGTTGCAGCATGATGAGAACCCAGCATTGCACACTGAGCTTGGGGGGATCACTTGGGCACCAGACTTAATACTGGCTCTTGACTGGATGGCCGCATGCAGGAGATTTCTACAATGGAGAGATGGCAGGTGGTGGGTATCTGGAAGTGGCTCTGTGCAGGACGTGAGGATTCCTTGGGAGAGCCCAGAACCAGAGCACATCATTGTGCAAGCTCTGCATAGTTGGAGAACCCCCCTGGATGACGGGGAATGCACAGTGTGCCACCCCACATATCCCCAACTGCTAACTTAGAACCAGAAGTGGGGTCCTCTGTATGCGTGCCAGGCCAGGATAAAATGCCTGGGAAAGAGACTGGAGCTCAGAACTCCCTAACTCAAAGTTGCAGGATGGCAGAAAAGCCACGGGAAAGACAGGTCTATTTTGAAGATAAGGCAACAATATTTTCACCATACGAGCTCGGACGCCGCCTCGGTAAACAAGGTCCGCACAGAGCAGTGACACCCCCAGGCTGCTTGCGAATAGTCTACTACTGGGAACATAAACAGATTAGGGATGAGCCCACTCTCCCGTTGAAGAGGTGCTAAAGTCGTAGATACTGGGCCAGAAGGCGCACCGGAAACCACAGTATCACGCAACTCGCTTTTTTTTAATGGATGAGTACACCGTCACTACCGGATAAATTACAGACACCGGCGAACTACTTTTACCCGACTCATGCATGCAATAGAGAAGTCAAGCTATAGTAAGTACTGTATACAACCAGAGCACTGAACAAGAAATAGCACACAATTTGCGAGAGCAGCGTGCACACAGGTTGGTATGCGTTCATTAAATTCGCGCAAAATAAGTTTGCATGCGAAGCCTACATTTAGGCGCAATAACAATGTTTTTGTATATGTTAAGAGCAGTAGTAGCTTACGTTTCCGATCGAAGCAAATTTGTGTGTGTTGCGGTTGTGACGAATGTAGACGGGACTGTCTACGAGTGTGTAATGACCTACGACGTCAGACCTGGCCAGAGGGTGCAGAGCTTAGGCAGAAACTACAGAGAAACCGCATGGACTTTGAGAAAACTGTGGATTTTGTATTGGCGACAGGCATGCAGACTAACACACTCAACGCAGAAGAAGAGATTCAAGCATGGGCGTATTAAAATATTTGGCAGCCGGGGCAGATCCTACCTTTTGCACCCCCTCCTCTAAAAAACCCCACTTGCATGCACATTTTAAACATTAAGTCTTCCCTCTTCGATCCCTACTCGCTCAGCCAGACTGCAGTGATGCAGCCTGTTTCCAGGACCACCACTTGGAGGTGGAGTAGGGTCTTGGTCAGCTCTGGTTCGCTGACCCTGACGCAAGCAGTCTAGCTATGGGTCGCTAACTGCATTTCTCACTGTTGACGCGTCTTAGGTCCCAAAAATGCCGTGCTGAAGTCGGATGTGTCGGCCGAAAGGCGCAAATATCGCAGCTTCGCTGTAAACGGACACAACGCAACCAACGTCCTTTTCAGGACGAACGAAGAAGAAGAAGAAGAAAACATTAAGTACAATCACAATACAGTCCAGTGGCACTCCATTCTAGACTGTCATCAGGGGTGGTTCGCCCCCCACCCCCTCCTTTTTTAAAAGTACGCCACTGAGTACAAGTGTGTTTTACGCAAATGTACACTTACGCCTAGCTGGCTACATCTAAGCAGCACTTCATACTCCCCATGGCTACAACAGGGGTATATACTGTCTAACAAAAGAAACCTGTCACATCTTGTATTTTGTTCTCAATAAATGTGCATCGAGAAATTGATAAAGCAAACATGGCAGTTCGATAAGGGATTTATGTCCTGAAAGAAATTAGGTTACAAAACAAAAATGTAGTAATCGTGTCACGTGGTCGTACCTTAAAGAAGTGTGGTGTCCAAAAAAAAAAGTCACAAACTCAGTAACAAATGTGACCACCACGTGACTTGTACCACTGTACTGTAGCGGTGTCTCATGGAGAGTTCCAAACGTCTGATCTGGTCTTCTGGGATGTTGCTCCATGCCTCAGTAAGCGCTGTATATAACTGGTCCAAGGTCTCTAGCTGATAATGGAGGGTGGATACCCTTCTGTCCACATGGTCCCAGAGATGTTCAACTGGGATTTAAGTCAAAGGACAGAGCTGGCCAAGGGTCGACGGTGTTCACATTAACTGCATTCAGGTAGTCTAGGGCTGCTACTGCTCTGCGAGCCGAGGCATTGTCCTGCATTAAAATTAGGCCCGTTTCATGTTGGTGAAGGAACGGCAGAGCAGTACGTCACGTATGTAGCGATTGACGGTGAGGATTCCTTCAATTCTGACAAGACTGGTTCTGTGCTCAGCGGTAATAGTCTCTCTTCTCCCCCAAACCATAACGCTTCCTTTGCCGAAACTGGCTGACTCCCGAATGCAGTAAGAAGAATATCTATCACCCCTCATTTGATATACCCGGATCCTGCTATCCTGCCGTTTAAGAAGAAACCTGGATTCATCAGACCATGCGACAGCACGCCACAGATTGCTAGTCCATCTGAGGTGCTGTCTGACACATTGGTATCTTTCTGCGATGTGTCACGAAAGCAGGCGCGACCGTTGTGCTGTTCTGTAAACACGTGTGTTTGCTCCTCAAAGGTGTCTGAGAACCGTCAAATTATTGATAGTCATGAAGCCTAGGAACGTACATGCTGTTGCCTGAGCATGTTGAAAGTGGTTGCGGAGATGTACCGTCCGTATGTGACGGTCTTCAGCCACTGTTGTTATCCTTGGTCTACCACTTCTGGGCCTGTCTTGAGTATCCCTGTGGTGTGCTATCGTGTGTACAAGTTCCTATTTGTGTCTCGGCATACACCGAAGCAGCGGGCATCGTCACTAACGGACGATCCAGCAACCAGTTGTCCCATGGCTTGGTTACGCTGTGCTTCAGGCAATCGTGGCATGGTGAAATTTAGGTACAGTCAACACTAGATGCTGTTTTCAGGCAAGTGCGATCGCTTCAGCAGAGGAATCAATCGTTAAAACTCACACATTACATCGTGGGGCTCGTGGTACTCGAAAAACGAATATCGCACGTGCTGCACGTACCGGTTGTTATCACGACTTGTACTCAGTGCACTAGTTGCTCGTACTTCCTGGCAACCTGCCCATGCGTATTTTACCATCTTTTACGCAATGACCTCGAAAATTTTTCAATTCTATACCTGACAGGTTTCTTTTGTTAGTGGGTGTATGTAGCACTATAGCCATAAAGCTTCCCTGTGAACAGGCACTGACACTTTTTTTGTTACTGCCTTAGACTCTTAGTCTGTGGATCCTATAAAGGTTGTTACTGCCTTAGACTCTTAGTCTCAAGTGGATCCTACAAACTTTGAGAGATCAAGCCCTGTTAGAATTGTGTTTTTGTCCCGTGCCTGACTCTGGGATGTCGGCAACTCGTTGTTTATTTTCTTCTTAAAGTTCCTTGCCTACTAGCGTACGCCACACAACGTCTGGTAAAAACAACGACGAAAAAGTACAGACTTTCATGAATGGGTGCTTGCATAGAATAGAAGGACTGACATGGTATGACAAGATCACCAATGTGGAACTAATGACAAGAACCAGATAAGTGCCAGGGGAACAATAAATGAGGAAAGGACGCATCGACGGATGGACACACACTGAGAAAACATGTTGATATTACAAGGCGCCCTTGTTCTAGAATCCCAAGAGTAAGGCATGTAGAAGAAGACCGAAAAACACAAGAAGATAACTGGAGACATAAATGAATGCGATAAAGAAAACATGACTGGATCTCGAGCGGGCGGCGCAGGACAGGAGGAATTCTATTTAGGGCCTATACTGCTTGGGAAGCTAAATAAATATTAGACAAACATAAAGGTATGTTTTCAGGCACTCGTAAGAAATAAAGAAGTAGAACACTAGACAACAGAAAAACAACAGACATGAGTGGCTTACCGAGGGTTCGAACCCCGTACCTTCCGTACGACAACACCGCCTAGCTATACAAGCGAATCACACTATCCTCCCGGCCAGCTAGGCATCACAAAAATGATGCTTTACTTGACCGGTCATCAGTGCGAAACGCAAGACAACACCGGAAGTTTTTACAATGGGCACCTCAGCCTATTAATGACGCAATCACTTCTGTCGTTCCCCTATTATACAGTATATGTCAGTCCACACAAGACAAAGACCTTGATACTGTGTCTAGTAAATGATAGAAGACTTAAAAACAGTAGTATAGAACAGAGGGTAGGTTTCTGGTATTGTATAAACATTAATAACACATAAGGAAGGGAAACCCGAGGCCTGTAAACAGTAAATAAATATTAGACAAACATAAAGGTATGTTTTCAGGCACTCGTAAGAAATAAAGAAGTAGAACACTAGACAACAGAAAAACAACAGACTTACGAGTGCCTGAAAACATACCTTTATGTTTGTCTAATATTTATTTACTGTTTACAGGCCTCGGGTTTCCCTTCCTTGGGAAGCTGCAGGACAGATAATGAATGACCAGCGTCTTGTACCTATTGCCGTGTATCTGTTCTTTTCTATTTTTGTTTCCGTGCCATGTTGTTAAAATTCGCTGCAGCTTGTGTATTTGTCGTTGTGTGTGAGTTTTTTCCTCATTAGTTGTACCTGTTATCACATTGAATTCTAACATTCACGAATAGAGAAACGTGGACCGCTCTTTGCTGTTGTTGATTTTTAAAAATATCCAGTGCTATCAGCTCATTTGCACACTGGCCTCTTTTAAGACAACTTTACTTGTCTGATTAGCGTCCACATAATTCTGTGCCTTATTCTGTAAAGATACATTACTGGGCCTCCATTATTTTTGTTTCTTTACCACCTCGCATATAGCATAAAAATTGAAAGGTCTTGTTTGTACATTGTGACTGTTCACTATTCTTTAACATTTCTTGACTGCAAAGAGCAGAATGCTAGAACAATGCTCGGGCCTGAATTTAATAGGAAGATCTGCACTGGACTTTTCACTAACAGCTGAGGACTAGATTGTTATATCTCGGTGATGTCATTAACAGATGTGGACTAGTTTGTTATCTCTCAGTTGTGTCACTAACAGTTGAGGACTAGTTTCTGTTATATCTCGGTGGTGTCACTAACAGTTGAGGACTAGTTTCTGTTATATCTAGGTGATGTCACTAACAGCTGAGGACTAGTTTATGTTATATCTCGGTGATGTCACTAACAGCTGAGGACTAGTTTATGTTATATCTCGGTGATGTCATTAACAGTTGATGACTAGTTTCTGTTACATCTCAGTGATGTCACTAACAGTTGAAGACTAGTTTCTGTTATATCTCGATGGTCACTAACAGCTGAGGACTAGTTTCTGTTATATCTCAGCTTATATCATTAACAGATGTGGACTAGTTTGTTATATCTCAGTGATGTCACTAACATTTGCCGACTAGTTTGTTATATCTTGGTGGTGTCACTAACAGTTGACGCACTGGCGGATCTAAGAATAGTCAAGGGAGGGCCGATACATCCGAATGATAAGGCTCTTTCACTCTCCTCCCAACCCCCTCTTATTTATGCATATTTTTTTAGACAATTAAAAAACAAAGTAATGAATTTTTAATAAATGTGACGACTTGATAGTTTTATTTACAGTAACTAAAAAATATTCATTAAAAAATATATATATAACTATTTATAACATAATTACATAAAAGAAAGGTACAACTACAAAGAGAAGAAAAAAATTGAAAAAAATTCATACATATTTCATATTATAGCATAACATTTTTTTTTTTTTTTTTTTTGAGATTGGCCGCACGATACAGAAATTGTCCGCCTTTTGTCACAAAGTCCTCTGTTTTTGCGACTCGAATGAAGTTCCCTATTGTCGCCTGCATGGCGCCATCTTTTGTCCCATTGTTGTATGTCGGTTCCCTTTATTGTCTGTCATTGTCCCGTCACGTAGAATTACTTGCAGACTAGGTTCGTAACCTTTAGGGTACTTACCATTGTCCAGTACCAGACACGTTTTAATTCGTCCGTCGTCCGACCTAACGATTATTTATATTTAAGTCCAATGGGGGGGTGGTGAGAATACTCGAGCGTTTGAAATGAAATAAAGGTTTTCAAAGCTCCAAGGGAGGAACGATTGCCCCGTCGACACCCCGTTGGATCCGCCAATGTGCTGAGGACTAGTTTCTTTGATTTCTCATTGAAGTCATTAACAATATATTGCAACCAGCATGGTCAAACGATTTTAATGAACGAATGCATGCAGAAACAAAAGCCTGAGGTTTGATATACTGTATTGAAGAAACCAGGTCAACCAGCTGGACAGATAATTGACCTTGGAATAGTCAGAATTACCCGATGTCCAAGAGAGGATGGAACCGGACAGTGGGTGACATGTGGCTTTAAGAATGCACAACATGACAGCACATCACACTCGTTCACAGTGTTTCTTTTTCTAGAATGGATGGGTGTGAAAAAAAATCGAAAAAAGGTAATTCGTCTTACGAGGACAAAAGACAAAGAAAACAGCCAACGTTACGACCACAAGGCCTTCGTCAGGGAAAGGAAAGAAAGTGAAGGCTAGGTAGGACACATAAGAACCTAAATAAATATAAAAAATATAAAAATTAAACCTAGGTACTTCCCTGAAGGAAACTTCCCGCAAACCGATTGGCGTGCCCGGAAAAGGAAATGGTTAGAGTAGCGGTCCTTGAATATAACAACTTTATGAGTGTATCGGCAAAGCTTTTGTAATTTTATTGGGATCACTAACGCCAATAACTCTACTTTAGTAGAGTGTAAGCTATAATTTCTGACCATGCAAGCAAAATTGTATTTTTATTCTTTCACCAACAAATCTTCCGCCGGCACGCAAATAAGCCTTGGGGGTACCATGCTGGCAAGGCGTTGAGTACCCCTGTTCTATATTACTACCTTTTACATGAAATATGTCATCTATTCAGTCTGGCAGGAAGAGCTGGAGAAGAGAAGGATGGTCATCAGCAGCTCCAAAACAAAAACCATAGTGATATCACGAGATGGAAAGAAGGCATGAGATTAAGCTGGGAGATCAGGTCCTGGAGCAGGTCAACCACTTTAAATACCTCAGAGCTGTCATAGACTGGAAGGGAGGCATCAAAAAAGAGTTGGCTGCCCGAAGAGCAGCAGCTGGGAGACTTTTTCAGGCCATAAATCGAGGATTCCTCAGCAAAAGAGGTTGGCCTGAAAACAAAGATGGCTGTATACCGCTCCACCTTATGTCCCAGTCTTGACGTATGGATGCGAGTCATGAGCAATGACTACAACCCACAAAAGTCAAATCCAAACCTCAGAAATGAGATATCTGAGGAAGGTGGATGAAGTAACAAGAAGAGACATAGTCCGCAACCAGACGATACGTCAAGACCTAAAAACCCAACACCTGCAGACCCAAGAAGAACAGTCCCAACTAAGATGGTTTGGCCATGTCTGCAGAATGGGAGAAGATCGGCTACCACGGCAGGTATGGGAGGCTAAGAGCAAGGGATCCAGGACGATCCAGAGTCCGCAAGGAGGACAACATTAGACAATCTCTGAAGGACAGAGGAGTAGACTGGAACCAAGCCAGGAGGCAGACAGCCGATAGGATAGTATGGAGCCCTCTCTTCCAAATCTATACACCTCACGGTAGAAGAGGAACGACTAAGTAAGATGTCATCCATTTAGTTGATGCCCATACTCCTGTCGCTATGGTTTCTATAGCAGTTATGTTTTACATGATGAGGTTTCCAGACTGTCACGAGTGGTGAATAGAGTCTGTCTGCGACCAATCAAAAGTCTGAGTGAAGACTGAGAATGTAGATGTGAATTGAGTGAAGAATGTGAATGGAGTGAAATGTAGCTGTCAGGAGTAAAGTTGTGATTATATCTATCACCTCCTGCCACTCAGTGACAATGTTTCAATGCTATGCCCCCGCCTCAGTACTATTGTATCGTTATGCATTGAGTAAGGAATACGTACACATCAAGTGACCTCACATTCAAGAAGTAACAGGTAGAAGTAGGAAGAGAATTCTGATCCGCTAATATTTATCTATTTTTATTAAATATAAATGAAAAAGAAATGAAGATTATACCTGAACGAAGTCAGGGAAACCCATTTACAACAATATCACGCAAAGAAACAACAATGCAGTTCTGGTTAATACTCCAGAGTGACAGGCAAATGGAAATGACAACACACAGCAAGATTAACAGAAACCCCTCATCACGCACTACTCCCATCGAAAGTCCCCAGTTCTGGGTGGAACGACCTTGATGTGACCACGTAGTAAATGCAGAGTAGTAAGTAAATTGTCTTTCTAACAACTCAAAACACATACAGAGACCCCAACCTACAGCTGACTAACCCCAACCCCAGGTGTCAATGACTCTGAGTCCTTGTGATATAGTATCCTTACAATGGAGGACTATATTCTCTCCATTTTCTCTTTTCCCGCGAGTTGTGAAAATAACAGTTAAATCCACAAAATGCAGACTTCAGTGGGAAATACTATCCACAGGTAACAGATGTTAAGGTAACACGGTATCCAAAGGGTTAGGCGGGCTGAAAAAACGTTATCTAGGCACCGCGCCCTACCATAACCAATAACGCTGGCCAGTCACAATGCGACTGCTTGTGTGCTGGCACGGGTCAGAGCTGACGCGCGTTCCCAAAGATATGTGAACTTGTAAAGATTCCCAGCTCTCCTTCACTGGGATGCAGCTGGAGCAAGGTACCAGCAGTAGATACTATAGGAATATTACTCCACGTTGAAGATCTGAGCAGCGAATTGCGAGTCAGCAATTAAATGTTCGCTGTAACAAATGCAGCTAAAGCGACTTCTGGTTGAACAGTAATCAAATGTAGTAAATAAGGAACAAATCAGGAAAGGTGACATCAGACAGAGACCTCATAAATCTCCCAGTTTTCTCCTGGCAGTTTATAGGAGTTCACGATACGTAAAGAATTTCCTCTACCACACAATGTAGCTGGTCTGCAGCACTATTGGACAGCGTCTCACTCTACAGTCAGAGATTTCCTTGTGACGTTAAGCACTTGAAAAAGTGAGTCGCCTAATTTATAGTAGACTTAAGCCTGCAGGTGGTCGCTCATCTGCTGGCAGAGATTCTTAGCGGCCAGTACACGTGCGTAAAAGATACGTAAGGACGAGGGAAAGTTTACTCCAGTTGCGTCCCCCGGATAAAAGAGATGGCGTAATAAGAACGACCACTGACGGAGGACCCGCTTCCTCGTTCGGTCACATAGAAGTAAAAAGGTCACTTCCCTGAGTATCCTGGTTCTTTTTAGAATCAAAGCCTTAAGAGAATTTCTGCCGACCAGAATTAAAGGCAAAATAGATTTAGCCGCCTCAGGGGAGGAATTTTAGTCTGTCCAACGTAAGAGTGACAGGCTAAGCTCATAAGTGACGCTTGTAGAAGCAGTTAAAGAGAAGAAATGGGTTCAGGAAAAGTCAAGAATAAGACAGGAGGCGTCCTAACGTAACAAGTGCCAGAACTTTCTTATTCACGCACGACACAGCCCCACATATAAAGCAGCGACCTTCTATTTTCTATTTGAGTCTCCTCAGTGACCCCGATAACTATTCTGGGAATTTCTACTTTAGTTTAAAGATATTAATGTGCAGTATATATTTATATGTGTTGACTATATCCATTTATCAGAACAGGTTATGATTTGTTTACCCTACCGCAGTCATGCAATAAATCGGTCAAAGAGAAGTTTTTAAAAAAAAGTATGAATGTCAGTGTGAATGAGGTTGAGAAGCCAAATGTATTAATCTCAGCCACACATGCCAACATATACGTAAACATCTCAGCCACACATGCCAACATATACGTAGAGTAAACATCTCAGCCACACATGCCAACATATACGTAGAGTAAACATCTCAGCCACACATGCCAACGTATACGTAGAGTAAACATCTCAGCCACACATGCCAACATATACGTAGAGTAAACATCTCAGCCACACATGCCAACATATACGTAGAGTAAACATCTCAGCCACACATGCCAACGTATACGTAGAGTAAACATCTCAGCCACACATGCCAACATATACGTAGAGTAAACATCTCAGCTACACATGCCAACACATACGTAGAGTAAACATTATTTACAATATCATTATCGCCGTCATTTCCTGTTTCGCTCCTAACAGAGCATGGAGCAACTACCACAGTTGGTCCCTTTACAGATGGTTTGTACAGAATCATTTATGTTCTCTTGCAGCAATGGTTGATGTAACAATAGGTTTGACCTAGCGAGGTCGCCAGCATTATGCACCAACATCTTGTTAGTCACCTTTCACGAAATGTCTAATAGAGCAGTAGTTCTAGTCTATATTTGTACCCCTCGAGACCCCAGAGAAATACACGGGGTATAATTTCCAATATATAAAATGTTATTGCTGAATGTAGCTCTTTCTGCAAGCAGCGTTTTACTTTATAAGCAAAAGAAAGTTGTCATAAACTGCAAAGATTCTGTCAGATCTTATGGAAAAACCTCTAGATGTCCAGATTTGTAATTGTGTACCTTTAAACGTTTAAGTCCGTTGGCGCACATATTTTTGAAGCCTGTCATGAGCCTTGCCGTTTCACTAATTTTATTTTATTAATTTTTTTGTTTCAGTTATATCTGGCCACGTTTTCTATTTTATCCATATCGATCGTGGTGTGACCTTTTCATTTTTTAAAGGAGCATTTAAATATTTTTTTTTATGAACGACGTACAAATAAACTTTAGCTCTGACTCGGGACATTGAAGGCTTTATTCCTAGCGGGTCACCGTCGTTGGCGGGCGCTAAAACAAACAAAACTCTAAAGCATACTTCAGGGGATTCCCAGCTTATGTCAGTTTACAAGGTCAGAGAACAAAATACAAACAGTCTTAACCCTTGAGACTACAATAGGGGCAGACGGCCAACAAAATAAACAAACTGTTGCTGTAAATGTAAACCCTGTTGCGAGCACGTTCGATTATGTTGTTCCTTATGTTGCCGTTTGCTGTTACAGATCAGGCAATGCATCGAGTTCATTTAAAACAAAAGGCTAACAGAAAGTTCTAATCTTAAAATAAAGCTTGGATGAAATATTTACGCTGTAAAGTAGTAATTGTAAGTAATTGGAGTAGTATTGGACGATTAGCAGTTGTAGGAGTAGTGGTGGTAGTTGTGGTAATAACATTACAAATATATTATTATCGCTTTTTTTTCTAAACTCTTTTCGGGCGTTTGTCCCAGATGAAGGCATAATGGTAGTAACTTAGACCGAGATATAGTTTCCGTTCTCTTGACGCCTTGCTAAGTGCCACACAATACTGCTCAAGGATTTCAATAAACACATCTCTCCATCTATCTCAGTATTGTCCTGAAGCCAGATTTGCTCTAGCGGTGTGTGATAAGAGGTTTTGATGTTATTAATTATAGGATATCCTGGACAAATAGATTTATCAGAAGATACCAGGATAGTGCCAGATAAGAGACTGGTCTTATGAGAAATACCCCCTTCTCTGAAAAGAGCAAGGGTGTATAGACAATCAAGGTGAGGTCCAGCTATGTAAGTTCCCAGAGTAAGGAATGATGATGATGAAGTTCTCTGGGTCCCTATCTGCTACCTCTTGAGATCTCACCAAGAGTATGTTAACTGTGTGTTATTTGGCAAAGTGTCTAGGGTAATGTATTATCACGGTTATGAATTTCAAAACAGAACTTTAACTTTAATGAAATTTAAGCAAGACTGTTTGAAGATAGATATATTTACAATTTATTATTCCTGTACCTCAATCTTGTTGGGACAGGAATTCTCAAACTTAAGAAAAGGTTATTTACATGCAAAAATAAATGTTTTTGGAAACTCTGTCCATTTGTGTACAACCAAAAAGTCACTGGAATGAATATACCCACAGTTCTTGATATTATCATTAATTCTATACTGTAAGGTCTGTTATTTTCATCACTCCCAGGTGGTATAGCTGCTCCCAGGTGGTCTAAGATGTATATTTTGTTTATAGGTGAAATTTTGTTTTAGGATGAGGTATCGGTGCCTGTATAAAGGACTTATCTGTAAAAAGATTATTGCAGCTGTTTTGTTGATCTTAGGCCTGTACACCAACGTTGTGACTCCTGACTGAAGAAAAGGAGCTAGCTTCAAATTGTAGCATGAGCACTCACTCCAACATGTTTTTCCTTTCAGGCTACTGCAGCAACGAGGTACTTTGTAATACAACCTGAAATAAGGACAATCCCTTCTATGTAACATCTGCCTCTATCAATTTCACCTCTAAACTGTATTAATACCTACCTAGGTCAGCCACTTGTGCTAACAAGTCGCACCAGACCTTACATTCCTTGGTCTACACTCAGCTTGGTGTAATGAGGCTTCTTCAGTATTTATTTTATGTTAATGTCCCTCCTTCCTGTTTGTCTTCCATACAATAGTCATGGTGGATACAATATTGCTTTTGACCTGTTGATTACTTCATTCAAACATTCCCTATATGTTTTCACATGTTATTTGAACAGTGTGTCATTCCAAAAGACAATATCAATTTATTAATACTGCACTTACAGTCGCAAATTTGTAAAGCCAATTGGCAAACATTATACACAATATCACTCCGAATAAGCCTGCTATAGGCACATTCCTACTTAGGTCGTCGTGACATCACATTTCCCAGCGGCAGTATCGAAAACGAATATGGCACACCATAGCCTGTTACTTACAGGACTAATAATTTATGCAAATAAAATTATCTGTCTTACCCTCAAGTAAAGAATCTTCACACACACAAGCTGCCCGACAGTAAAGGGCTATAGCACTAAGCTTTTCAGTACAGACGGCAAAGGCTTGTCCTTCTGTCTCTTTCAATAATGTCAGCTTGGTATGGAAGCTTTGTCGTCAATGGCGGACTTTACAAGCAGTTGTTAATTTTATCACACTACACCCAACCAATCAGATGACGAGTCAAAAAAATTAACTATTTCCTAGGCTATAGAATTTGAGCAGTTTTAAGCGTGTTTGTCTAATCTGACCGAATTTGTTTATTTTATATCATAGTTATTTGTGAACCGATTTTAATTATCAAAAGTGATAATTAAAGAGGCCAATTTATCTCTTTCGTTCTATATAGCTTTCCTTTAGTTATTCCTTTGCATTCAAATGGGGTTAATTTTTTTTGTAATTAAATTTGATCTTAACCTGATGTGAAAATATTACTAAATTAAATTTTCTAAGTTAAGATAATTTTTCTATGAGGGAATCTCTATGTGTATATGTTAAGCAATATCAGCGCTATAATTTGAGATATCCCTTTTATTTTAATTATCTTTAGTTATCGAGAAATAAATTATCTAAGTTCGGTCAAAAACCCAAAATAGGCATTATTTCCACTTCAACCAAAAATTTTCTTGTTCTACAAAAAAGAGGTAACGATTTTATTGGTTGTTAAATTTTACTACGTCCTTCGATAAATATTGGGATGGGTGAGAGAGAGAGAGAGAGAGAGAGAGAGAGAGAGAGAGAGAGAGAGAGAGAGAGAGAGAGAGATAGAGAGAGAGAGAGAGAGAGAGAGAGAGAGAGAGAGAGGGGTGGTGGTGGTAACTTTTAACTTGTTTTCTTAGAAAAATTCAAATACTCTTAGTTAAATGTTGGCGGTAAATTTGACTAGACCCTCAGACAAATTTCAAATACTGTAGTTATTTAAAGATTTTAAATACGTTAGTTCGTACGTTTTAAGCGGGGAATTTGAGCGTGTTGTCATACGGATTCACTTCACTACACGGTGACACTTGATAAGACTATTTAAGAATTAGCTGATCAGACCATTGTAATGCGCTCTGATATAACCACATATGTTGAAAGGAACGCGCCTCGCCAGAAGAAGGCAAAAAAAAAACAAAAAAACAAAAACATTATAATCTCAGTATCGTTATTTAATTTGTGTATCGTGGTGTTCCCACGAATGTTTGGTTTGGTTTGGTGTCAATGACCAACTTCATTGCACACGGACACTCCATGATCTCCTCCTTTGGATCACACAAGGAGAATCTCAACATAGTGAACGAACTCCGTAGCACCGGCGAGAATCCCAATGTGTGTATACAGGAATCACACATTCTATAAATATTTTTGTGGTGTGCAGGTTTCCTAATTTTTAAATTTTGCTATTGCACCGGCCATATGGCCTACTCTTTACAATTTACCACTGCCGAAGGATTTTTAACTTGCACACGGGTCCTCCTTTTTTTCGCCCTTATCCGAGAAGCCTCGGCATCCGACCACATTACCCACATCAGCGCCCGGGGGGGGGGGGGGGGGGTGTGACATTAGGAACCACTGGTGTGAGGGGAAAAAAATTGCATAATTATATTCCCCCTGTACCAGGAGCAAACCCGCTCATTTAGAATTAAAGGCGGACACCATATCTCTTAGCCACTCCGACCACTCTCACGAATTCCAGATTTCTTTTGATGTCTATGATAATGTTAGCGGTCTCCCCCTAATGGCCTCTGAACTCTCACGTTTTATCTGAGATGAG
The DNA here is from genome assembly GCA_024509875.1 of Oreohelix idahoensis. Classification (NCBI taxonomy): domain Eukaryota; kingdom Metazoa; phylum Mollusca; class Gastropoda; order Stylommatophora; family Oreohelicidae; genus Oreohelix; species Oreohelix idahoensis. Next base: position 30,648 of record JAMPIV010001555.1, on the reverse strand, counting down.
TAAGCTGCTTTAAATTACACAGCTGTTTTCTGAAATTCATTCAGACATTATCTTTCAGCTCCCTTAGCAGTATAGGCGTTCAGCAAATTCATGCCAAGCCTCCCAGTCATATGCCATCTGCTCTAGGTAGTTGTTGAGGATTGCTTTGTGGTGTGTAATTATCTTGGCTATTTTAGTTTTGGCCAGGGTGATTGCACCATTCAGCATCCCCAATTAACGGCACATTAAGATACGCCATATGCACCTGATGATGCGAAACGTAGTAACTAAAAAACAGTCTTCGCCGTGCCTTCGGGCTTGAAGGATGGGCTCCTTATAAGCGTGGTATTTACCACTCACATGTGTCTGCCAGAGTGTGGCTATCGCCACTTATATACTGTTCAAAAAAAGAAACGCAACTTTTTTGGTGTTACTTTTATAAAAGATATTCGCTGATTGGACATCAGTCAACCTATCGACTGTGTCCACCTGGTCATTAACTTCTCATGGTTACCTGAATTGTACTCACCTCATGATTCGTGAGGTCATGAAAGAGGTCATCAAGGTCAAAACAACATTTTTGACAATAACTCGTGACAGGTTCATGAGAATCCCGTGAAACTTACTGAACACAAAACTCTCTGACCATATTATTGAATGTCTATAAAGATTGACGCTCCTCGAATAAATTCAGTTGAAAATTCAATGCGCAAGTATGGCTCATCTCACTACAGAACAACGACTCATCATCATTGGACGTTTACAGACTGGACAGTCACAAAGTGTAGTGGCCAGACAATTTAATGTGGTTAGAAGCACCATTAGTCGCCTTTGGAGGCGATTTCAAGAAACTGGTTCAGTGGCAGATCGGCCGCGCAGTGGAAGACCCGGAGTCACAACTCCTGCCGAAGACCGCTTCATACGGCTGCGTCACCTCAGGAATCGACTTGCATCTGCGTCCTCCACAGTCCAATCAATGTCAGCAGCTCGTCGAATTTCAGATAAAACGGTCAGGAACCGGCTGCACGACTCTGGTCTTTGGGCTAGAAGACCCTACAGAGGTCCTGTTCTTACGGACCGGCATCGCCAGAACCGACTGCAGACGGCGAACCAGCATCGTCAATGGACCGTTGGGAATGACTGGAGACGGGTTTGGTTTAGTGATGAATCATTTTTGGTGCTCCAGGGACACGATAGACGGAGAAGAGTTTACCGCAGAGTCCATGAGCGCTACGCCCAGAACAGCGTTGATGAGGCTCCTCCACATGGTGGTGGAGGTGTACTAATGTGGTGGGCGATCAACTTCATGGGAAGAAGTGACCTGGTGCAAATTGAAGGACGCCTGAATGCCCAACGATACGTCGCTGAAATTCTTCGTCCTCACGTCCTTCCACTTCTGGCTGCACGAGGGTCGATTTTTCAGCAGGATAACGCTCAACCTCATGTGGCACAACTCACCACCCAGTTCCTCGCTGACAACAACGTCCAGACCATTCCGTGGCCAGCCATGTCATCAGACATGAACCCCATAGAACATTTATGGGATGAACTCGACAGACGACTCCGCCAGCGAGACGTGGCTCCAGCCAATCTCCGACAGTTGTCTCTTGCACTGCGGGAAGAGTGGGCAGCCATCCCACAACAACAGATCCAACGGCTAATCGGATCCATGTCAAGGAGATGTCGTTCTCTGATAGAGGCCAGAGGAGGCCATACACCTTACTGAAACGGAGGCCTCAGTCGCAAAGAATAAAAGTCCAAACCAAATTTAATGAACATCATTTCATTGTTAAAGTCTGAAAGTTTCTTCATGCCAAGATTGAAACATTAATTCCGTAAAATAAAATTTTGGTACAAGTTTGAAATTTGGTGTCCATTACCACTGCAATAATGTTGCGTTTCTTTTTTTTAACAGTTACAGATAAATATATGTCCGGACCTGTGTGTCTAGAGATTTAAATGCGTTCTTAAAGAGAGAGATTATATATATATATATATATATATATATATATATATATATATATATATATATATTATATAATTATATATATATATATATATATATAATATATATATATATATATTATATTATATAGTGGTGATATGAGGGGTTATTGGTGTTACTCCGCTAAATGTAGACAGAGTGAGGTCAAGCTGTGTAAGTCCCTGAGTCTAATTGTTGATGATGGGTATTCTCAGGGTACGTATCCACTACCTCTCTGAGGTCACACTCTGGGAAATATTTTCTGTGGGTATGTTTTATATGGCTTACGTGTCTAGGGTAATGCAGGTATATAGTGATGTGTCTAATAAAAACAAAAAGAATCTGACAACTGTAAAAATCTCAATATAACTAGAAAAGGAAGTAAGGACTGTTTTGTACATTTATTATAGTTATTTTAAAGAGATTTTTTTAATATTCCTGAACCTCAATGTTTTGCCTGGAACTGGGAATTTTCCCAATCAGCAAAAGATAATGTTTCTTTATGTAACAAGTGTTTAAAGGTAAATATGGTGGACGATCGTTGTCCCATAAAAAATAGTATGTTGTTGAATTAGTATCCCATGTTCATTTGATTTGTACTCAGCTAAGGGAATATTTTAAACACTGAATTAATAAAGTCTATGTCAAATGATTGGTAGAGGGTTTGTGTGTGTCCCTTCATGCCCCACTATCTTTAATTTCGCTTGTATTTTAGTTGGAATGATGAAGGATGAGAGTCCCTCAAGTGCCACTTATAATGGACTTAATCTTGTAAAACCTGTCCTGTGTGATGGTGTCGTCCTGAGGAATCTTTTAAGGAACTGAGCAGAAATAATTCTCATGAGTTCCTCGCTGGATGAATGGATGTGGTGGCGGAAGCTTGCAGATATATATGATGGCATCTGTCTTCTGTGCCCAACAGGTGCTGGGGGAACTTTCATGGTGTGTTATTATGGTCAGCCTTCGCAAAAGATTTGTGCGCAATGTCAAGAACCCCTTGGAGAAATATAGAGCGGTTAATGTTCCCCTCTTTATAACAATTTATTTTATAGAGGTCATATCGCAATCCACATTTTTATCAATAATGACATTTAAAAGGAGGGGTCAGCTATAGTGTGTGCCGGATCTCCAATTGGCACGCAAGAGACGCCATTGTGATTGTTTTGTGGTTGAGCCGATTGTTCTTTCCCAGTGTTTTTCATACTGAATTCCCATATGGCTGTGCAAACGCGGCAACGTGACCCCTGTAAAAGCAGTTGTTATTAATTTCGCGCATAGTAAGTAGCAGATGGGGTTGTATAACAATCGGTTTCATTCTTGAGACATGTGTTGGATTTAAATGATATGGTAGGGTTTAACTAAACATCGCGCATGTAGGTCTTTCAATCCATGTGGCTAATGTTAAACAACGCTAACTAATGCTCTGGGCTCGCGGAAAGGAAGAATGACTTTGCTAGTGAGGCGTTGTTTCTGGAGCGCTGTACGCGAGTCGTAATGTTGTTTGTTATGGCGCAATATTTCAATACGGGGAGGTTTTTTACTGACTGATTGTTTATTGTTCACATAACTTTCCCAATATAGATCTTGCTTTAGGCACATTTCCTACTTGTCTCTGTCAGTAATCTTCTTCACCAATAGGCCAATGTTCGAATCAACCACAATTTTTAATGGTCGCACTATCTGTGTGGCATGAGTACATGGCTAATAAAATATCAAATAAACTTATGTTAATCTTTAGCGAAAGTAAAGAATAAAACACAGACAATCACAAGATTGATGAGGCATGAGTTAATAGAGTTCCAGCTTCCAGGACCGCTACTCGTCCCAAGATAAGGCAAAGGGTCTTTTAATTCAAATTCATCAATGCTTTTCATGATCGATCACATTCGTGGTCTGTGGGTTTTATTTTTTTTTCTTTCTCAAATGGCGGTACATATGCCCGGCCGATAGTTACAATTTTATTGCTCCCTTCCTAAAAATACAATTAACCAATTAGAAAACACGCGTTAAGAAAAATTTAATCTTTTTCCGAATAGGCTATCAAATTTGGAAGCAGTTCTAGATGTGTGTTTGTTGAGTCTCCCTAGTCCCAAGTTTATATTATACAATATGTCTTTGCTTATTAATGGGGTCCCCTATTTTTAATATTGAAAGTGATTATTTAAAAACAGAGCCAAAAAACTGGTTCCTGTCTATTTTGCGCCTATTTTTATGGGGTTTCCCTTTTTTAATTATCTGTTATCCGCTCTTTTATTTAAATATCCTCCTTTCTTTATCTTTATGTAAAGAAAATACGTCAGTATTATCTAAATTTTGTCCCATACCACAACCGTTTTGGCTTGCTCTTTTCCATTTCCCCTCCTCGGAGCCCTTATTCAGGACGATAGTGACCAGGGTACCAAGTTGGTTAGTTGGCCAAAAGTTGAACGGCGGTTTCGTTCAGTAAATAAATATGGACTAATAGGATTTGAGGTGTGTATTGTTTGGGGGTGGGACTTTTAACGCTTGGTTTTTAGAAAATTCCAACCTTTTTTTTTTTAAACGTATGGCGGTTAGATTTTACTATGGCTTGAGACGATTTTCAAATACTGTAGCTATTAATAGATTTTAGGGAGGACGTTAGTTATACTTTTCAAGCGATAAATTTTGCCCTTTGGCCCTTCAGACCAAGGTCAAAAACATGGAAATTATTTATAGATTTTTGTAACGTGTTGCGTATAAGTAGGAAAAAAATGCAAATTATTTTGTGTCGAAATTTTTTAGCGGTAGGTTTTTTGACCTTGCCCTTGAGAAATTTGTCAAAACATAGTAGTAGTGTTAAAGGTTGGGAAATTTACGTTAACTAGATTTTTTGAATCGGGGAAATTTGAGAGCGGGGGTGGTCACCACAGAGGACTTTACTACATATATATATATATATATATATATTCATATATATAAGTATATAAATATATATATATATTATATATATATATATATATATATATATATATATATATATGGGAGCTGCGCTGATGTAGTTGTTACCAAACTGCGCTGGCGACCGGGTGACCTAGGATCAAACCCGGGCGAGGACATTTGAAGATTTTTCGTCGACCGGGATTTGGACTGGATTAACTCGAGCCCTGGCGAAAATATTTTTAAGAAGTGTCGTCGACCAGGGACTGGCGGCTCCTGAGCCGACCCAGCTCTAATGGGTTCTTCCGAAATCGGCGAGTATCTACCTGAATGGCGAGGGACACCTGTCTCTGTACAAGAAAAAAAGGGATACTCACATAAAATCAGTCTCAGGTTAGACATACTAACCTGAGATTTCGCCTCGAGTAATAGCGGGCGTACGGAAAAAAACTATATATATATATATATATATATATATATATATATATATATTATATATAATATATATATATATATATATATATATATATATATATATATATATATATATATATATATTCAATAATGGTCAATGTGTGTGATGGCAGAGTTGGCCAATAATTAACATTTTAAGAATTAAATGACGTGTCAAGCCAAAATGGAATAAAGGATAGATTTAAATATAATATACTGGCAAAGCTATGAGTATATCAATGCAGACGGAGGAAAGTGTGCAGTATTGCACTAGACTATGAGATTTAACGTTAAGATACGAACTGTATCAATTACACTGACTAACAAAAAAAAACTTTTTTTTTCTTTCTCTAACATTTCTATGTTTTTCTGGTCAATTTTAATGCGCTGTTTTTAAAATCTGCAAACCGTTTTTCTCTATCAGGTCGGGATCTCTAGAAATACGCAATTGAAGTTTTTTAACAACGCATACAGTATTACAACATCATTCGTACAAGAAGTATAACAGTTATGTAGGCTTGAATTTCTTTGCAGTCGACTTTCGTCGGGGAATGGCATGTGGTACATCGCGATGAAGCATCCAACAATAATCGGCAAGCATGGTCACACTCCACCGTCCTTGATAACGTGACTCCATTACGGCGATATCTTGATGGAATCGTTCTCCATGTTCATCGCTGACTTCGCCAAGGTTGTCAGGGAAAAAGTCAAGATGCGAATCGAGCAAATGGATTTTGAGGGACATGTTACAGCCCATAATTCTGTATGCATAGATGCACTGCTTAACAATATGCAACATAGTCAACAGATTTGTGATTTCCCAGAAAGTTATCGACGATCGATTTGAATGCCATCCATGCGCGAAGTTCACTACCATGTAACAAGTTCTCGAATTGTTTGTCTGCAATAACTTTCCTAATCTGAGGTCCTACAAAGATACCTTCCTTTATCTTTGCATCGCTAAATTGCGGAAACTTTTCTCGAAGATAAGTGAAAGCTTTGTTCGTTTTATCTAACGCTTTTACAAAATTCTTCATGAGCCCCAACTTTATATGTAACAGTGGTAAAATGAAGCTGTCTTTGTTAACTAATGGCTCGTGTATTACATTTTTATGCCCGAGCTGCATACGATCCCGGATAGGCCACACCTTTCTTGCATAATGTTCCTGTCTGTTGCGGCTGTCCCATTCACATAGGAAGCAACAAAATTTAGTATACCCAGTCTGCATGCCCGTGAGAATTGCAATGACCTTTAGGTCTCCACAAATCCGCCATTGGTAGTCATTGTACTTTATTTTTTCCAAACGTATAGCCATATTGTCATAAGTTTCTTTCATATGAACAGAGTAGGCGACTGGAATTGATGAAAATAAATTTTTGTTATGCAATAACACGGCTTTTAGACTAGTCTTGGAAGAATCGATGAAAAATCGCCATTCGTTGACTATGTGCTCATGACCGAGGTGCACCATTAGACCGTTTACATCTTTTGCAATAGCAAATGTCATCATCCATCTCAAAAGTATTTGAACAAGTTCTCTGTGTCTATGACGAAATTTAGATATCGGAGTATTGGGCGCTAAAAGATTCCATTCTTTGAGTCGCGAACCGAGTAATTCCGCTTGTCCTTTGGTAAGAGCGAGATCACGTATTAGATCTGAAAGTCCTGAATGGTTAATTAAGTAAACACTATCATTCACCGGTATGTAATCTGAGTCAGAATTAGTTTCTAATGCAGGTAAACTATCACTTTCTGATGGTTCATTCACGTCCAACGGATTATGTTCTGGTGGTACTTGGATCGGACACGTGATTGGATCATGAGGCACTGGTTTCGAAACCAATTCAATATTTGAATAAACCACAGACTTTCTAGTTTTAAAAGTGAAACCATGGATATTTGTCAAGCAGAAGTACAATCAGTAGTGTGATTTGTATGTTCACGCCATATTACTGGCACTCCAAAAGGCATCGACTTATGCTTCAGCGATTTTCGTAACCAACCTGCCAATGTATCGAACAAACTGCATTTGGCTACCAAGATTTATTTGCATCATCAACTTTCGAATCGAAATAAAGTTCATATGCTTTCTTTAGTAATGGTGTAAAGTTTTTTCTGGTCAACACGATCGGTAAAATATCTGCACACGTAACAGAACAGATCAGCCGAATTTCTACAACTTCTAGAAGCCATATTTTGCTCAGAATTATTTCAAAATACAGTAACTATTTGAAAAATCGCGTAACATATGTCATGCATCTTTTAGCAGTATAAAAAGTAGAATTATGTTGCTTTTTATTAATTTTTAATAAGTTATATAGTAAAAATGAAACGGAGCAAATAACGGTTTCCCAAAAATATATTTATTCACAAATATCTTAAGAACCCGACGTGATAGAGATAAACGGATTTCAGATTTGAAATCAGCGCAAGAAACTGACCTAAGAACACTTATTCTTATATAAGAAAGAAAAATGTTGTTTGTCAGTGTTATTAATACATGGGAATGTTAGCATGAGAATTAAGGCTAATGGCCATTGTCGTGAAACGAGTGTAACCCACTACTTTGTTAATCACTATGTCGAGATACAGATTTGCTTCAACCAATCAACGAGCAACGTTCACCAGTCTCTGAGACAGAATAAATTAACGGCCATCTTGTTCACGCAAGATGGCGGATGAAAACTGAATAAAATTAGGCTGTACAGCGCTTGAGACTAAACCGGAGGAAACCAATCATTTTGCTCCGCCAGGAACCAACCAAACGCTTTCCTTAAGCATTTACCTACCTATATAATCGGGCGGATTTTATGCATAATCACACATCACCGACACGACGCCAGAGATACCGACCGACTGAAGAGGAGAAGCTGTCACCTTGATTTATAGCTTACCTGAGGGCATTGACCTGCACCTGCTTTGCTAAGTCGAGTCAAAATCTGGCCGGTTTGAATCTTAGAGGGTAAATATATTTACGATAACCTTTAGGAAAATAGGCTTTCAGCAGGTCTATAATGTTGGTATTTGTTGTGTGTCATTTATACTACCTATCAGGTTACTGATTGTATCTTGGGGAAATTAAGTATAATGATTGTATTTCCTATTATGATTGAATAGACAAAGACTAATAGGACTCATACCTCAATCTATTGCCTCCTATAACTCAATCTATTGTCTCACATGACTTCAGTCTATTATCTCCGATAAGACCAACTGCCATATAACCAAAACAGTCCTTGTTAGGACTCAACCTATTGTCTCCAATACTTCAATCTGTTATCTCAGACCAACTGCAATATAACCAAAACAGTCCTTGTTAGGACTCAATCTATTGTCTCCTATAACTTCAGTCTATTATCTCAGATAAAACCAACTGAAATATAACCTAAACAGTCCTTGTTAGGACTCAATCTCTTGTCTCATCTAACTCCAGTCTATTGTCTCCTATAACTCCCACCTGATATATCACCAAACAGTCCTCGTCTCACATACTCCTATCATAAGAACATAACGTTATTGTTAGGATATATTATAGCACTTGTCAGAGAGGGCCTGGTATATTATAGGGGGAAGGACATTGTTGTATCACACCTAGGTGTACATATTATTGGATGTATTCATGTATTGAACTTATATTATGGGATGTATTCATGTATTGAATGTATTCATGCATTGAATTTATATTATTGAATGATATCCATGTATTAGTTTATCAGAAAGAATATTTTGCAAGTAGACACCTGTCTTGTCTCGCTATTGCTAAATCATACTGAGCCATGTTGTCATTCATCCTACATGCAGACACTGAGACACGCTCATATCATATACAATAGAAATAGATGGGCTTGAGGACAGAAATTAGCCCCTATTTTTCCTTGTTACAGGTTTTATTCGTGTCCTAAAACCTGAGATCGTGGGTCGTCAATCCAGCTGCCTGGAACTCCGCAGGAGCATAGAGGTTGTCCTGACTCTACATCTTTGGTCCCCCTCAGTCTTGGGTGGGCTAAAGGAACGATACTCAGCCGATGTTGTGTGAACCAACCAAAGAAGAACATACCTTAGAGAGATGAGTACACATTAGTACCATTTCTGTCAGCATTGTGAGCATAGAAACTGTCAGTGATGAGAAAGTGAAGTAGCATAGCAAGAGACAAAAATAACAGCATAGCTGATAAGTGTTATATCCTTAATTAACAGCACAGCTGATACATGTACTATAATTGAATAACAGCACAGCTGATATAATTTTTGTTCCTATAATTGGAAAACTTGTTGTAATATTTATTTACATATAGATATATATATATAAAATAAATATTTGTAAATCATATGTAAACTTACAAATTCATTACATTCCATTTTTCAACATTCACCCTTCAGCACAAGAGTAGATAGTGTATATACTAAATAAATAATAAGGAAATTGTATTTGAAGACTTGTCAATTTTATCATTGTTAAGCAAAATCTGTTTTCTTGTTTTTTTTTTAATATCACAGTTAGTTACACAGCGGAGGTGGCACTTTATGTCGGTCTCCTCTCTACTATTGTTTCGAGATCAGATCATTCACAGCCGTAACTAATTTGTGATACCAGTAGTCCTCTCAGACACTGGGACTTCACCATTTTCTGTAGACATTCTATTTCTGTAATTGTCAGTACTATACTGATCCAAGAGCCAAATAAAACCTCTCGCCACACTGGGGGCTCGTTCCTGGGATATTTCTGTATATCTTGAGCCATACTTAGTCTATTCATCTATCTACACTCTATCTTGTGCCACCCATAGATAACATAAGAAACAGATTTTTGAAAAAAAAATTCTATAATAGGATTTAAAAAAAACAAAAACAAAAACAATATTTTCTTAGGAGGAGTACCATTTAGTACTCAGTAAATAGTTGATGCTCACAAAGTTGCACGGAAATTTTTTGTTCATTTAAATTAATTAAGTTTAATTACAATAACTTGGTTATAGTAAATATACATACCCTATCTAAGTAACGCCATGGCTGATCTAGTGAAGTTCAGAACTGCGATCATGCAGATGGGTAAGGAATTAAATATGACAGGTGATGCTCTCACTCAGTATGTCACAACAGAAGTGGACAAACATATGGATAGGGAAGAAAGAAAGTTGCAATTAGAGACTGAAGCAAGGAAATTAGAGGCTGATAGAGAAGCAAAGAAATTAGAGGCTGAAGAAAGGCGGTTGCAAGCGGAAGCTGAGAGAGAAGCCAAAAGACTGGAAGCTGAGAGAGAAGACAAAAGACTGGAAGCTCAGAGAGAAGACAAAAGACTGGAAGCTGAGAGAGAAACCAAAAGATTAGAAATTGAAGCCAAGAAATGGGAGGCTGAAAATGAGGGAAGGAAATTACAATCAGAGAGAGACCATCAGTTGAGATTAAAAGAGTTTGAAATTCAGGCAAATACTGGCAATAATGGTGGTAGCTCACCTCACTCTGAGAGTAGCTCCAGCCAGAGCACCTCAAGTGGGGCCATGAATTTTCATCTGGACCCATTTGTTGAGAAAGAAGACGCCATTGAGTCGTACCTGGATAGATACGAAAGACTAGCCACTACCTATGGCTTAGTGAAAGAAAAATGGAGTCTTAAACTATCTCAGGGATTGAGAGGTGTGGCCTACGATGTGTATTTGAAGCTCTCAAGAGATGACCATGAAGATTATGAAATCCTGAAGCAGGCACTGCTTGTGAGATATGAAAAGAACTCAGAATCATATAGAAAGAAATTCCGAACAGCTAAACTTCTTCCAGGAGAAAACTATCACCAATTCTCGGCTAGATTGGAAACCTATTTTGAAAAATGGAGTAGTTTAGGGAAGTGTCAGGATCTGAAAGAAATGGTAATGATGGAGCAAGTGAAAGAGTCCATGCCTCAAGAAATGAGGAAGTTTATCATGGAACAAGGAGCAGAGAGATTGGAAGATATTGTAACTGTTGCTGGGAGGTATCAAGCAGCTCAGGCAGAATTATTAGGAAATAAGAAGAAGCAGGGTGAAAACTTCAAATCATCACAAAACTATACCAAATATGAACAAAAGGACCATACCACAAGGAACAAACAAAGGTTTGACCAAAAGGACAAAAACCCTCTAAGATCGGATAAGACACCTTACCGGAAGGAAGGAAAGTGGTGTAAAACTTGTCTAATGAGTAACCACAATACTGCGGACTGCAGAAGGAAGAATCCTCCTCATCATGCTGCATGTCTTACAACAGGGAATCAGGGAAGGAAGGAAATGGCAGTAAGTTAGAAAGACTTCCATCATCCCCCTGTCTGTGAGGAAGTGACCGTGAATGGCACTCAAGTACTGTGTTTATATGACACAGGATTGGACTTTGATTCAGTTGTGTGCTCTTCTCTAGTGAGTCCTGACCAGATAACCACAGAAACAGTGGAAATCAGAGGACCTATCAAGGGAGCAAGAACCATGACATTACCCATAGCCCGAATCAACATAAGATCTCGCTATGTGGAAGGAGAAATCAAAGCAGCAGTGATGGACGACCCTATTTACCCTTTGATTTTGGGGTGTAGGTATGTTTTCCTTGGAGAACCTATAAAACCTGTAGTTATGGCAACAGTTCAGACCAGGGAAAGCTCCAGGAAAATGGAGGAGAATCCTATCAATACTCACCCAGAAGAGATGAAAAAGGCTCAGGCAGCAGATAGCACACTGAAGCCTTGTTTGGCAAATTGACTAAAGCACATAACCCTCCAGTTAAAGGAGACTTGTATATGAAGAATGGCCTACTATACAGAAAAGCTGGAACAGGACCTAAAGGGCATGGACAGCTTGTAGTGCCAAAATCTTACAGGGAGACGTTTATGACGCTAGGACATGCTATACCCTTCAGTGGACATATGGGAATAGGGGCCACTGGACAAAGGATAGCCTGTCACTACTTTTGGCCAGGAATTACAGAGGACATAAAAAGATATGTAAGATCCTGTCCAGAATGCCAAAGAGTAGCTCCTAAGCATAGGACTGCACCAGCAACACTGGGAGAAATGCCTATTATGGGAACCCCTTTTGAACGTGTTGCAGTAGATATTGTTGGACCCCTCACTAGGACCAAGAAGAGAAATGCTTACATCTTAACCTTGGTTGATACTTGCTCTATGTGGGGAGAAGCAGTGGCCATGTCAGCTATAGATTCAAAGCACGTGGCAGAGGCCCTGTTGACAATATTTACCCGATTAGGTTTCCCGCATCAGATATTGACTGACAATGGGTCTCAGTTTAAGGGAAAGCTAACACAAGAAGTATTCAGGATATTTCAAGCCAGGCTCTATCATTGTAGTCCCTACCATGCCCAAGGGAACGGTCAAGTAGAGCGGTTCAATGGTACGCTAATTTCAATCCTTAGAAAGCTGGCGAGTGAAAAACCTGATACTTGGGATACATACTTACCCGCTGCACTATTTGCATATAGGGAAGTACCCCACAATTCAACTGGATTGGCTCCAGCTACATTGTTGTTTGGAAGACCAATAAAAGGTCCACTGGAAGCATTGCTGCGGACATGGACTGATGAAAAGGCAGAGGAAACAGTGACTTCCTCATACCAGTACGTCAACGAGTTGACATCTCGATTGAAAGCAGGTTGGAAACTGGCCAATGATAACTTAAGACAGGCCAGGAGGAAGCATGCTGCGTACTACAACAAAAAAGCAAAGGATAGGGAACTGGAGGGGGGTGAAAAGGTGTTATTACTGTTGCCAAGCAGCAATAATAAATTGCAGATTGGATGGCAGGGACCCTATGTCATACTGGAGAAACTTTCCAGGACCAATTATAAGATTGACAAGAAAGGAAAGGAGAAGGTATATCATGTCAATCTTCTTAAAAAATACTATGACAAGGAATCATCAGAAGTTGCACATATCATGACCCTAGCCATTGCAACAGAAATGCACGGTGAACCACTTCACTCTATGGAGTATCCACTCACAACTACAGAGGATTATGTTCAAGTAAATATTAGTGAACATTTAACTCCAGAGCAGAAGAAGAGGGTTCAGAAAGTGTTGGAAACCCATGCTGATGTGCTCACAGATAAGCCAGGTCGTACGAATCTGTTAGAGTACGACATGAAGGTTACAGACCCTACCCCAGTATGCATGAGAACATACCCTATACCCTATGCGAAAGCCCAAGCACTAAGGGGGAAGTTGATTATCTGTTGAAGTACAAAATTATATCTCGAAGTCAGGACCCTCCCTATAGCTCAAGTGTGGTGCTATTGAGAAAACCGAGTGGTGAACACAGGTTATGTATTGACTACCGGAAGCTTAATGCGATCACAGAATCTCAGGTTGACCCATTACCTGACACCAACCAGCTGTTCTCTACACTGAGTAAGGCTAGGTATTTATCGAAGGTAGATCTAAGCAAGGGATACTACCAAATACCAGTGAAACCAGAAGTTAGGAAAATGCTGGCATTTAGTACATCAGACGGACACTACGAGTTTAATGTACTACCCTTTGGCCTGAAAAATGCTCCCAGTATCTTTTCAAGAATGATGAGGAAATTATTGGAACCTCTACAAAATCCCCATATCACTAACTTTATGGATGACATTCTTGTTGCTACAAACACATTTGAAGAGCATATAGTAGCGCTCTCCATGTTGTTTGACAGACTGAGAGAAACTGGATTGACTGCACGTCCAACCAAGTGCTATATCGGTTGTAAGGAGTTGGAATTCCTAGGTCACACTATTTCTACAGGTCATATGTCTCCTGACCCAAAGAATATAGAGAAGCTAAAGAAGGCACCCCGACCTCAAACGAAGAAAGATGTGAGATCATTCGTGTCATTATGTGGGTTCTATCAGAAGTACATACCCCACTTTAACTCTCTGTGTGCACCATTAACTAACTTAACGAAGAAAGGACAGCCTGACAAAATCCAATGGAATGCTGATTGTGAAAAAGCTTACACAGAGCTAAAAGCAAAACTCACCAGCAAACCTATCCTTACGCTACCCGATATCACACAGAAATTTGTATTAAGGACGGACGCTAGCAGTATAGGGATTGGTGCAACTCTCTTGCAGAAATCAAAAGCCCAGCCGGAGGTACTTTTACCAGTCGCCTACGCCAGTAGGAAGCTGAATGCAGCTGAGTTGAACTACTCGACCATAGAGAAAGAATGTTTAGCTCTAATTTGGTCCATCAACAAATTTTCACCTTATCTGTATGGGACACACTTCATTGTCCAAAGCGATCACCAACCTTTAACATTCTTGGCTGCATCTAAAAAGCTAAATTCGAGATTGTTAAGGTGGAGTCTGCTTCTGGCGCCTTATTCCTTTACCGTGAATTACATTGCGGGAAGAGACAATGTAGGAGCTGATTTTTTAAGTCGACACCCTAGTACTCTGGAAGGACAGACGCAAAAGGATTAACCACAGCAGGGGTTTACACGTCAGCTATGACAAGTCACAGCTAGGAAAGGAGGGGGCTATGTCGTGAAACGAGTGTAACCCACTACTTTGTTAATCACTATGTCGAGATACAGATTTGCTTCAACCAATCAACGAGCAACGTTCACCAGTCTCTGAGACAGAATAAATTAACGGCCATCTTGTTCACGCAAGATGGCGGATGAAAACTGAATAAAATTAGGCTGTACAGCGCTTGAGACTAAACCGGAGGAAACCAATCATTTTGCTCCGCCAGGAACCAACCAAACGCTTTCCTTAAGCATTTACCTACCTATATAATCGGGCGAATTTTATGCATAATCACACATCACCGACACGACGCCAGAGATACCGACCTACTGAAGAGGAGAAGCTGTCATCTTGATTTATAGCTTACCTGAGGGCATTGACCTGCACCTGCTTTGCTAAGTCGAGTCAAAATCTGGCCGGTTTGAATCTTAGAGGGTAAATATATTTACGATAACCTTTAGGAAAATAGGCTTTCAGCAGGTCTATAATGTTGGTATTTGTTGTGTGTCATTTATACTACCTATCAGGTTACTGATTGTATCTTGGGGAAATTAAGTATAATGATTGTATTTCCTATTATGATTGAATAGACAAAGACTAATAGGACTCATACCTCAATCTATTGTCTCCTATAACTCAATCTATTGTCTCACATGACTTCAGTCTATTATCTCCTATAAGACCAGCTGCCATATAACCAAAACAGTCCTTGTTAGGACTCAACCTATTGTCTCCTATACTTCAATCTGTTATCTCAGACCAACTGCAATATAACCAAAACAGTCCTTGTTAGGACTCAATCTATTGTCTCCTATAACTTCAGTCTATTATCTCAGATAAAACCAACTGAAATATAACCAAAACAGTCCTTGTTAGGACTCAATCTCTTGTCTCATCTAACTCCAATCTATTGTCTCCTATAACTCCCACCTGATATATCACCAAACAGTCCTCGTCTCACATACTCCTATCATAAGAACATAACGTTATTGTTAGGATATATTATAGCACTTGTCAGAGAGGGCCTGGTATATTATAGGGGGAAGGACATTGTTGTATCACACCTAGGTGTACATATTATTGGATGTATTCATGTATTGAACTTATATTATGAGATGTATTCATGTATTGAATGTATTCATGCATTGAATTTATATTATCGAATGATATCCATGTATTAGTTTATCAGAAAGAATATTTTGCAAGTAGACACCTGTCTTGTCTCGCTATTGCTAAATCATACTGAGCCATGTTGTCATTCATCCTACATGCAGACACTGAGACACGCTCATATCATATACAATAGAAATAGATGGGCTTGAGGACAGAAATTAGCCCCTATTTTTCCTTGTTACAGGTTTTATTCGTGTCCTAAAACCTGAGATCGTGGGTCGTCAATCCAGCTGCCTGGAACTCCGCAGGAGCATAGAGGTTGTCCTGACTCTACATCTTTGGTCCCCCTCAGTCTTGGGTGGGCTAAAGGAACGATACTCAGCCGATGTTGTGTGAACCAACCAAAGAAGAACAGACCTTAGAGAGATGAGTACACATTAGTACCATTTCTGTCAGCATTGTGAGCATAGAAACTGTCAGTGATGAGAAAGTGAAGTAGCATAGCAAGAGACAAAAATAACAGCATAGCTGATAAGTGTTATATCCTTAATTAACAGCACAGCTGATACATGTACTATAATTGAATAACAGCACAGCTGATATAATTTTTGTTCCTATAATTGGAAAACTTGTTGTAATATTTATTTACATATAGATATATATATAAAATAAATATTTGTAAATCATATGTAAACTTACAAATTCATTACATTCCATTTTTCAACATTCACCCTTCAGCACAAGAGTAGATAGTGTATATACTAAATAAATAATAAGGAAATTGTATTTGAAGACTTGTCAATTTTATCATTGTTA
Organism: Oreohelix idahoensis; assembly: GCA_024509875.1. Taxonomy (NCBI): domain Eukaryota; kingdom Metazoa; phylum Mollusca; class Gastropoda; order Stylommatophora; family Oreohelicidae; genus Oreohelix; species Oreohelix idahoensis. The sequence goes on along the minus strand of JAMPIV010001555.1, from coordinate 13,918 downwards.
AGCAAAATCTGTTTCCTTGTTTTTTTTTTAATATCACAGTTAGTTACACAGCGGAGGTGGCACTTTATGTCGGTCTCCTCTCTACTATTGTTTCGAGATCAGATCATTCACAGCCGTAACTAATTTGTGATACCAGTAGTCCTCTCAGACACTGGGATTTCACCATTTTCTGCAGAAATTCTATTTCTGTAATTGTCAGTACTATACTGATCCAAGAGCCAAATAAAACCTCTGGCCACAGCCATGAACAGAATAATGTAATTAGGGCACATTAATTGTGCGTACCATGATTCAAATCAAGATTGACTCGAGTCGTTATAATTGTGTAACAGAATGAAGTTCATGTTGAATATTGTCAAAACTGTGGATGTAATAAATTATAATCAGTCGTCTTCGATGGAGTTGTGGTGGATTCGTTAAAATTACATGTATTATTTGAATTACGTTAACACAGATGTTTCAAAGTTGTTGAAAAACGTTTGCAAGTTGTTGAAAAACGTTTGACCTTACTGACGTTCAAAGATTATCAGAAAAAACGTTACGCATTGACACCCATGGTGACACTTGGTTTATTAACAAGGAAACTTGGTCAATCATAAAATCATTAAGAATATTCTATCAAGACAACAAAAATAAGAACCCGAAAAAGTTGAGAATATTCGTTCTTTAATAAATACCAAGAAGTACTTCAGCATCTATTGCTTCATATAAACAGTCCACAAACAAGTTCTCAACAGTACTCCCATGTCTTTTTTAAAATCCCATTCACGTCTGCCTCCGATATCCCAGCTTTTCAGTCTGACTTGACTTCTGTGACCCTGGGTATTCCAGATCAAAGCATGCCTTGTAACGCTATCATCAGGTTTTCTCAGGCCCAGTCTTTTCTGAGCGCTTTTTCCACTGACTCTTGGCGGGTTCTTATCGTCACTTGCATGTTGATGGTCTTGTCGTACCATTTCAACTCTTCTATTTATGATTACGAGAAAAACTGCTTGAAATTACAAAATTGTTTTATGAAATAGACAATAATAATTTAGCCATAAGACGTACCAATGTTCATTGTATCCATCAGTCTATATCTTCTTCACTAGTGTATTCTCGGTCATTATTATACATTGTGTGAATACTTTTTTTCTGCTTTTGATCGGCAACGTTTTGTCTGAAATATATTATGAGAAAATTAATTTTCTGGAAATATATTATGAGAAAATTAATTTTCTGGAAATATATTATGAGAAAATTAAATAAGGGTAACAGGGAAAGGAAATAAGTGGTAGAGTATTAAAAAGTCACAAACAATAAATTATATCATCTGAAGTTATGGAATAAAAGATATATTGGGTAGACATCCAGTGTGTCTACGCGCGCGCGCACCCACGTACAGTCTTTTAGTTTTTTAATTGTTTCTTTTCTGTTTTAAAGTAACTCAGTAAAACGCGTATTTAAGATTTTTAAAATTACACGGTTAGAATTTCTAATTAACAGGCGTACAGCATATTGCCAGCAGTTGAATGTATTATCTACAATTATTGACTCAATATATCCTGATTATAACCCAAGAGGGGTTGAACACACTATTTTGCCCATTTATTAAGTCATTTTTAAATGCCTCTTCAGGCGCGGATATCTTGGTGTAATTTAATTTAATTTAATTGTGTTTTATTGTACTTTGCACCCTAATGGAATGACCAGGTTGGGATTCCATATAACAAACTGAAAATGCCGAGACACTTTACGGTGCTGCTTAGTCATGAAAAAAAAGGCGTTATCAAGTGCCTTAATATACACAGAAACAAAGACATTAAAAGGCAAGCATCTGTTCTATTTATAGTATGCAATGTAATGTCAGTTTGTCTGCTTACAGTTCCTGTTTTTAGAAGATTGCATCTGATCCAGAAATGTTTTCATTCCGTACTTCTGATTTTTTTTTCTTCATCCTGGTTAAAATGTGCACGAAACTTAAAAGTGGAGCTACTCTTAGAAAACCAGGACCCATGTGAGATGACTATAAAGGACAAAATGCGACAGCAGTTGTAAAGACGTACAAGAATAAACGTTCTACGTTTCGGTTCTTACATCTTGATAAGGACCGGTTACACACAACTGGAGAGAGATATAAAGGGGATGAAGCAGACATGGACAGATCTTGAACTGATGGCACAAGACAGGAAGACTTTGTATCAGTTTTTGATGGCCTATGCTCCTTGGGGAGCTGAAAGGTGCGGTTATGATGATGATGACACTCAAATAAAATTATTGATTATTGATCATTATTTTATTTTTCGTTCTCTGTGGAGCCACCATTCTAGCTGGCCTCTTTACATGAAGCCTGCACAAAACATTCACATGCTGTTGTAGCCGTGGTTCTGTAGCAATTTGTTTTAAATTGTGAAGTTGCCAGCCTCTCGCAAGCACCCATTTCGGAAAGTCTTCGATTAATTTTATACCTATGCTGCTGCTGCCTGAATATATGTATGGGTCAACATCTTGTAATGATGTTATTGGCCATTGATGAAGTAATAAAATAAAAACAAAAGAACAAAGTGAGTTCTTACGAGTTTACAGTGTATTAAAAATGAAAGAATCACTCCTGAAAGCTTTTCATTCCCTCGGTCACCATCTTCAAACTTACGAAAGTAAAAGTTGGAATGAACACGTTCAGTAGCTACACCCGTTTTATGATCAACGCGAAATGATCCAAGTACGAAATGATCTTTAAAAAATACTATGCGACCTTTAGTTAACTTTGACCATTTAACCTTACCGCCTACTTATGTCGAGAATTACAAGTTTTATGTTGCCGATTAATAGCCCCATTATTCTGTACATTTGTACTCATGCTTACCTAAATAGTTACGATAAGTATCTATTAATGTGCCGTTAGTTACACTTTAGAGAACACCCACATATATTATAAAATATTCTAGCATCGTTGCTTTGTTTTTTTTTTTTTGTGTTTTTTTTAAAAACCTCATATCATAAAATAATTCTACAGCTATTTCTGTTTTGGGAGATGTTACTATTCTTGTGTATCTAGTATCTGATACTTTTTACTGTGCTTGTTCGCATCGTTGCTTTTTCTATTATTAGAGAAGAATATAGTTACTATTTATGGAAGTGTTATATATACTAACGCTTTGCCCTATTGCACGACAGGTGAAAACTGACTGAATTCATTTACTACGATTTCTTTTATAACAAAGAATAAAACTTTAGTAACGTTCTTCCGACATGCTCTAATTGTTTTGCATTTTTCTTTATTTTTTTTTTTTTACATAATAAATTCTACTTATTTTCTCTGTTGATCTTCTATATGTATTCCTTCGTCATCGCGAACATCTCTGTTCTTACGGATTCAACGTGTAAGCCTAGTTGGCAGTACTTTCATGATTCTTTGTAAACGGATGGCCGGCCTACCCTGCGTTCAACTGGCTATTTGTATTTGAATTAGTTGTTGGTATGTCTTCTTGTCTCTGTTAGACAAGAAGAAACAAATTGAGACCCTTAAAATGTGAATATTTAGAAGTATGGTGTGCATCACACAGAAGTGGAAAGAAAACAAACAAAGAAGTCTTAGAAAGGCTAGGAATGAAAAGATAAGAAATAAGTGAGTCAAAGTTAGACAAAATTTTGGTCAGATAAAAAGACATAACATTTTGCAAACAGCCGTAATAGAAGAAAAAGTTAAATGTCAAAATACAAGAGGACAACGGCGATACACGTGGGGAGATAACATCACGATATGGACAGGAAAGAGCCTTTCAGAGTGAAGTATTGACGCATGAGGCTGGGGACGTTCGAGATCCATTGCAACAGACATTGATTGCGAAGATGGCAGCTGATCTTATCCTATCTCTATTCTCTTATACACATATCAGATTTTAAAACTGATTCCGTACGCAAGATCTTTTAAAAGACGCAATGGCCGACCGCTGTGTCCGCAAGATCTTTTAAAAGACGCTGATTTATTTCGTTGTTTCTTTCTATTCTGATATTTTATACTGCCCGGAATTTATCTCGAACGGAAGTAAACACAAAACTGGGCAAATTTCAACAAGCTTCAACGTCTTTTATTTGCGTTTGAAGGGATTTTTTCACATTTATCTTCATTTTTCTCGTGTTTTGTCGTATCGCCATAATGGCCGAAAACACACAGGATATGTTACTAATATGTGAACAGTGAACAAACTGTGTGATTAACCACAACTTTCTTACTTTTTCTGTGTTTCTAAATGGATTACCTGCACAAAGAGAGCAGTGAAACTGTATTGTGATAACAATTTATGTTACAAGCCTTACGTAAGTCGAAAATGTTTGTTCAAAATTTCAAGTTATTTTTTTCCGTGTACATGTTATCTGTTATAACATAAACATAACATAAAATTAGCTAGAAAGGCATATGGATTTATATTGTTCATCTAATGTACTTTAATTTGATATATAATATGTTATACTTAACTCATGATTAGACACACATTGTCAGTAAATGTAAATTATGTATGTGTAAATTTTTGGGGCTTAAAAATAATTCCGTCCAGAACTGACAATAATTACGTACTGAAACGTACTGGATATACAAACACTTGTTGAAAACTGTTTACACGCTTCTCTGTTGTATTGTTTGTTTTCCTTGGTTTGGTTGTTTCTGATCCCTACAACACAGATGTCAACTTATTGTCACTTGTCCTCAGATTGCTCCTCAAGAAAATGTCTGCGTTCGCTGGAGGCGCTTATAAAGTTGTTTTTTTTTTATTTTTTATTTAGCACCAATTTGATTTTTTATTTTTATTTTTATTTTATTTATTTAGCACCAATTGTGTGAGCGATGTTCCTAGTTCTTCTCCAACTGTCTCGTGACATTGTCACTGCGCATGTTCATTAATATTCATTTCATTAATTTTTGCATTATTTCAGGTCCGTTAGTCTTTTTATTTTAATGTGAATATGTGTCTGTCCATGTGCTAGACGAGAAATATCATCAGTTGAACCCAGTCCTCGAGGAACTGTACCAGTGACTACCAAATCCTCGTTTATTATTTATGGCATCAACCAGTTTATTGTTATGTTGAAAACGAAAGTACCGTATACAGTTTAAGCATTGAAAGAGAACGTCAAAATATTAGAGAAACTTGCGGGCGTTGTTCTCGGCACCATTAAATAAAGTTGTTTTATTTATTGGTTTATTCCAAATAGTTGTTGCTTTATATTGCTAACTTACGTAACCAAGTGCGACAGTGGAAAACGTACTTAGTACGTGTTAACTTACTTCACCAGGGTGAAGGAGAGCCATAAATTTGTTTTAATATGTCGGTTATTCATAAAATAAGATAAGAAGGAAAGGTATGGTTATAAGGGAAAACAGAATAAGAAGATTAGAAAAACTGAAACTGGTTTGACTACAGAAGGGAGTCATCATAATTATCTTTCGGCCCCCTGTGGGGCACAAGCCTTCACAGAAAAGAAGGGGAAGGTAACTTAGAAAAGCTATACAAGAAGATCAGTCGGAGAACATTTTAGATTCGCGGAGTTAGCTTCCCTACGACTTATAATTGAGATGAACGAGTCTGAATATTTCCCGATATAATGAACCCCGTACAAAACATGTTAGGTGTACTTTCTCTTCTTCCTCAGATATCATTCTGAATATCTTAGGCCATCGTGTCTCACCATAATGTCTAATCCCTAGTGATTTTTATCACTATGTTCTTTATCTTTCTGTTATTGACCTTTGAAAAGTATTTGTAATGAACAACTTTTAAAATAAAAATAACATTGTACATTTGCATGTTTCTGGAATGTTTGTTCCCTTTATTACAAAGGTAAATGTAGTCCCATGTCAGATACTGTCTTAGGGGAGTGAAGTGTTAGAGACTTCACCATACTAGGTCCAGCTTTTTTATGAGGTGGGGTTACTATTTCCCTTCTTCGCTGCCTCACCTAACTCAAAAGCAGAGCCATGTGCCCATTTACAGCTGGGTAGTGTGACGCCACCGTACTTAGTACATTTTAATCTGTAAAATGTTAACAGGCGTTGACCCAGCCGATTTTATATAATAACTGAAACAAAGTAAATAAGGTGGAAATAACTCCATTAAGGAATTCAATTATGATGTTTCTTCAAACAGTTAGGTCAGCGAGTCTGTTGTTTTAAACACCGATTTTTTACAGGCTTTTCTTTAACTTGCCTTGTATGTCACCTTCAAATCTTGCAATCGATTTTTCAATCACTTCCAGATGAGCAATAGCTCTGAAACTTGGCATAGTTGTGTATTCCCCATGACAATACAATAATCACTCGTAAAAATAATACAATTAATAAAATTGAAATTAATATCAATTTTTTTTTGTATTGTATCAGCACCGAAATGAGCGATAACTGCAAATAATCTAGGTGTATTCTTTGCAACAAGATTGTCTCTCTTGAAAGTAATGTTGAAACCCCCCCAAACCTTCCACACTTACACTATCGCACGGGCGTGAAAAAATGTCATCAAATTGACAAAAAGCGTGGGGCGCTCAGCATATTCTGAATGGACAATTGAAAAGTGTACCGGCGATGCTATTTTGATGTTTGTTTGCATCAATTTCTTGCTGCCTGTGTCCAGAAGAAGCGGTCCTGTGTCCAGAAGAGGTTGTGTTGTGACCGAAAGACGCGATCTTGTGGAATACTGTTTGTAATATTGACGCTCTAAAAGAAATGGATCGCTTAAGAAATTTTAGACCAGATTTACAATAAGTAAAAATATTGGGTAATTTCCTATCTTTCGTACCTTTTTGCTCCGCAGTGAATATGTATAGTCAAGTGTTGTTTCGTAGCGCTTAGGGTTAGGATTAGGGTTAGAATTAGGGTTAGGATTAGGGTTTGTGTTAGGGTTAGTGTTAACCATAATACTAACCCTAATTCTAACCCTAAGCGCTACGAAACAACACCTAACTACATATATTCACTGCGGAGCAAAAAGTTACGAAAGATAGGAAATTACCAAATATTGTTTATGTTTCAGTATGTCATAATTTTTCTAACACTAAAAAGGAAAAAAAGTATTTTAAACACAAGCTTCTAATGCACTAAAAACCCAAAAGTAATTTTTCAAGGAGCTTATTGCTTGCAGTCAAAAAATTTAACATCAAATTGACAAAAAGCGTGGGGCGCCAGAAGTTAATGTCATGCAGAATCAGCGCTCCACGCTTTTTGTCAATTTGATGTTAAATTTTTTGAAAGTCCTGAAAAGGATTGCTAGCCCGACCAACATTGATAGATACTAAGTTCTAATTATAATTCTATGCAATAAAATGTTTGAAATATTTATTTTCTGTTTTTAGTTCATTTTTTAAAACAATAATAACAGTGGAACCCTCAAACTTATTTTATTTGTCTTGTAATTGCCCCCTCCCCCCCATTCCTCGATGGTAAATTATCATGTAAATTTCACCAGCGTTGTGGAGTCCGACAAAATTTCCGACTCCAGAGTTTTATAAATCCGACTCCAGTATTTTACTAGTCATATGTCATAAAGTCGGCGTCTGTGGCCTAATGGATATGAACGCAGTTTCATAATCCAGATATACCAGGTTCGAAACCTGCTGCAGGCGGTTTGGTAGCAGATCGCTTTGTGTGGATTTTTAACAATGGTATAAGCGCCGTACCGTTCAGAAAGCAATGGCAAACTACTGAATGAAAAAATTGCCTAGAAAAATCACAAACAGCCAATAAAAGCTGGGGTTGATTGCCACGTCCTGTAAAGGATAAGCAACTAACTTTTTTTATGTCATAAAAGTCATAGTCCGAACGTATTTTACCGACTTTGACTTCACTTTAAAAAAAAAAAAAAGACCGACTCCGCAATTCCACAGTGTTAATCAAACCTGTACCTCTGTCACATATCCGATAATCCTGACTGTTGTAATAAGTTTATGTAGGTGGGTAGACAGTGTTTTTTAAGTCTGGAAGAAACCTGATATATCGTTAACCAGAGCAACGACTTCCCATAAGGACGAAAACTGCTTTTTCCCACGGTGCTAAACGGTAGGTGTGGAAACAGAAATGACATATGCTTTCATTGACCTTTTTATCCTTAAGACATCCTCACTGGTTGTTTAGCTGTCTATGTGATTCTAAATATATATGAAACCATGTCTCGGTGACCTCGAACGAACGAAAGAACTTGATTTTCGAAGGGTTAAGAATTGGGCGCGCAGGCCCGTCTAACATTCTGCCCTTTTACTCTCATTAATCTTGCATACTATATCCTTTTATTCCCACATGTTACTTTAAGCATTAATGTAAAGGCAAGCAACATTATAAAGTTAACATAACAGCATTCATTTACAGTATGCAATCATAATAAAAGTAATCTTGCTTGTTTGTTGATTGTCCATGAATCCCTTCCATATTAATAGGATTCGGTGACTCTATATTACTAAGAAACTCTCAAAGATGTTTAGCACAGGAGGATTTTAATTTTGTGGAATGCTGTTTCTGAATATATTTTTGTCCTCCTTTTTATTTGAGAAAATAATTCTGGGTGTTACATCGAAACCATTGCATGGAAGTGATTTCTGCACAGTGAGTCAGAAACAAAAAAATTATTGAAGGCAACAGAGATGTGGTTTCAGAAGAATATTAACAGTTCTATGCACAACTCGGATAACTAACAAAGAATGTACGAGAAGAGCTAATGGACAAAGAAATATATATTTACATACATACATACATACATACATACATACATACATACATACATACATACATACATACATACATATCAGAATCTTTATTCTCCATAAAATACATTAATATGTACAGACATGATATAATAGATACAACATGGCAAATAGGAGAATCATTAGAATTTACATAAAGTGTTGAAGACGTCTCAAGTAGTTATATGTGGGTGTTTTTACATCGAACCTTCGTTTTACACATACATAAAAAAATTTTAAGCTTTCTAAAAGACATTGGCATATAATGATATGGTATACCCTGCCAAAAGTGAGAATTATTGAAATTTACAAAATGTGTGAGGAATACCATTCAAGTAGAGCAATATGGTTGTTTTTACATGGAGGTTTTAGAATTTTGTTTGCCATAAAAAAAAAAAAACTTTGACCGCTAGTGGAGGGAGATATCAAATCTAGCATCAAATACAATAGCCGTATGGTATAGTATACAGAGGAGCACATAGTTAGACTGTGTGGAAAACATCCCAGCAAATTCAAAATGGTGTTTTTTACATCGAAGTTTCCATATTCTGTAAGAACCTATAATTACACTAATACTGACATATTTACATTACATAAATGAACATACTTTGCTTCCAATTTCACGCAACCCGTAGCGACACATAATCACTCACACACTTTGCATGCACATGACCCAAACTACCAATTATCAGTACGATTACATGCGTACGGTAGCCTAGTTCGTTATATTTCTGCATCAATGGATAGTACTTATCAAATATTACATATGTTGGTAACATTTATCTAAATGGGCATCATATGGTATTGCTGCCTCCACTATAAAAGCTGTTTTGTTCTGTCGATTGATTATTGTTAAATCAGGTTTTACGGCATGTGTCTTAAATGAGGCGTTGCTGCTGCCGAAAAGTGATGGTTTAACTATTATCTCTTTGTTTAATGTTATGTCACCTTTATTATTACATGCAGATACATCAGCTTCTCACATACAATAATGTCTACAGCTCTGTTGTGCCTTTGTTGGTATAATGTTTGAAATTTGGTACATCCATTCAATAAATGTGACACTGTTTCGTATGGGCGGTTACATATTTTGCACATACATACATACATACATACATACATACATACATACATACATACATACATACATACATACATACGTACGTACGTACGTACGTACGTACGTACGTACGTACGTACGTACGTACGTACATACATACATACATACATACATACATACATACATACATACATACAGAGAGAGAGAGAGAGAGAGAGAGAGAGAGAGAGAGAGAGAGAGAGAATGAACGAACTTTATTTTCAAAGGGTTTAGAATTGGGCACGCAGGCCCGTCTACATTCTGCCCTTCCTTTCTCTCGTCTTCCATACAGAATCCATTTATTCTCACATGTATCTTAAATATTACTTAAATAGTAAAATACCCAAATAAAATAAAATAAAATCCCAACATTGTAACAGTACAATATCAGTTACACAGATTTACAGTACCTTATCATAATTAATACTAAACAGGGCAAAAATATCTTTAAAACGTACATATGATGTTATATAGTTATTTAAGAACATAACTAAATTAGGGTGGCATATAATCTGCACTCATGATGTATTGGAAAGTCTGTGATTGAATGAATATGGACTAAGCGTGTTTTTTAGTCGTGTGGAAGATTATTCCACAGATGAGCAGCAGAAAAAGCTAAACTTTTCTTTGCTCTTGAGTTAGGGAATATTTGGGAACGCAAAGGCAGCAAGGAAAGGAGCTGGTGACCCCGCATCGATAATCTGGGCCTAGTATTATGAAGTCTCTAACAGTTCACTCTACTACGGCAGTTTTAGCTATGGGACAACCTTAACCTTGTTAGTTAACTCTCAGAAGACATAGTAAACAACATATATTCACACCGTTCAGCACTTACAACGCAGTACTAGCCGTACCCATTTACTTCCCTTATCACTTATTCACTTAGGTGTCGTGTTCAGCTTACGTCCCGCCCCGTCTAACCGCGGCTTTCTTTATTTGCTGATGTTATCTGTGTTAATGACGCTTTAAAAAAAATTTATCTTAACCAAATTAAGCCCAGCCCTCGATAATATGACCCATCATATTTGGCTGTACCCATTACACTTGAATGTGAATACCCCTCAGGTTTATAAAACAGGTTACATTCTATTTTTTTTTTTTTTTTTTTTATTAAAAAATTAAACTGCCTCCTTTGGCGAGGCGCGCTGCGTTCAACCCAGACACGGGTCGTTTTTTTAAATTAGGGCACATGTTCAGATATTAAAGACCTTGCGGTCAGAAATAAGAATGATGACATTCTAAGATCAGCCTTCTGTCGTAAACGGATGAACAAAGTGTACAACTGAGTAGTCCAGTATAAACATTCATGGGCCTTAAGGAGTTAATAAACATGCCCTGTCTGAACCTAACAAGGTGGTTCCATATCAGATATTGCCGTAAGGGAGTGAAGTGTTAGAGAGCACTATGTTAGGCCCAGCATCGAGAGATGGAGTGACCAGTTTCCTTCCTCGCTGCCTTTTCCTTCCCTAGCTCAAGAGCAAAGCCAGGTACCCGTTTACAGCTGGGTAGACTGGATCATGACGGTGTTAATCAAACCTGGCACCTTTGCTGCGAGAGACCATCGCTCTAACCACTCTGTCAGTCTGACATAATTTATTTTCATCTGGTAGTGGTGACATTTACACTTCGAAGGCTTTCCTCTAGCCCAGAGGTTTTCAAACTGTGCGTCGCGGCTCCCAGGGGCGTCGCGGCCCTCGGCTAAGGGCGTTGCGGTGGCTTGGGAAAAGTGTTGGGCTCGATATTAATATCTTTTTGGGTACAATTGCTTATATATAATATATAGTATAGAGAGGAGCCGCGGTGATTTATGCACAGGTCAAGGGAGCCGCGGACCAAAAAAGTTTGAAAACCTCTGCTCTAGCCTGTTCATTTACGCTGATCGCTGATTCTCATGTGTGTTGAGCAGTGATTTCCGAACACTGTGACCATATTTGTCATCTTCAAATTCTTTCAGATGCTTATTTCAGGAAAGGTAATCTCGGTGACAAAGGCAGTTGTTCGTGGCTGCTGGGAGACAAAAAAAGATGTCAACACATTATGTTCATATTATATATAAAACAACAGACTGCAGACCTGAAAGTCTTTTATATTTGGACATGCGCCCTAATATAAACCGACGGACCTTGTGTCTAGGTTGAACTGAACATGTCTCGTCAAAACCAGGTTATTATAATTATTGTGTTCAGTACAGTCTGGCGCTCTCTCTTCCAAACCTCTACACCTCACGGTAGAAGGGGAACGACTAAGTAAGTAAGTAAGTAAGTGTTCAGTACAATGTAATACACGAGAGGAGACACATCTGGAAATAAAACTGCGCTTTTGTTATGTCATAGTTCATTACTGTATTAATTTCATATCAGAATGTTGCATAATGTTTTTCATGTAAATATCGAACTAACTCTTTCGATGTTTTTTCCTCTTTTATTTTAAAGGTTTTAAACCGTCCAATGTCTTTGCGTGCAGCAGATGTTGCTAGAAAGAATGCCACCTACTGAGACTAACGGCGGTTGTCTGTATATCGGACTTGTTTTTGTGTGTGTCGGCGTCTGTGGCCTAATGGATATGAACGCAGTTTCATAATCCAGATATACGAGGTTCGAAACCTGCTGCAGGCGGTTTGGTAGCAGATCGCTTTGTGTGGATTTTTAACAATGGTATAAGCGCCGTACCGTTCAGAAAGCAATGGCAAACTACTGAATGAAAAAAATTGCCTAGAAAAATCACAAACAGCCAATAAAAGCTGGGGTTGATTGCCACGTCCTGTAAAGGATAAGCAACTAACTTTTTGTGTGTTCGTTTTTGGACTGTTTAAACAGCGGGGTCCGTTGTTGCCTGTGTGCATAGATATGTCTATGGTCGCATGTTGTCAGCATATACAATGTTGGGTAACATTACGGTTTCAGATGTGGCCTCTCTCTCTCTCTCTCTCTCTCTCTCTCTTTCTCTCTCTATATATATATATATATATATATATATATATATATATATATATATATATATATGTGTGTGTGTGTGTGTGTACATACATACACACTAGCGGACCAATACACCAAACCCCCCCAAAGATACCGCGACGACCGGCCGACCCAGGCCCCCACCACCAACCCGCACCACCCCGACCCCCCACAGAACCCCACACGTCGCCACCCCATCCGCGCCCCCCAAACTCCCCCCCCCCCCCCTCACGCACGCGCCCGCACCCACGCCGCCGCCACACATCCCCACCGCCCCCCCCACGAGCCCCGCGGCCACCCCCCCCCGGATGCACCCCCACGAGCCCTCCCCACCACACCTACCGCCAGACCCAGGCACCCCCCCTCACACCGCACACTCGAGCCCCCCCCCCCCACGTCTCCCTCGCCCGCCCCCTCCGACCCCCCCGCCCCCCCCCCCCCCCCCCCCCACACCAATTAAATCCCCCACTCCGCTAACCACCGCCCCCCCCCTCTCCCCGAATTCGCCCCCTCCCCCCAGTCCCATATAACCCCCTCCAACCGACCTCCCCTCGCCGCTAAAGACCAAAAACCTCCCCTAGACCCCCCCCCCCCCAAATCCTTCCGCCCAAGCCAAACCACAAAAACAAGACACCCCCGTGACTCCCCTACCTTTATTATCGCCCCACCCCCCTTTCTGCGCCCACAACCCCCCCCGCTATCCCCGCCCCTTTTCCTATCTAATTCCCCGCCACCAATGCGATTTTTCCCACGGCCCCCCGCTCCTGCGCGGCCACTATTAAACCCTCCGTCGCCCCAACACCTACCCATTCCGCGCCCCGGCTAACACCAGTATCATCCCTTTTCCTCCCAACGCCCTATCCCCCCCCCCCCTCCTCCACCCGTTCAACCACCCCCACCCCCCAAAAACAACCAAAAAACCCCCCCCCACCCACCACCCCCCCACCCCGATCACCCACCCCACACAACCCCCCCCCACCCCCCCACCGCCACCACAACCAGCGCTGCCACCCCCCCCAAAACGCCCCACCACCCCCCCCCCCCCCAACCCCACCAGCCACATTACACCACACCCCCCCCCCCTACCCCCACCCCCACCCAACCCCACATCCACCAACCCCCCCCCCCCCCCCCCTCCCCAACCCCCCCCCCCCCCCCCCCC
>JAMPIV010001554.1:0-66330 GCA_024509875.1 Oreohelix idahoensis | reverse complement strand
AATGGACTGTCAGTAGCCAAGCCCTCAGCATCGCCCATACATATAAATCATCTGACTTCACTGACTGAGCACGTCAGCTTATAAACAACATTTCAGATTGCTTCTAAACCTAAGCTCGTTTAGCGAAGATTTCCTTGAAATAATGTTCAGCACATATTTTTCATATAATCATATTGAACTGCTAGTACTGGGTTCTCATGTGTAGCAGTGATCTCTGGACTCATCAAGCGATAATACGGGGTATCCCTTTCTCTTCTTGAAAGTCAACAAATATTTGGATATAAGATGGCTTCACTCGTGAGCTGTCACTCACGCTTGGATACAGATAATGAATCTGTCCTAAAGTTAGTCATTCATTAAATGTTCTCATAGCTCTGTAGATTTGATCATGATACAATTGACTTCATCATACAAGATATAGTGCTGCTAGGAATGAATGTCATCTTCATCTAGTTAAATATATTCTCTCGGCCGTACAAATTGTGCCTATCGAAAAACTGTGGCTTCATTAGAGAGTTCATAAGGAGAATCTTTTGTTACCTTTGTATCAGAAATATGATTCTGCCATTCCTTGGCAATAAGAATAAACACTGGGGTAAAGCATACACGATAGGTCTAGACGACTATCACTTTCCCCATAAATACTGAGACCACTTTTTCCGGCGACAAGCCGCTACACAAAAATCACAGCCCCATCAGGACGAAGCCAAATCACACCTCTCTAGCGACACATCCGCCGAACAGCCCTTTGACCTTTCTAACGACAACAGAACATATAGTTCGACTTAGATATGTAAAGATATACAGATATAAGACAGACTCGTCCTATTCAGACAAACAATACACATAAATTCAGGCCATAGATATTCTGAAGCAAGAACAATCTATTATTACCCAAACAACGAATAAATCGCAGTAACGTGGATTCATCCGCGGAGTTCGGTCGAAAGTGACGACAGTCCTTTCAAGGGAAGTAACTCAATAATGACTTTCAAAATATGTCAGGATTTTAGACATAAAACAGTAGAATGTCATGTTTCCTAATAAGCGTTTTGTAAGTTTTTTAAACCTAACTCTCGTATGGGTAGTGTTTTTTATCACTGTCGATTTGAAAAAAACTAGTGCTTGTGGCCTTACACGCGTGTTAGGGGTGGCATTAATTGTGTATCGCGAGACTGTGGTAGTATTGCCTGCGTTCCGGCTGTCGTAGATTTTAGATAGGAGTATTAAGACTAGGGTTGGTCCCTTCTGAAAAGGTTGGAATGAGTGATAGATACAGTGAGAGCTGGTGAAAAAAAAACACAATAGAATTTCCCCACGTGAGATGATAGGATGTGATATAGAGGCTGTCTTTGAGAATCGAGATAATCTTCTCTCTCTCACCTATCTTCTACGACCGCTTTTAAAGGCGTCAGACAGTCTAAACACAGATATATATATATATATATATATATATATATATATATATATATATATATATATATATATATCTCTATCTACTCACGGGCACGCACATACACGTGACGACAGGTAAACACACAGACGTGGGAAAACTATAACAATGATATACAGATAATTGGGATCGAGCTGACCAACGCACTGATTTTTTTTTTCAAGAGAGATATTTTAATTATCATATCAAAATTTCTGACAACACCAAAAAAATACATCAAGGAAAACATATACAAATAGTCCTAAAATTTAAGAAAATGGTACAAGGATGATAGCCCGTTAGAATCTTACTCTAGGTTTAGCCCACAGCCCCGTTAAGAGAACAGATGATGGCCCAAAGAGTTATAGATACGTAGGGTTGAGGCTAAGAGTTTTTCTTCTTTTCTCGTAAATGTATGCACAGAGTTGAATAATCTGATTTAGCCTAAGAAGTAAAGAAACTCTAGCAAATAGTAACAAATTCTGCAGGTTAAACAAAAAGAATTAAGACAGTAAATGGGTGGCAATATATAACTGTAAAATAACACTCTGATCTGCGTACACTTATTCATTGAGCCATGGCCATGGGTACACAGTTATACTCACAACTTTGCTCGCTGCCTCTGGGAACATAATAAATTCTAGGACCTTCACACAGACCCGAAAATGCAGTCCTTGACCAAGAAATCCCCAGTTCCAAAAGACGTACTAAACTCTCAGGGAACGATTCCTTGGGTGTTCTAATTTTTCGAATGTCTGATTAAGTCACATAAAATATTGTCCAGGCACGAAAGTTAGCAGAGCACAATGTCATTAGCTTTGGTTTCTAGCATTTAAGGAATGTCAGATCGGTGTCTACTTTCAGGAAGTTACTATATTTGGTCACCACAGTACTAGTCAAAACTCTGTCGGAATGTTTCTGATCTTTGCTTGCCACAACGGGCTGAATTGTACTGAAGAATTATTCTGGAAGAATTAATTCTGGCGCGAAGGCCTCTTACTTCATTTAACTGTTACAGTTCAGGTAATGAAAGTGATTTGTTTCTTCCCAAATAATGTTCACGTACTAGAACGCTGGTAAAGTTGGGTACCACCGTTTCACTATATAAAAGAAAGAACACATATCAAATAATTTTACAATATGTACCCACTATAACTTACATTATTAAACCGCAAGTGTACTGCTTGACTTATCATTTAAATTTTCCGGTGAAATAAGTTATAAAATCAATCATCATGAATTCAGGAATATCTGCGTATTCCGTCACTATTCACTGATGTCGCATCTAGCATTTATAAGTTAGTTATTAAAACAGTTTCGACTGAGTATTTAACAGTTAAATTAAATTCCTTATAGCTACTAGTTTAGTAAGCTAAAGATATAATTTATTATGTATTTCCACTGTAACTCGTCGACTTAGAGAATATAACAAACTATAAATTAATCACTCTGTTCAAAAGAAACTAGTTAAAATGAAATGAGCGATTTAACGCTTTAACCACTTTCCAAAATACTAGATATCTATATGCTATTTACCTCAAACACAGCACTACAGGATATCGCACAATTAAGAATTTTACGCTTATATTTATGGAAGTCTAGAAGTTCGACAAATTGTCGCAACAAACTAAGAAACTTCGCTTATACAGCTCTACTCTTCGCGAACCATCTGTCTACTGCGAATTATTGAGACAAGAATGAAAATAAAGTTTCAAACTAGGTTTAATATCTATGAAACGGACAAAGAATCCCACTGTTTCGAAACCACGAAACAGCGCCCGTCTCTCCCCTTCTCTAACCCCCTACGTCAGCTTCCCTCATGTCGTAACAGCCATCAGTGCGATTACGCACCTGCGTTAACAAACTGACCGGGAAAAGCGCGTGTCAGTTGCAAATCTCAGACAACCGTCTGAAACTGCGACTATAAGGTGTAAATATTCGCTCCTACTTAAGCGTTCGGCCCGGAAAACCCGCGCGTGACAGGTGCAAATGTAGACAAAAGTTTGCTCTATGTCCAGCGAAACGAATTTTTCGCACATTCACGTCTTACCTGCGCGACTGACATCTGATGCAATAAGGTTACTAGTCAGTATGAGAAAGAAAAACGATTATGGGAAAGAAATATATGTTTCGCAACGAGTGATGCGAAAAAATACAGGAAAAACAAGTACGGAAAGATAATAAAATAAAAGGATGCGGGTGAGAGAATAGGAAGAAGATGTAGGCAATTTAATGATCAAAACCCACGTGACACCGGCTTTCAGCCCCTCCCTTTCTTTCTATCCTTAGTCCATCTGTCTTTCGTTTATGGTAACTTAGTGTATAAAATGACATGAATGGAATATTAAATATAGGTCAGCTTGCGTATCTCAAGGTTTTTCTTAGAAAGGCAGTACACGTTTTATCGTAGAAAGCGGGTATTGAAGCAGTAGGCTTTTACTATCAACGTGAAACGTTACAATTTGCAGACGAAGGAGAAAACAAGGGGGATTTCGAGTACAGTCATTGTGACAGCACTGTTCTTTACCATTCTTCTTTCCTTTTATAGAGGTTATTTGTTAGGCTTTACATTTACTTTTTAATTTATATATGTGGATTAGAATTTCTCACGACAAATCCTCCCCACTTAAAACAGACGTTATATGTCAGTCTATAATTCTATATACACATAGAGAAATTTATTATTTTTCCTGGAGTTTAGGGTGATTCTCATCACACGGATGGCGGCTTAAAAAATCCGCTCCCAGATTTGTTTTTCCACTTATATACTCTAAGCTAAACTCAAATGGCTGCATCAATAATGACCAACGGAGTAATCTAGAATTCTCATGTCTAGCCTGTGCTAGAAACGACAAAGGTTTGTGATCCGTTTGCAACTTAAATGCCTTCCCATACAGATAAATATTAAATTTCTTTATCGCCCATATTACTGCAAGACATTCCTTTTCGCTAGTTGAGTAATTGGTTTCAGCTTTATTCAACTTTCTGCTAGCATATGCCACTGGGCTTAATTCCCCATCCAATGCATCTGATTTCTGTAGCAGAGTCGCACCTAACCCAATATTACTGGCATCAGTCCTTACAATGAATTCTTGACTTAAGTCAGGTAATTTCAAAATAGGTTTGCTTGTGAGCTTTTCCTTCAATTCCTGGTAAGCCATTTCGCATTGTGGTGTCCATGTAATTCGATCTGGATTTCCCTTACGTGTCAAATCAGTCAACGGTGCACATATGGAATTAAAGTTTTTGATATACTTCTGGTAGAAACCACATAATGAGACAAAGGATCTCACGTCTTTCTTGGTTTGTGGTCTCGGGGCTTTCTTTAGTTTCTCTAAATTCTTTGGGTCAGGGGTCATGTTTCCCTGATAAACTGTGTGTCCCAAAAATTCCAATTCTTTACATCCAACGCAACATTTGGTTGGTCGGGCTGTTAAATTTGCCTCCCTAAGTCGATCAAACAGCATGTTCAGAGGGTCAATGTGTTCCTCAAATGTTTCTGTTGCTATAAGGATATCATCCATGAAATTTGTGATACATGGATTATTCAGAGGGTCCAATGATTTTCTCATCATTCTAGAGAAGACACTAGGTGCATTCTTCAATCCAAATGGCAATCTATTAAACTCATAGTGTCCTTCTGAGGTACTAAAAGCTAGGTATGGTCTAACCTCAGGCTTTACTGGAATCTGATAGTATCCTTTACTCAGATCCACTTTTGAGAAATATTTAGCTTTATTTAGCCTGGCAAACAACTGATTTGTATCCGGCAATGGATCCACCTGTCCTTCTGTGATAGCATTCAGTCTCCTGTAATCTATACAGAGTCTATGTTCTCCAGAGGGTTTCCTTAAAAGTACAACACCGGAACTATACGAAGATTCACTGTGTGAAATAATTCCTTCCTTCAACAAATAGTCTATCTCTTCCTTCAAAGCTTTCTCCTTAGCAAAAGGAATCGAATAGGGTTTCATGCAGACAGGTGTGGGGTCTATCAGTTTCATATCATATTCCAATAAGTTTGTATGCCCAGGTCGGTCTGTTAACACCTCTGTATGATTATCTAGAACCTGTTGCACTCTCTCTTTCTGAGTTTTCGTTAAATGTGTACTGATTTTCACCTGTGCCGCTGTCTCACAGGGGTGTAATGGATATTCAAATGATGAAAGTGGTTCCTTTTTCATCTCCATGGCAATGGACAAGGTCAACAAGTGTGTCTGTTCCTGATTTTCTCTTTCCAAATATTTCTTCAGGAGATTCACATGATAGATTTTTTCTTTCCCCTTCTTATCTATCTTATAATTGGTTCTAGACACCTTCTCTAGAACTGTATATGGACCTTGCCATCCAATTTGTAGCTTATTCTGACTACCGGGGAGAAGAAGCAGTACCTTCTCTCCCACAGCCAAATCTGTGTCTTTAGCTTTCCTGTTATAATAGGCGGCATGTTTCTTCCTGGCTTGTTTCAAATTTTCATTGGCAAGTTTCCAGCCAGTTTTTAAACGAGTGGTCAGCTCATTCACATATTGGTATGAGGATGTAATATTTTCCTCTGCCTTTTCATCAGTCCACGTTCTTAACAGCGCTACATATGGACCTTTAATTTTGTGGACCTATTTGTCCATGCACCGGTATGGTCTCTTCCACTAGAAGCGCTATAGTGATGATTTTTCTTCCCAGAATTATCATTCACAAAACGACCGCTACCAATTTTTTTCCTGGGGCTGTCTCCCCACTTAAAATTCTTGATGAGAGATTTCCTCTCTACATCTTCTTCCTCCAGTTTGTTTAAGTCCGATTGAGGGATTTTCGGCTTATCCTGGGGTAAGACATCTCTTTGCATTCTCCGCATAGTGGCCATTGTAAAACAGTTAAGTGAAGCTTGTCCGTGAAAAGGGGCTTCCCATTCCCTTTGGTCCACTTTATCAAATTTATTTTTCTTTCTATTGTCAGGCCTACGGTTGCCCCGTGGCGTGTCCAGGTCCTGATCAATGTTCCCACTTGTGGGTGTTCCCTCATGTGCTATGCTACACCTTTCTACAAAATTCTCAATGTCCCATCTTGCCTTGGGCCAATAATAATTGTGAGCCACCTTTTGGATGATGGTACCTATTTTTTCATGGTCCCCATCTGGTTTCACATGTAGGCTCCTTATTAAGTCTGCCCTATATCTTTTAGGAAGTACCAGCTGTCCCTGACCTTTGGATCTAGCTCCAGTCTTCCTGTAAATCAACTTGTTTTTCATGTAAAAATCTCCCTTGCCTGGAGTTGTATGACAAGTTGACAATTTCCTGAAACAAGGCTTGAGGGTCTTATCCCCAGCCTGTGCCTTCCTCATCTCTTCTGGAGTGGTATCTAACATAATATCTTCCTCCTTTCTTGAGGTCGACCTGACCTGAAGGGTGGCCATAACTATAGGGTTCCTTCTGCAACGGTCAGTGTCATGATTGTTCATTTTACAATTTTTACACCATCTCTTTCCTTGGTTGAAAGATTTTCTTTCATCATATTTCCTTTCATCGAATTGTGGGATTTTATTTTTATTGTCATACCGTGGCCTATCAAATTGGTGCTTACCTTTGTTTTGATCTCTAGGATCAAATTTATTAAAGTTCTGTGGTGCCCTAAAATTTTCCACCTGTTTCTTTTTGTTACCTGATACCTCTGCCTGAGCCGCTTGATACCTTTCAGCAACATTTAGCAACTCACCCAGCCTCTCTGCACCTTGTTCCATGAGAAACTTTCTCAGGTCTGGAGCCATGGACTCTCTTAGTTGTTCTATAAGGACCATTTCCTTAAGATCTTGGGTTTTCCCCAGAGAAGTCCATTTCTCCAAGTATGTCTCTATTCGTGCAGAGAACTGGTGATAGGTTTCACCTGACAGTAGTTTAGCATTCCTAAATTTTTTCCTATAAAATTCTGCGTTCTTTTCATATCTTAACAAAAGAGCCTGCTTTAGCATATCATAATTTTCCTGATCACCTCTGCTCATTTTGGCAAAAACTTCATAAGCTGCCCCCCGAAGCCCTTGAGATAACTTTAAGCTCCACCTTTCTCTCTCTAACCCATATGTGGTAGCTAATAGTTCATATCTATTTAGATAGCTCTCAATATCATCGTCTTTCTCAACAAAATGATCTAAATGAAAATTCATAGCTGAGGTTGAGGCTCCCTGGCTAGCAGTGGCAATAGAGGTAAAGGGACTGGCACCATTTTCAGGAGCATGGCCTTGAAACTCAAACTCCCTTAGTCGTAACTCATGTTCCCTTTGTAATCTCTTATCCTCTGCTTCTCTTTCTGCAGCCAATCGCTTGTCTTCCCTTTCTGCAGCTAATCTCTTGTCTTCCCTTTCTGCAGCTAATCTTTTTTCTTCTGCTTCCAATTTCTTAGCCTCAGCCTCAATCTGCAGCCTCTTAATTTCCTTTTCAGCCTCTAACTTTCTTTCGGCCTCTTTTTCTAATCTTCTTTCTTCCCGTTCAATATATTTGTCACATTCAGCAGTGACATAAGCAATCATAATTTGCCCGTCCATTCCTAACTCTTTCGCAGTCTGTACAGCAGCAGATCGAAATTTGGCCAGGTCCG
Organism: Oreohelix idahoensis; assembly: GCA_024509875.1. Classification (NCBI taxonomy): domain Eukaryota; kingdom Metazoa; phylum Mollusca; class Gastropoda; order Stylommatophora; family Oreohelicidae; genus Oreohelix; species Oreohelix idahoensis. The sequence continues at coordinate 58,313 of JAMPIV010001554.1, read as the reverse complement.
CCATTTTCTAACAGGTAAATGTAGGTAATGTCTAACTAAACAATACACTCTGATATTACTTATCCAAAGACACCACAGGCACTGAGAGCTCAACGTTATTTATTTCCACCCAAGGATACCTTTTAATTCTTATTATTCCCAATATCTATAACAGGAGATAGTTCAATATCCCTGGAACGAGACCCCAATATATGTGGTAATGTGGGATGTTATAAATATTTATAGGGGACTTAGTGTACTGACTGAGATCAGCTGTGAAGGTATCTGTATCTAATAGGTGTAGTGTTTTACAGATAACCTTACTTGCTACCACATTATACCTCAGTCAGAATTATTCTGGAATATTGTGATGACTACGTTAAATGTCTAGGGTATGTATATGATGAAGTGTAAGTCACAACAACAACAGACAGATAAACAATTTAATTTATTCCACCACACTTGACAACACTGTGACACTCACACACATTTAACATTCTATAAGACTATCTTAAATGAGTCACTGGTAAATTTTCAAATATATATGTATTAAAATACTTTCACTAATATATATATCCTGATTCAACTACAAAGTGAACCAGGAATCACAATCAATTGTAATTCCAATTTATATGTACAGAATTTATCAATATGAACCTTGTAGTGACATATTTTATTAATATTATCCTATGTGTGTCAGTTGTGTAGTAGTAATATGAGGTAATACTGTTTTTGTTTTTTCAAGCTATGTTGTTATTTTTCATCATGACTTCAAGTGTTTGTTTATCTTGGAAATAGTATGGGAAAAAGTTCACAGTTCCTATCAATTTAAACACTGTATTTTCCCTCTGTTTTATTATAAAGTCAGCTTTTGAGGGGGGGGGGGCATAATGTTGAGCTCCTCTGGCCACAGACGCTTATCTTTCGTGATGGCGGCAGGAAAAGACTCCTCTGCTCGATAGCCTCCCTGTGTTCTGGAGACACCTCACTGGTCACTATCTGGACCCAGGAGTATGCTGGCAGCCTCTAGGTTCAGCAAAGCTCAGACCAGGTGCTGCTCAATAACTTTAGAACCACGGTCCCTGAAACAAGAAGGTTGTACCTCCTATTTCAGAACTAATTTATAATAAATTTCCAGACTGAACACAATACATAACAAACACTGAGTTCAGAGCGGTAGGCCAACTGCTATCTTCATCTGAAACAATTTTCACCAGTATACTCCTCCCTAATGGTTACTACGCCTCTGCAATTCCAGCATTATTTCTTTCTAGTCAATAAGATAGGTGTCAGTGTACTGTTTGGCAATTCCATGTAGTTTTACTTTCCTCCGACACCTTCTGTTCAGGTTGGAGCACTATATAGGCTTTACCTCATGTTCGCTACTGAACCACACATATATACAGACATAAATTATCAATTTACATTCAATTTTCATTAAAAAGATATCAAATATTTCAAGCTTACCACAATTCATGGAATAATACACAGTTACGTTGACTGGCAATGAATATAGCACAATTTCGATCTGCCGATGTCCCAGGCTTTTATTTAGAAAAATATGCACTGGCGCTCAACGCACTGGTTCTTTAGTAAGTTTATTTGAAAATGTGGTGCTGACCTGACGCCTCTGATTGACTATATTGGCGGGTCTAACCAATCGTGCCATGTTTACACAGCTTTTCAAAAAAAAAGTACCCTTCCTTCCGTCTCCCCTAACAACAAAGAATCAATATTTATAGCCCGACTAATCGTGTTTAGCCTTACATTTACTTTCCGCCAATCAAATAGGAGGTAACATGGGGACCTATTTCCCGTACAATGGTGGTGTGAAAATCTGCCACTGAGCGATTCTGATTTTGGTGTTGTCTGACATCCCTCACTATTTCTTTTGGCTATAATTTGTTAATTCCTAGACTATTTGCGTAACACTTAACATAATATTTGTCAGCAAGTCCTAAGGAACCCAAATATATAAATTTAATTGGGCTAAGTGGCTGCGTTCAAAATATGTATTTTCCAGGATAGTCGTGTAGTTTTTTTATTTTTTATGTTTAGAACCGCCACCTGTCCTGCTGTACTGTCAGACTAATGTCAGGATTTTAGACATAAAACAGTAGAATGTCATGTTTCCTAATAAGCGTTTTGTAAGTTTTTTAAACCTAACTCTCGTATGGGTAGTGTTTTTTATCACTGTCGATTTGAAAAAAAAACTAGTGCTTGTGGCCTTACACGCGTGTTAGGGGTGGCATTAATTGTGTATCGCGAGACTGTGGTAGTATTGCCTGCGTTCCGGCTTTCAGCCCCTCCCTTTCTTTCTATCCTTAGTCCATCTGTCTTTCGTTTATGGTAACTTAGTGTATAAAATGACATGAATGGAATATTAAATATAGGTCAGCTTGCGTATCTCAAGGTTTTTCTTAGAAAGGCAGTACACGTTTTATCGTAGAAAGCGGGTATTGAAGCAGTAGGCTTTTACTATCAACGTGAAACGTTACAATTTGCAGACGAAGGAGAAAACAAGGGGGATTTCGAGTACAGTCATTGTGACAGCACTGTTCTTTACCATTCTTCTTTCCTTTTATAGAAGTTATTTGTTAGGCTTTACATTTACTTTTTAATTTATATATGTGGATTAGAATTTCTCACGACATCTGTACGAATGCCCGCTTCTGAAGATAAAAGAGCCCAGGGGTTTCTGACTTCCCCTGAGTACGAACTTCAAAAGATTCTATGTTATTCACGTGCGGTCTGTCAGGTATCGTATAACTGACAGATAAGCTCGCATGAGGAGACGAGGTAAACAAATCTGATTCGCTACTTGTTATGACGGGCAGGTCACGAAAGTTTGAAAACACTTCGTTTGCACGTGTTTGAGAAAAGAGGATGAAACGAAAGAGTAAACTGGTGTAATTAAACACAGGCAGAAAATGCATGGTTTCGCTAGCAAATCATAGAGCGCTACGAGATTACAAAAGACTGTCAGATTACTGTAGGCTCTATTTCCATTATACGTCACAGTGATGCTAGTGAAGGATTTTACCTTCACACTAGGTGAGAAAGCCGACCGTTTACCATCGCAAGGCTGAAGACAAAACCGGAAATCAGAAGTGTCACTATAAGAGACTTGTTGTTCACCTGTGACGCTGCAATCGTTACTCGAAGTCAACAGGAGTTCCAGAACTTTTTAAATCCTTTGTGTTCAAACATGCACGAACTTTGGCCTCACAAAATAAAACAAAACAAACAAACGAAAACAAATGTGCTGGGTCAGGATGTCGATGTTGCACAAGTTATTACTATCTATAAGTATGAATAGGCAGTGATTCACCACTACGCAAGCCTGTAGTCTACCATCAACGACAAACTCTCACTGGATTCATAAATCGACAGCTGCATTGGTAAAGCTACAACCATCGTTGCCCACCTCACAACGCGTATTTGGAGAAACTCCAAACTCACAATGAAGACCAAAGCTGCAGTATATACTGCCTGCGTCACCAGCACACTTCTGTATGGTAGCGAGACACGGACAACCTACACTAAGCAAATAAGAAGGCTTAAATAAATATTAGACAAACATAAAGGTATGTTTTCAGGCACTCGTAAGAAATAAAGAAGTAGAAAACTAGACAACAGAAAAACAACATACGTGAGTGGCTTACCCAGGACTCGAACCCAGGACCTTCCGTGTGACTACCCCGCCTAGCTATGCAAGCGAATCACACTATCCTCCCTGCCATCTAGGCATCCAATGGTGTCTATTCCACATCCTTGGTATTTCGTGGAATGACAAAGTGGTGCTGTCACGTACTGGCCTTCAAAGCGGTTATATACTGCTTAGACAACGCAAACTACGCTGGCTTAGCCATGCCAGTCGCATGGAAGATGATCGCTTCCCCAAAGGTATAGTCTATGGACTTGCATGATTTCCACGTGTCATGAAAAAGTATGTAATGTGTTCTGTCATATTAAAAAAGTTGAGAAACACAATTCTGCATATTTCAATCATGATAAAGTTCAGATATTTTGTCACATAATGAGATTTGTCATCTTATCTTATTCTTCTTCCGTCTCTGGTCCTTGGCCGCTGACTGACAAAGCAATCACAGTGACCATCACGCCTGGTAGCTTCTTGTATGGCACCAACAAAATGAATGTCTCCACTTTGGTTCTTGGCCGCTGACTGACAAAGCAATCACAGTGACCATCACGCCTGGTAGCTTCTTGTATGGCACCAACAAAATGTATGTCTCCACTGTGCTCAGTCGGCAGCCATCTTTCGTGTGGTGCCCCAGCTCTGGTTCAAGCTCTGCATCTCTACCTCCAAAGTTCCCCGCCAGGTAGTTTTTGACCGGCCTCGCTTTCACTTTCCTTCTGGGGTCCATAGCACGCCGGTTACCGTATCCATGTGTCATTAATTAAGGTAAGAACAGCCTTTCACAGCGGATCATATGTTGTTCACTATAGGTTAAGACAGGCTCTTCTCCATATTGTGTTCTGTACATGAACACTTTGAAGAGACAGACCCGTATTGACCAAGGGGGAGCGAGGGGGGGGGGGTGATCAACAGAAACAGAACGGTATCTGATGAGTTTACGCCAATGCAAATATAGAGACGATCTCATCACGTACAACAAATTGCTATTCAGACAATTGCTGTAAGAGCATTTGAATGCTTTGCTGCAGGCATCAGATCAATGTATGACCTCCTGCCATCGGCCACAAACCTTGTGAGATGGGGACTGTCGGATGATGAGCAGTGCCCCCTCTGCCAGGTGAGGCAGACACTTGAACACGTGCTCTCAGCTTGCAAGGTGTCATTGGGGCAAGGAAGATACACATGGCGCCACAACAAAGTGCTAAGTGAGCTGGCTGCTACAAAAGACCTGGTAAGGATGAAGGCGAATAGCAAAGATAATGATCAACAGAATGAGAGCGGCATCTGATGAGTTTACGCCAATACAAATATAGAGATGATCTCATCACGTACAACAAATTGATATGCAGACAATGGCTGTAAGAGCATATGAATGCTTTACTGCAGGCTTCCGGACAGGATACTAGTTACAGCGATGGTCACATGCTCACGAAGGAACTAAAACGGAAATGATGATGATGAGAAGGAGGAGGAATAACTTTGGTATTAGACAAAAGAGCTTGTTGATGTGCCATGCCTGTGTGACCGTGGGGGTATGTATAGATTTATGGTATCATTCAAGTCATGAATTACTGGAATACTGCCAGAGATGTTAACTTCTTGATGAACATTGTAATCCAGTCCCGTTCCAAAAATTCCTCTGTGATGTTATTTGTTGTGTGTTAATTATAGCATACACTGTATAACTTGCAACATGAGTTAGGCAAGAAAGTCTTCAAGATCCATTAAAACAGTTTATTCATATTTACAATCCAGACAATGTCTCATGAATGCATTCATTTTATAATTCCTCAATAAACATATAGTTCATATTATAGACTATTCTCTCCCTGTAGCCTTTCCATGTTGGGGTGAGTATTTCTGCTAGAGTCTCTACTTTCTTTATGAATTTGCCTAGTATGCCTTTGCAGGGCTCTGTTTCATACCTTATAAAAAATTCAGTTCGTCACCTGTACCTTTAGGCATTTCTGGCCTAACGATATATTAATCCTGAAATATTAACAAGGTGTCACTCGAAGCTATACTTACTAGGTAATTATGAATTCCCACATTATAAAATAAAGCTATCTGCTTTAATGAGTTGATACTTCAAGATCAGCAGTGTACGTCCGTACAGAGTGGCTTTTGGAGATCAACTGACTTGTGACCTCGAAGCTTGCCTTTGCAAAAGTGGTGCGGGCTTTTTCCAGCCTATTGGTTGGACAGTCTATTAATTCTTTATTTATTTGATTGGATCTCAAATACCTACCGATGGCGTGTTTCAGCTATTCTGATTTTCGTCATCGGTTGTCGAGCAACTCCCGCCAAAGATCAGCGTTTAGTCGCTATTTAACCTAATTCCAGTTTCCATCTGATAACCGCGTATCTCAATAAAACCTCGCACATATTTTCAATACCTTAACAAAAATAACTATTCATCCTAATATACTTGATAACTAATAGCACGAATGAAGCTATGGTATCAGTAGTGGGCCATCCGGCGACACTTGCCTCACTTGTTGATGTGCCATGCTTGCCTCACTTGCTGATGTGTCATGCTTGCCTCACTTGTTTATATGCCATGCTTGCCTCACTTGTTGATGGGCCATGCTTGCCTCACTTGTTGATGTGCCATGCTTGCCTCACTTGTTAATGTGCCATGCTTGCCTCACTTGTTGATGTGCCATGCTTGCCTCACTTGTTGATGTGCCATGCTTGCCTCACTTGTTGATGTGTCATGCTTGCCTCACTTGTTGATGTGCCATGCTTGCCTCACTTGTTGTTGTGCCATGCTGGTCTCACTTGATGATGTGCCATGCTTGCTTCTCTTGTTGATGTGCCATGCTTGCCTCACTTGTTGATGTGCCATGCTTGCCGCACTTGTTGATGTGCCATGCTTGCCTCACTTGTTGATGTGTCATGCTTGCCTCACTTGTTGATGTGCCATGCTTGCCTCATTTGCTGATGTGTCATGCTTGCCTCACTTGTTGATGTGCCATGCTTGCCTCACTTGTTGATGTGCCATGCTTCCCTCACTTGTTAATGTGCCATGCTTGCCTCACTTGTTGATGTGCCATGCTTGCCTCACTTTTTTTTTTTTTTTTTTTTGCGTACGCCCGCTAATACTCGAGGCGAAATCTCAGGTTATTATTTTATGTCTAACCTGACATTGATTTTACGTGAGTATCCCTTTATTTCTTGTACATAGACAGGTGTCCCTCGCCATTCAGGCAAATACTCGCCGATTTCGGAGGTACCCATTGCAGCTGAGTCGGCTCAGGAGCCGCCAGTCCCTGGTCGACGACACTTCTTCAAATGTCCTCGCCATGTCTCGAGTTAATCCAGTCCAAATCCCGGTCGACGAAAAATCCTCAAATGCCGTCGCCCGGGTTTGATCCTGTATCACCCGGTCGCCAGAGCGGTGTTGTAACCACTACGCTAGCGCGGCTCCCACTACTTGTTGATGTTCCATGCTTGCCTCAGTTGTTGATGTGCCATGCTTGCCTCACTTGTTGATGTGCCATGCTTGCCTCACTTGTTGATGTGCCATGCTTGCCTCACTTGTTGATGTACCATGCTTGCCTCTCTTGTTGATGTGACATGCTTGCCTCACTTGTTGATGTGCCATGCTTACCTCACTTGTTGATGTGCCATGCTTGCCTCACTTGTTGATGTGCCATGCTGGTCTCACTTGCTGATGTGCATGCTTGCTTCATTTGTTGATGTGCCATGATTGCTTTACTTGTGGATGTGCCATGCTTGCCTAGCTTGTTGATGTGCCATGCTTGTCTCACTTGTTGATGTGCCATGCTTGCCTAGCTTGTTGATGTGCCATGCTTGTCTCACTTGTTGATGTGCCATGCTTGCCTCATTTAGTGATGTGCCATGCTTGCCTCACTTGCTGATGTTCCATGCTTTCCTCACTTGTTGATGTGCAATGCTTGCCTCACTTGTTGATGGGCCATGCTTGCCTCACTTGTTGATGTGTCATGCTTGCCTCACTTGTTGATGTGCCATGCTTGTCTCACTTGTTGATGTGCTATGCTTGTCTCACTTGTTGATGTGCCATGTTTGACGCATTTGTTGATGTGCCATCCTTGCCTCACTTGTTGATGTGCCATGCTTGTCTCACTTGGTGATGTGCCATGTTTGCCTCACTTATTGATGTGCCATGCTTGCTTTACTTGTGGATGTGCTATGCTTGCCTAGCTTGTTGATGTTCCATGCTTGTCTCACTTGTTGATGTGCCATGCTTGCCTAGCTTGTTGATGTGCCATGCTTGCCTCACTTGTTGATGTGCCATGCTTGCCTCAATTGTTGATGTGCTATGATTGCCTCACTTGTTGATGTGCAATGCTTGCCTCACTTGTTGATGTGCCATGATTGCCTCACTTGTCGATGTGCCATGCTTGCCACACTTGTTGATGTGTTATGCGTGCCTCACTTGTTGATGTGTCATTCTTAGCTCAAAAGTTAATGTGCCATACTTCCCTCACTTGTTGATGTGCCATACTTGCCTCACTTGTTAATGTGTCTTGCTTGCCTCACATGTTAATATGCTATACTTACCTCACATGTTAATGTGCCATACTTCCCACACTTGTTGATGTGCCATACTTGCCTCACTTGTTGATGTGTCTTCGAGTAGTTATCAACAACCTCTACCTGACCTATGCTTTCTTTAAACATATTCAAGGTGACGTCTGAAAGTGGAAAAAAAAAAAGAAGAAGACGTAGAATATTATTGATGTGCGCTGCCTGCCTCACAGGAAGTGAGCGATTTCAGACTTATCATCAGACATTAGACGCAAACAGGAACCAAAAATGCTGCAGTTAAACTGACATTTGGAAAAAGGAAGATACAGTTATGACAAAATATTTGGCGAGCTCGTTTTATAAATAAGCACGAACTGCATTATAAACAGGAAGCTTTTAATGCTTTCTAACCCAGGCATGTTTTATCAAGACATCAAATATGATGCTAATTTCTTCCACACGTGATATTTTAAAAGCATGAATTACACGGTGATTCCTGTAGCAGTTTGTTTTAGCTCCGTACACAACCTCATTTTAGTCGCCCTGATTGACATGCCTAGGGGAGCGATATTCCTATTCTTTCTCTGCCTAATAAGAGCCCCCCCCCCCCCCCCCCCCCCGAGAACTACACAATGCTATATTTATATATAGTTGTTGTAACATTCTTGAAAACAAAATTAAGCCTAACACACAACAAATGAGTTAGTTTTGTATCGCGCAATATCTTCTTTCTTTTTTGATCCTTAGTCGCCGACCGTCAAAGCAGTCAGTGGCCATCACGTCTAGTGCCGCCTTGTAGGGCAAGAACAAATTTATTCCACTTTGCACGGTCAGTGGCCATCCTTCGTACAGTGCCCCAACTCTGGTTCATTCGTTGCGTCTCAGCCTCCACAGTCCTCCGCCAAGTTGTTTTTGGTCGGCCTCTCTTTCGTTTTCCTTCAGGGGTCCATAGCATAGCTGTTCTTGTGATGGCATCCGGGTCTCTTCTGAGGACATGGCCAACCCAACTCCAGCGTCTGCCAGCTATGATGGTGTGCATGTCCTCTTGCTTGCTCCGAGTAAGCAGATCTTGGTTGGTGATGGTATTCGGCTTAAAGATTTGGTGAATTTTTCCTAGGCATGTTGTGTGAAAAGAACAATTTCGACATTTCCTTCTCTGTAACTCTCCAGCATTCCGCACCATAGAGAAGCACAGAAAGCACACAGCTCTGATATAATCTTAATTTTGTGCTTGTGCTGTATTGAGAGGACCTCCAGATGTTGTTTAGGCTAAAAAAGGTTGTTCTTGCTTTGTTCATTCTGTTGTTGATGTCTTTGCTTGCCGCAGTCTGATGTTACTATGCATCCTAGGTATGTGATGGTGTCTGTCTGTACCAGTTCCTGATTCCTTACTGATATGGGCTCAGGGTTGCTCACATTGAGCGTCATGACCTCTGACTTCTTTAAATTGATGTTCAAACCCACCTGCTGGCTATACTTATTAAGTCTATCCGTTTTTTCCTGGATGTGCTAGTAGTGCAATGTCATCTGCATATTCCAGATCTTCCAATGTAGAAAATGTAGTCCATCTTATTCCTCTTGGACTGCCCTCTGTTGTCTGGCGCATCACCCAGTCTATGACTGTTAAAAATGGAGTGGTTGATAAGGGGCATCCCTGTCGTACTCCTGTCTTCACTTCAAAGGTTAGGTTGCTCTGCCCAACACTACACGTAAAGTGCGCATAGAGGCTTTTTATGATTGACACTATGCAGCTTGGAATTCCATAAGCCATCAGTATTTTCCATAAACTGTACCTACGTATACTGTCAACGGCATTTTCAAAATTAACGAAATTAATGTACAGCTGTCTTTGCCATTCTGAGCACTGCTCTATAATGTTCCTGAGAGTAAATATATGATCTACACATCTTCTGTTCTTTCTAAATTCTGCTTGTTCTTTCGTCAGTTTGTGGTCTACTGCTTTTGAAATTCTCTGTATAATTATCCTGCCTAGTATTTTGCTGGGAACTGAGAGAAGAGTGATTCCTCTCCAATTATTGCAGTCTGCAAGATCTCCCTTCTTGGGCAATTTGACAATTATTCCTTTGTTCCACTCTGTTGGTGTTGTCCCTGTTTTCCAGACTTGTGCAAATAGTGGTTCTAATAGTTCTGCTGCTAGCTCTGGGTCTGTCTTAAATAGCTCTGCATTTAAGTAATCATGGCCTGAAGCTTTTCCATTCTTTAACCCTTTGATTGCTGTGATGATTTCTTCTTTTCGTGGAATGTCTGTATTAACACCTAGATCGTTTTCAGCCTCAGGAACATTCAACTGTGTCTCTGGTGGTTCCTTGTTCAGAGTTTCTATGAAATGCTCTGCCCATCTTGTTTCCTGTCCCTCTGCTGTCGTGATGAGATTTCCTTGCTTATCTCTTACTAGTGTAATATTGCTTGCACCTCGTTTTCCTCTGATGAATTTAGTTATTTTGTATACTGTGCTTTGTTCATTTCTCAGTGCTGCCTCTTCTGCCTGTTTTGCAAGATCGTCTAGGAAATTCCTTTTGTTGGCTCGAGTTTGGCGTTCAACTTCCTTGTCCAGCTGACTGTACTGTTCGCTATATAGTTGCTTTAACCTGGGGGACTTCGCTTCTGTTTTCTTTCTTTTCATTTCCTTTCTCATCGTTATGGTGTTTAATGTTTCTGGTGTTATCCAGTCTTGCTTCTTCCTTTCCTGGATTCCAAAGCATGATTTGCTGCTTTCCTTATATATTGTTGAAATGATGTTGAATTTCTGGTCTATATCATCAGTCAATGTCTTTTCCTGACTTTTGGCAAATTGATATCGTTTCTTTATGTCAGCCGCAAAAGCTTTTCTGGTAAGGGAGTACTTCAATTTGCTGATGTCAAACCTTTTCTGTGTAGTTACAGTTGGTCCAGCCCTTCTTAGTTTCACTTTCAGTTTTGCTACTACTAAATGGTGATCACTTCCCACATCTGCACCTCTTCTTACCCTCACATCTTGTAATGCATGTCTCCATCTACCGTTAATCATGATGTGGTCTATCTAGTTTCTGTCCCGACCATTTGGTGATTCCCATGTTAATTTGTGAATTTCCTTATTTGGGAAATGTGTTCCTCCAATGACCAGGTTGTTAATGCTACAGAAACTTATTAATGTATCCCCATTTTTGTTTGCTGTTCCGCTGCCGCATTTCCCCATTACTCTTTCATTATATATATTGTGTGTACCAACTTTCGCATTGAGGTCTCCTATTACTATAATAAGATCATATCTTGGTGTGTCTTCCATTTCTTTCTGCAGTTGTTGATAGAATTCATCCTTGACCTCTTCATCGCTGTCATTCGTTGGTGCGTAGCATTGTATTATTGTAGTATTGGTGAATCTCCCTCTCAATCTTAATCTTATCAGTCTGTTGTTGATGGGTTTCCATTCCAGTAATGTCCTTTCTATTCCTTTCTGTAGAATAATGGCTACACCTTCATTGTACTGTCCATCCTCTCTTCCAGAGTAAAGTACTGTTTCTCCTCTTGCTGTTTTAACTGTTCCTGTCCCTGTCCACCTGGTCTCGCTTATCCCTAGAATTTGTAACCTTTAGTTTCTCATTTCTGCCATGACCTGTTTTAGTTTACCCGTCTCGTTCATTGTCCTGACATTCCAAAATTCTATTCTTGTATCATGTTTTGCGGTCAGGACGTCCGTTTTCATGTCAGTGGCTTCCTTTTGGCTTTCACCACTGACAGTCATACGAGCCTCAGACTCCGGATGTCCATCCCGCAGCAAAGTTTGTTCATTTAATGTTGTTTCCGTAACTTCATTTCTTTTTACATAGACAGGGGTGTCAGCCCTATGCTAATACCCCCAACCTGGAGGACCAGGGTGTCTGCTTTAGTCTGAGCCCTGCCCGCCCAAACCTGTCTAGCTTGGTAGAACATTCCAGGAGTAAAACTCCCGCTGGCATAGCTCTGGGGGTAATAAGGGTACGCAAGCCGCCATACCTCGACAAGGTATTGACACTGGTGTTGGCAGAGCAATTAGCAAAACATACCTTAAATGTAAGAGAAAGATCACGCATCTGGTCAGATTGGACGGGATATTGAAAATAAAGTAAAAAGAGACTTAACCACGTGATAGCGGCTGAGTCCGACACTAGGGCGACAAAGAAAAATTACAAACACAACTGGACTTAGAACTACAACATCTTGAAGATGAAGTAATAAATGCTAGAAACACTGGAGCGAGGGAAGAAACAACTGAAAACACTCACAGACGCTTGTCATGTATGACATTAAAATGCTTAAATAATTCTCTGCCCGTCATCATTTCTAGTTAGGGGAGGTAGCCTGTTTATTTTTCCAAGGGAAACAATTAAATTATAAAAAGAATATTAAACTGAATAAAAGATTTTCAAACATTGTAGTTTGTATAAATTTGTTATAAACAATTGTATTAGTCATAACATTTTGTTTTAGGTACTACATTTGTTATATTTTGTTTTCAAATATTCTTATTTTTATCTTGCGCAATGTCAAAAGCTTTAAAAGATTTCCAACTTGATGCACATTTTAAAGTATTAAATACTTATCTGTTCTGCCACTTTCAATCAGTACTCTAACACCTCTTATTTTGGTTTGTCCTGAAAAGGACGTTGGTTACGTTGTACAATGCATACAAAGCATAGAAGGAAACACACCTTTATTACAACAAAACACACATTCCATTTACAGGAATCTCATTAGTGTACAAGAACCATCATTAGTGACAAGGATAAAACGTGGGTACAATTATTTCATAACTGATTACCAACCTATTTTTAGGAGCCTACACGAGTTACCACTTGCTCCACCCGCAAAGGAAGTCACCTTTAGATTATTATATAGCATGACACTCATTAGACAAAAACGTGTTGCACAATGGAAAAACCTCCCAAAATGCAAATTATGTAACACCAATACACAGGAAACAGAAGATCATTTGTTTTTTTACTGTAGTACAATTACTCCTACAATAGAAATTTTGAAAAAGGAATTGATGGTTCACATTGCACGCACTATTGACATGTATAGAGCTATCATGCTGAATTCTCTACCTAAGTGTACACAACAAGTAGAATTGAAATTTTTGACCCTGATAGTGGACTTTAAATATTTAGTCTGTGTTACCTATCACTTTGCTCACAGGCTGGTAATTCATCGCTGTGCGCAATGGAGCAGAACGCAAATACGCTCCGATTGTAAAAGCGTGCGAGTTGTGGTATGTGTGTGACACAGGTATTTAGTGTATGACGTGGACCGGGTCTTCTGCGGGGGGAACGAAGGTGATCGTTAGGACAGTTGTGTCTGGCTGGTGTTTTTTCGAGGTGTATGGATTTTTATGTGAGAGCGACAGACCAGTGTTTATTGTTATAAAATATTTCAGAGTCAGGATAATTGACTCAATTCATTAAGAATGTGTGCCTGATTATGTGTGGCTTAAGGAGATGGACAGTAAGTGATTTGAATCAATACGGATTTGTAAAGTATGAAGGCGTTGTAGACGATACATAGACATTCTGACTTTAAACCGGCACAACGACATTATTGCTTATGGCTGCTACTGATCACATTTGTATTACTGGTGTAACGTCATATCATCATATGCTCTCAAAAGAAGTGAAGTACACTTATGTTGTATTGTGACATATTAAATGTGATAAAACGTACAACAAGCTGTTGATCAAGATTATTCAAGTTGGCCATTCCGTACGTTACTGTTGAGACTGTTGTTTATTATATCAAAATATCTTACAACACCAGCGCATCACATTAATATACTCGTTACCCATTACCCTTCAATTATTATAAGGTAACAGTATAAAGTGCTGGCCAGTATACACGGGATTTCCTTCTACCCACAAGTTTTTATCAACCGATACTACTGTCCCTATCCCCCTCGACGCCTTTTACAATATCGAAAAGCAATAGAAATTTCTGCGCAACACTATGCCAACCGGCTTTCTTCAAAACTAGGGCCGGCAAGAAGAAACTTAAAGGAGTAAACAGCACACTTCAATCATAATATTTGCTGAACTTTACCAATAGAAGTTCGTATTTTCTTCATCAACATTTTTGAGACGAAAGTTATCATCACTCTACGCAGTTCAAGGGTGGATTCGTCAGGAAAAATTAAAGTAATCAAACAACATTTCTGCAGTCAAGACAAAGCACAGTCATTCAACCAGTGAAACAAGATGGATAGTTCTACATGTGGGAGCAATCTGCATCAATGAAATTTCGCTCTACCTATTGCATATGTTGGAGGCAACAATACTGTCACGTGCATTTATACCTCGGAGGAAGGATCATAAAAAGATAAGTGGACTAGTTTGTAGTCTTACACAATTCTATAGTAGAGCCTTTTTGTTTATCTGTTTTATATTTGTTGGGGTTTGTGGGACCTTGATAAGCAGAATTACATCTCATCTTCGGACGGGTCTGCAATCAAGGGTGTCAGTAGGGAAATTTATGTAATATTTTCTCAAAGAGGCCCGGCTCAAAATGCTGTGTGGAAAGCGCTCTTTGTGAATATACTATATTTACTTTATGTTATAGACGTGCTGTCCTGTTTTTTCACTGTTGTTTGTATTTGTCAGTTGTTTTTTTTAATTCAGTTTCTCTGCATTTTTGTACGTCTATCGCTGGTCTTCTCTAGCTATCATTATGCTGATATATGGATTTTACGTTCTAAATTCCTCTTGTCCAGTCTAACCTTATAGTGTAAGCATATATTTCAAACATTATCCTTTTTTCTACACCTTAGTATTTTCTGTCTGTTGCTACACTATTGTACTACGTGTTCTGTCTTAGAGTGTAAGACACTAATTTTTTTATTTGCAGGGATTAATTGAGAAGTCACATTTTCAGAGTAATGAATTTTTACGGATCGGAGTTGGTGCGGAGTATCGCTCATCAGTACCCATATTCATATTCAGACTAAGTAACGTATATATATATATATATATATATATATATATATATATATAGATATATATATATATATATATATATAGATATGTATATAATATATATATATATATATATATATATACTGTAAACTTACATAATGTCTAGTCTGGAGCATTTTATCCAGCTAGGTAAAGAGATGGGAATGCAAGGCCAGGAGCTTAAAGAGTTTGCCATGGAGCAACTGGAAAGAGAAGAAAAGAAACTGGAGAGGGATGAGAGAGCAAGAATAAGAGAGATCGAAAAAGATGAACGAATTCAGTTAGAAAAAATAGCAGAAAAGAAAAGAAAAGAAGAATTTGAAGAAAAGAAAAGACAAGATGAAATGGCAGAAAAGAAAAGACAAGATGAGATAGATTTAGAGGCTAAGAAAGCCCAATTTCTGCATGAAGAAAAAATGGCTTCTGTAGAGTTGGAGAGACTCAAATTGGAAGCTAGTAATAAACAGAGTAATCAAGAAGGGGCAGGTTCGGTCAAGAGAGAACATGCTTCATCATTTAAACTTCACTTACCTAAATTTAATCAAAATATAGACGACATTTCGTGCTTCCTAAACCGATTTCAGACAGTGTGTGAGGAATACAAACTGGAAAAATCATCATGGGTGATACATTTAATGTCATTACTGACAGGTGAAGCGTTGACAGCTGTGTCAACAATGGATGAGGAAAACATAAAATCTTATGAGGCAGCTAAAACATTACTTTTAAGAAAGTATCAATTAGACGAGAATGGATACAGGCTAAGATTTAAAAAACTCACACCCGAAAGCAACAAGGACTTCAGTGAGTTTATTTCAACTATAAAGTTATGCTTCAATCGTTGGATTGAGTTGGCTAAAATCAAACATACATATGAGGACTTGATGGACCTTATTTTGAGAGACAAAGTACTTTCTTCCATTAGCCCTGATTTTTTGGCCTATTTACATGAACGGAAGCCAGAAATCGTTACAATCCCTTGAGTTGTTAGGGCGCCAGTTTATGACGGCACACCCAGGGAAGAGTGTGAACAACTCTACTATTAAAGAGGCATTACCTGTTGCATCAGCTCATTCAGTGCAGATAAACAACCCTAGAGCTCGATCGCAAAGTATGGATAGAAATTTTGGCAGGAATAATGACCGAAATAGTGGATCTTTCCGAGGACGGTACAATTTTGGCAATCAACCTTATCAATATCAGAGAAACTCCCAACGATATTTTGATGGAAATAGACCACCACAGGGTTACTTTCAATCTAACAGAGGATGGCGTAGATCTGATAATACCTACATGAACAGAGGAGACAGATCCTATTATACAAAGAACAATCAAAACTCTTCTCCATCTCAACACTGTCCAGGTTGTACGTGTCCTCAGCATTCTAATAATCCTCAGAATGGTAGAGAGAGTCGGAATTATTACCGGGGTAATAACAACTTTAATCGCTCTCGGAGCATGGATCGAAAAAACTCGAACTGGAGTCATAATACGAGTAGTAAGACAGGAGCAGTTAATCCCAATGGGGAAAACACAAATATTGCAAATGCGTGTGCAGCTGATTTATTTAATCCATCAAATTGTTCAGAATGCAGCACTCTGTTTCAGCCAGATGTGGTCTCCAGACTTTCCTGCGGTCATCCTGTGCCCGCGTTGTTACCTGCATTAGCCTCTCATGATGGAAAAGGCTCGCTAATGTTTCACAGGGGTTTTTTAAATAATCAACTAGTTTCAGTCTTGCGTGATACAGGATGCACAACTGTTGGAGTACGCAAATCGTTGGTAAACCCATCTTTGCTGCACCGGGGAGAATGTAAAATGTGTCCTATTTGGAGGCACGGTGGAATTCTATCCTGTGGCCATTGTGCACATTGATACTCCATTTTTCTCAGGTCAAGTGAAAGCATGTTTATTACAGGAACCAATTGCTGACATAATCATGGGCAATATTGTGGGTATAAAAGCGTGTTCACTCCAAGATATAGAAATCTGGGAACGTCAGCATATACTACTCGCTAATATGGTCGTTACAAGAGCACAGGCACAGGCTCAAGAGGAAGAAGAAATGACTAACAATCATGACAAGGAGGAAGATCAACATCTTATGCCGATGTTAACGAAGACATCATTTATTGATATGCAAAAGAATGACAATTCTTTAAAAAGATTTTTCAAATTGGTAAAATCAGATGATGTCGGTTGCTCGGAAAGGTCACAACCTTGGTATACAATTAAAAATGACATATTAATTCGTAATGCTAGAGATGCTACATCGGTACAGCAGCAAGGTATGGGACCAACCAATATTCGACCTTACATTCTCAGACATGCGCTGCAAGATACAAACTGTGCAGGCCACATGGGCTTTGCTAGGACGAAATATAGAGTCTTACAGCATTTTTATTGGCCTGGAGTAGTCAGGGATGTCAAATTATTTTGTCGTTCGTGCAAGACATGCCAACAAGTGGCTACAAAGGGTGCTTACCATAATGCACCTATACAGGCTGCGGATATTTCGGTGCGACCATTCGAAAAAATGGCCATAGACTTAATAGGTTCACTGTCAGTTCCGTCAGCCAGAGGTCATAGATATGTCCTCACCTGTATTGATATGTGCACCAGGTGGCCGGAGGCAATACCTCTTAAACACATTGCTACCACCGATGTGGCTGATGCACTATTCCTCATTTTTACGAGAGTGGGGTTCCCTGACAATATTTTATCAGATAGGGGAACACAGTTTGTGTCAGATGTCATGTCGCATGTCATGAAACTATGCAATATTGATAGATCTCTTAGCTCTGTTTATCATCCTATGTCCAATGGCATGATAGAGCGTTTAAATAAAACGCTGAAACAAATACTGGGGAAAGTGACCACGACGTATCCACAAGACTGGGATAGAGTGCTCCCAGCAGTGCTGTTCGCTTATCGGGAAGTCCCAAACGAACACACTGGGTTCTCGCCTTTTGAGCTCATGTATGGTGCTCCACCACGAGGACCCATGTCGATAATAAAACAATTACTTACAGGTTCGGAGATGACTCAGGAATGCCAGTCATCCTATGAGTATGTGGTGAATCTACGAAAGACACTTATAGACGCTTGGAAAATAGCGACTGATTCATCTGAAAAGGCAAAAGAAAAAGCTAGATCTCTTCAAAACCGTTGGAAAAAGTTAAGGAAATTACTTCCTGGAGACAAAGCTTACGTCCTGCTACCAACGAGAGAGAATAGCCTTCTCATTTCGTGGAGTGGTCCATATGAAATTATTTCAAAATTGACAGATGTTGATTACATTCTTGACGTGAAAGGCAATAATAAAACCTTTCACATCACATGCTCAAACAATTCCATGATAGACCTGAATATCTCAAACCTATCTTAGATGCTGTTAATGACGTAATCACTGATCATACTTCATCTTATTCTTCATTGTCAGTGATTCAAGAAGAACCCACTTCTTTTCATGATGTACCTTTGCAACTTCCTGTCATGTCTCTTTATCCGACAGAATCATGGGTAAATGTATCTATTTGTCCGGATCTATCCAGCGAACAACAATCTCAAATTCTTTCTATTCTAGAATCATATCAGCAAGTTCTGTCTAATATTCCAGGCCGAACGTCTATAATCACTCACGATATTAGACTCACAGATCACAAACCTATTAAATTAAAGCCTTACCCTATCCCTATCCACTTTCAGGATCAGGTTGAAAAAGAATTAGGTCAAATGTTACACTTAACATTATTGCACCATCAGAGTCTGCTTATTCTTTCCCAATGGTTATAGTCAAGAAGAAGGATAATAATATCAGATTATGCATGGATTTTCGTAAACTCAATTCCATAACGGAATCTGACGCAGAGCCAATGCCAGTTCTTGACGAATTACTGTCAAAACTTTCTAAAGCAACCTACTTTAGCAAATTTGACTTAGCCAAGGGTTATTGGCAAATACCTCTCACGGAAAAAGCAAAACCTTTCACGGCTTTTGCTACCCCTAAGGGTCTCTTTCAGTATAATTTCATGTGCTTTGGCTTGGTAAACGCACCAGCGACTTTCGTTCGGATGATGAGGAAACTATTTTCTCATAGGTCTGATATCATCTCCTATATAGATGACATTTGTTTGTTCCACAACTCTTGGGACGAACATGTTTCTGGATTGAAATCTCTTCTCGAAATTCTTCGCTTTAATAATCTGACAGCGAATCCTTCGAAAGTTGAAATAGGTTTCAAAGAAATTTCTTTCTTAGGTCACAGAGTGGGCCATGGATTTCTAAAAACTGAGGATAAAACTATCTCGAAGATTCTTAACCTATCAATTCCTAAGACTAAGAAGCAGGTGCGGAGTCTTCTCGGCCTTATACAGTTCTATAATAAATTTATGCCTCATTTATCTTCAGTTACGTCAGTCCTGTCTGAGTTAACTTCGAAAGGCTCCCCTAATAGAATTGTCTGGACGGAGGCCTGCAACATAGCTCTAGTCCATTTAAAGCATTACTTTTCATGTGCACCAATTTTAAAACTCCCTGATCCTCATCTCCCATTTATTATCAGGACAGACGCTTCGATGTACGGTATTGGTGGCTCCTTGATGCAAGAAGTAGATGGAATGCTTCATCCAGTGATGTATGTGTCAAGGAAGCTCACAAAGACAGAAACCAGATATCCAATTATTGAGCGCGAGCTTCTCGCGATCATATGGGCTGTCACAAAGCTTCAGCGTTTCCTTCTTGGTTCTCGTTTCATCATTGAGACAGACCAGAAGGCCCTGTCGTTCCTTCAAAAATCCAACATGAAAAACGCACGAGTCGCACGTTATGCAATTAATTTGCAAATATATGACTATATCATTCGACCTATTGAGGGCAAGTCTAATGTGCTTGCAGATGTTCTGTCGAGATGTACACAGACAGACCTGCCCGATTCTCAAGGATATGACATTGCTGCGACCCATTGACAAAGGTACACTGCTGATAGTCTACAGATACCTCGATAACTTAAAAACGCTATCTTGACAATATCCATAACCAGATACATATTACCATCGTTATCAAGAGAAACAACTCAAGTCATTTGAAGACAAGATAAGAGACGTTTTGTGTGGATACATTCAAATCGTTTCACACTACATCAAGTTCCATGAACAGTACATAAGATCTGATTTCCGGACAGTCATGACGTATGCGGTAAAGGAACCAAATCAAACAGTATCTCAAGTAAACAGTATAAGGCTCTTTGTCATATCTTAATGGCAATCCTTCACAAAATGACTGGGATGCAGAACTTTAAAAAGATCATATGTCCTATTCCAGCAAACGAACTTCAAATATTGGGGCTCAGAGACTGTGACACTCAAGAGGCAACATATGAAAAGAAATCTCACACAAGAAACAATCGATTCGATACGCTTATGGAGAACTTCGCCATTTGAACATTCTTTTTTGTTATTACTTAAACCAGTTATGTGACTCTAAAGTGCTAAAATTGCAAATAGTAAGCTTTCACACTTATGAAAGAAGAACCTATCATTGAAGACACTCAGTAACTATAGTTAATTAGTTTTACACAATGCTACAGACAGCACACACACGATCATGTGGACATTTACATTAACGTAATTATTATACTTACTTAATACTATTTGTCGGCGTCTGTGGCCTAATGGATATGAACGCAGTTTATAATCCAGATATACCAGGTTCGAAACCTGCTGCAGGCGGTTTGGTAGCAGATCGCTTTGTGTGGATTTTTAACAATGGTATAAGCGCCGTACCGTTCAGAAAGCAATGGCAAACTACTGAATAAAAATAAATTGCCTAGAAAAATCACAAACAGCCAATAAAAGCTGGGGTTGATTGCCACGTCCTGTAAAGGATAAGCAACTAACTTTTTAATACTATTTAATTAGTTAGATCTTTCATTTCATTCATCTTTTAAATGCATTCAGATATTTCATTTTCCAAAACTTCACAATTTCACTATCATATTTCTTCACATTTTCATTGATTTTTCTTATTTTTCCATGATGCTGACTACATTCCATAGACTGTTGCTCAGGTATGACATAGACTGGACGGTAACTTCTCGCATTTTCTAAAAATGACTTCCTATATGGAAAACTTTCAGTTTTCGCTGGGAGGCGGGGTAAAAGTGTTACCTATCACTTTGCTCACAGGCTGGTAATTCATCGCTGTGCGCAATGGAGCAGAACGCAAATACGCTCCGATTGTAAAAGCGTGCGAGTTGTGGTATGTGTGTGACACAGGTATTTAGTGTATGACGTGGACCGGGTCTTCTGCGGGGGGAACGAAGGTGATCGTTAGGACAGTTGTGTCTGGCTGGTGTTTTTTCGAGGTGTATGGATTTTTATGTGAGAGCGACAGACCAGTGTTTATTGTTATAAAATATTTCAGAGTCAGGATAATTGACTCAATTCATTAAGAATGTGTGCCTGATTATGTGTGGCTTAAGGAGATGGACAGTAAGTGATTTGAATCAATACGGATTTGTAAAGTATGAAGGCGTTGTAGACGATACATAGACATTCTGACTTTAAACCGGCACAACGACATTATTGCTTATGGCTGCTACTGATCACATTTGTATTACTGGTGTAACGTCATATCATCATATGCTCTCAAAAGAAGTGAAGTACACTTATGTTGTATTGTGACATATTAAATGTGATAAAACGTACAACAAGCTGTTGATCAAGATTATTCAAGTTGGCCATTCCGTACGTTACTGTTGAGACTGTTGTTTATTATATCAAAATATCTTACAAGACCAGTGCAGCACATTAATATACTCGTTACCCAATAGCCTTCAATAAGTATAAGGTAACAGTCTGGATATGTAGGAACTGCGCGGTGTATGAAGGGAAACAGTACAACGCCCACTTATTCTCACAATTATACATACAAAAAACACAATTAATCAAAGTTTGAAGGGATGGGAGAAAGGGGGGGGGGGGGGGGGAGGGGGGGGGGAAGGGGTTTGGGGGGGGGGGTAGGAAACTAATGTCAACCCAGAACTGACTGTGCATATGTTAAATAATTATAGCTATGTTTTGCTTTATGGGTACAATTTCCAATGTGTGTGTGAACGAGTTTATATGAAAACTTTCTTTTATGTGGGCCAGTGAGTGCGAGTACGCGTGAGTGGTTATATGTATTAGAAAATTGCACTGGCTTTAGTTAATTGAAAAAGAAATACAAATCAAGAATCAAAAAAGGGAACGTGCATGTATGTATGTGCGTGTATGTATATATCGGTATGTAGGTGCAGATTCCAGGCTTTTTTCTATTCTTCATGCTCCTTCTTAAGTTGCTTGAGACTCATTTCGGAGAGTCTAAACAGTAGTTCAAATGTACAATGAAGGTGATGAGCAAGTGTAAGTTTTTTTTTTTTATGTGTGTAAAATACTATAAATTAACTAGGAAATTGCTTAGCTCTAGACCAATTTTATTTTTCATTTTTCTTTAAAAAATCAAATTAACTTTATTTATTCCACTGTTACTCTTTAATCCTATATAGATTCTAAATTACTTATTATTTAATTTATTTAGATATTTGTTTTATTCTTCAATTTATTCCTGTTATTTTTGGCTTGTTTAGGTACACAATGGAGGTGAGAGTGCGCACGAGGTTCGTGTGTGATATGCAATGTTTTTTTCTTTATTTCATATCATGCAAAGTGTACCAGTTTTTGTAAAGTGGAGAGAAGAACAAATACAATATTGGCTGCGTTGTGTCCGTTTACAGCGGAGCTGCGGTATTTGAGCCTAACTTGTTGTCTCACTTGTTAATGTGCCATCCTTGCCTCACTTGTTGATGTGCCATGCTTGCTTCATTTGTTGATGTGCCATGCTTGCCTCACTTGTTCATGTGCCATGCTTTTGCCTCACTTGTTTGATGTGCCATGCTTGCCTCACTTGTTGATGTGCCATGCTTGCCTCACTTGTTGATGTGCCATGCTTGTCTCACTTGTTGATGTGCCAGGCTTGCCTCACTTGATGATGTGCAATGCTTGCCTCACTTGTTGGTGTGCCATGCTTGCCTCACTTGTTGATGTGCCATGCTTGCCTTATTTGTTGATGTGCCATGCTTGCCTCACTTGTTCATGTGCCATACTTCCCTCACGTGTTGATGTGCCATGCTTGCCTCACTTGTTGATGTGCCATGCTTGCCTCACTTGTTGATGTCTCATGCTTGCCTCACTTGTTGATGTGTCATACTTACCTCAAGTGTTAATGTGACATACTTCCCTCACTTGTTGATGTGCCATACTTGCCTCAATTGTTAATGTGTCTTGCTTGCCTCACGTGTTGATGTGTCATGCTTGCCTCACTTGTTGATGTGTCATACTTGTCTCACTTGTAGATGTGCCATACTTACCTCACTTGTTTATGTGTCATGCTTGCCTCACTTGTTAATGTACCATACTTAACTCACGTGTTAATGTGCCATGCTTGCCTCACAGGTATGTTCCAGCATCAGTAATAATGACTGCTGAACACCAGTACAACATATGAAAACAGCGAAAGCGGTATATGGGCCGGTCAACAGTACCTTCCTGGGCAAACTCCGAGTAGTTATTCAACAACCTCTACCTGAACCTATTGCTTCTTTTAAACATATTCAAGGTGACGTCTGAAAGTGGAAAAAAAAAAGAAGAATGACAGACGTAGAATATTATTGATGTGCGCTGCCTGGCCTCACAGGAAGTGAGCGATTTCAGACTTATCATCAGGACATTAGACGCAAACAGGAACCAAAAATGCTCGCAGTTAAACTGACATTTGGAAAAAGGAAGATAGTTTTTATGACAAAATATTTGGCGAAGTTCGTTCTTTAAAATAAAAGTCACGAACTGGCATTATATAACAGGAAGCTTGTAATTGCTTTCTAACCCATGGCATGTTGTTAAAGTTTTTATCCAGACACATCAAATCTGATGCTAATTTCTTCCATGTGCATGTTTTACTCGGTGATTCCTGTTAGCAGTTTGTTTTAGCTCCGTACACCAACCTCATTTTTAGTGCGCCTGATTGACATGACCTAGGGGAGCGATTATTCCTGATTCTTTTCTCTGCCGAAAGAGAGACCTCTCTCCCCCCCCTTTTTCAGATAACTACACAATGCCTGATATTGTATTTATAGGTATGATCTGGAACATTCTTGAAACAAAATTAAGGCGTAACACACAACAAATGAGTTTAGTTTCTGTATCGCGGAAATATGCGAAAAGCAAACAGGAATGAAAATACAACCAAGCTAGACGGGCACACTAGAGGGCCTTTGGGAGAATATATGTCTATCTCGGCAGACTACTGGCGTGTGCGGGGTAGAAAGAGTTAGCTTCTGCAGGCTAAGAGAACTCATTTTTTAAAAGTATTGAAGAAAGGGTAGCATTAAAAGATACAGACGTAGGAAATTAAGGAATTATGATGAGGGAAAAAAAAATGCTTATAAACTAAAAGATTGAAATAAAAATAAAAAAATATGAGACATTAGAATACATTTCCCCCCCCCCCCCTCCCCCACCTCCCCCCCCCCCCCCCCCCCCCCCCTCCCCCCACCCCCCCCCATCCCCCAAAAAAAAATAAACAGAATGGTAATGATGAAGAGACAGAAAAAAAAAAGATAAGAGGAAAAACAGATACAATAAAAACAGAATTCGAGCTAACATTAAACATCAAGAAAAGAGAACAAAATATGGGAAAAATATTTTTTTATATTTGAAGAGTCCATCCCTGCTAACAGGTGTCGTAAGGTGGTTTAATTGGTTTATTGGGCCCAGTCTAAGGTAAAGAGTAAAGGTTGACTGATACACGAGAGATGTATAAGAAAAAACAGATTTCCACAGGTGGTAGGTTGAGCGGAAAAGATACAAAGGGGTCTTGTCATAAGGTCTTGCGGCTCGGACGATGAAGGAGTCACAGGAGGGAAAAATGAAATCGGCACAATTAAAGTTTCTTTCATTATTTGCACTGAATGTGGGAGATCGTATGGCGTTTGTTTTCTTCAAATGGGTTTTCCCGCTTCGGTGCCACGGCGCGGGAATGTTACCCTATTGACCTGATTTGGACAAAAACAATGGGAAAGATGTAGGCCAGGAGCTGTGATAAAAATTTCTGATGTTTCAGGGAAAAAACACTACAGAAATACACAGGGACATGGAAACCAGTGTTTCGTGATTCTTGTCCTTCATATACTTCGGTAAAAAACTGGTGTCAACAGTTTAAGTGCGGCCGCTCAAATGTTGCTGATCTGCCAAGATCTGGTAGACCAGCCTCAGAGTGCAACGATGAAAATGCAACAAGAGTGAAGAAAAATGACAATTGTGGAGATAGCTAGTAGAGTAAAAATCTGAATGAAAAGAACAGTTTATAGAATTTTACACAACAGACAGAATGAACATGAGAAAAGTGTGTGCACGCTGGGTTCCGCGACTGTTGACACGTGAACAGAAGCCAACAGAAAGAGGGTAAATTGCTGTCAACAGTTGCTCAAAAAGTGTCAGTCAAAAGAAACTTTTTGGAGACCATGGTGACAGTAGATGAGACTTGGGTACACCCATTATGACCCGAATCCAAAATTGCCAGCATGCAATGGAAAACCCGGGCTCCCCAACACCTGTCAAGCCGATGAGCGCCAGAAGATCTGCAGGAAAAGTGTTAGCTGACTGTTTTTTGGGACGCAAAGGTGTCCTTTTGAAAGATTATCTGCCTCGTGGCAACACAGTTAATGGACAGTACTATTCAGATCTTCTCACCAAACTAAGAAAGGTTGTGACCAGGAAACGAGGGATAACGCGCACTCAAAATCTTCCTTTGCTTCAAGACAACGCGCCCTCTCACAAAGCACGGCTTGTGCAGCAGACATAGCAGCCAACGATTTGAATATTGAAACTTCTTCCACACCCACCATTTATTCTCCTAGATTTGGGCTCCATCAGTACTTTTTTTCTATTCCCATAAATCTTAAAAAGCAGCTAAAAGGAAATCATTTTGACAGGCGTATGAAGAAGGTTATACTGGCATGTGATGACTGGTTTAGTATGAAAAAAAAATAGGGTGCTTTACTAGCCCAAGGTCTTTTGCAAGGTAAGCAGAGATGGCAGAAGTGTGTCAATTCAACGGTGGCTATATTGAAAAGGAAGATAAACACTATACAAAAATTTTAGCTCTCTGTGACATGTCCTTCATGGTCAGGCCCCAAGACTTTATTTCAATCCCTTGTATGTCTCTGGAGTGAGTAGGTTTCTCTCATCCAGCCTATCCGTACAACTATGTTTTTGTTATACAGACAGTCTCTGCCTCCCTTATCTAATGAAGAACAGGTTACTCTACAAACACACAAACAATAAGTGACAACAAATGACACAACAAACGTGATAAAAACTAAGGATAAAATGGGTAGGGGTCTGACCAACACACAAAAGTTAAGCCTTCTTTGTTGTTTATTATTTACTAATAAAACTGTTTTGACAACATCAAGTTACCCATAGAATATCAAGAAAACAAGTATTGACATATAGAGGAAGTGTTAAGAAGATTGGGGGGGTTTGGTGGTTGTAATTTTTTTGGTGCGCCTTCACTGTATAAGAATAAATAACCCAAAGATAATATGTACCCAAAGGTAGAAGGTTAGCAACTACGTATTACTGAATACACACACTATTGGTTACAATTAAAGACCATCGTAAAGTTTAACAGAATCAAATCAAACAACAAAAAAGATCAATATATAATTTCCAGCAACAGTACAAATCATCCTCGATGCTCTCGCATTCAGGTGGCCACCTTCTCACACTCCTTACCTAATTTGTATTTCTTTCCTCTTGGGTCTGTGGTATCCCTAGAGTTAAATTTATTTTCCAGGAACATACTCCGTACTGTTTCTGTTGACTAATATGTATAATCCCGCTGTCGAGGAATACATAATTGGGCCCAGTTCATCCACAAACTAAAAAAGTGAACGCTGAGGTTATGTTTTACTTCCACGATAAATCCTAGGTGGACGATATGTGTCATAAAGGGGTGTCCTCACTGTTCGAAAAAAAACTAGCACTGTTCCTCCGATGAGTGCACAGGGGGAATGTGATTCTAGATACTCAGGAAACTACAACTGAATTAATTTCGTTGCGACACACTCCTTGCAGTGCTGAGGGCGGGGGGTGGAAAAAACAGTCCTGTATTCCCGCTCGGCTGGAATTGTCTATTTGGATATATTGGGTATTACTACAAATTTTTAAATAGGGTGAGGGTCCTCTGGAGTTCTTGGAAAAAATCAGGTTCATACAAATGATGATTGATGGATTTTCTATCGGCCAACTCTTTGTCAGGAGTGCCACTTTCCTGCACCAGTGTATATTTTAGAACTCACTGGGATTACATCTGTCAGGTGTTGGGGAAAATAATAATAATGTTTCAGTTATTACGCCATTGTTGGCTGGATAAAATAGTATCCTGGATTTGATAAGGCCAGTTTTATAGAAGTAGTAGGTCAAACAGTAATTCGGCTTGTACACGTTAACCATGCCAAATTGGAATAGGAAAGAAAAGACCGCTGGTTTGATTCCACTTGGGATCAGGTTCTGCTAAATACATATTATCTTTTATGGGAAAAATACGTACGGCACACTAGGGGTAAATGTGGTCGGCGAAAACGCCGGCGCCTTAACTGTCCAGAGTAGCTCGGGTACACAGATATGGGCTGGGTCGACCCAGGAGCCGTTTGTGGCCTGTCAAAATTTTCCGCCTGATCTTGGGGATTTTACCATAGATACACTGCGCTAGAAGCTAGTGCTCTAACTCACTATGCTACGTGCGGCTCTAGCGGAGGTGGGTCAGACTGAGGTATTGTCGGACTCTGTCCACGCGTTAACCATCGCATGGAATAGGCACCCACACGGCAAGACGTGGTTGTCCACTTGGGTCAGTCTGATAATTCAAGAAACTTTCTCATGAATGCGCCAGTACTACCACTACTATATCACTAACATTTATTTACTCTGTAAATAGTCGGTTTCACGCGTTAATTTCTCCACTACTCTGCAAATCCTAACGAAGTTAACTGTAGTACACGGTGCTATTCTATACATTACACATTAGATACCGGCTGGCCGCGGTGGTGGATTCAGACTGAGTCCAACCGTAGATCTACCACACGTTCTCGTCAGCTCGCTGCCAAACACTCTAACGTGTCCGGTATGGATTATTTCGTTTGTCTCACACTGCGCCAGTACAATTATTACCGTAATCAGTTATTATCTAGTAAAGCGGTCGGGAACGCGGTCTAAATTGTCACTATGAACATCTGTATATGGACATCGCTACGACGTTCTTTATTAATAACGAATTACTAGCAAGAAATGAAAGATCCAGTGCAGTATTTAACTGTATGTTAAGTATTTACGTGGTAAAACTTTAAATGCTATCAATGTAAGAACCTTCTAACAGTTAGCACTATTTACAGAAATCCCAAGATTAAAAATCTCCACGAATCACTTTATATCCCAATAATACAAAGAAATGGTTTCAGGCTGCACGCTAGATTCTTCTCAAATTTGAATGACGACTGATAGATGGGTTATGAAAAGGTAGTATATTTATCCTTAAATTTTCGTTGATCTCTAATCGGTTATTTTCGCCACCTGTATGAGGACACAAAATCAGAAGTAGATTTATCAAGAAGATAGACTTCGTGTTTCGGTCTTCCAGGGTTTCTTCGTTCTGGGCCTTGGACGACGTCAATAGAACTTTCTGTTCACTAGCATCCTTGTAGGAGCCCATGTTCCAGATCAAAGGTTCTTGGGGGATTATGGATTTCTTCCTGAGCAAATTTCAAGAAGTCTCGTTTGTGTCTCTCTCTCAGTGCTGACATGTCAAGTATTATCTGAATGACAGATACTCGCGTGAGTGGAAAGAGGTAAACAAAGAGTGACTTGTGTCGTAGATTGTGATAGGAAGAATTAAGACTTGGGTTGGTCCCTTCTGAATAGATTAGAATACGTGATAGCACTGTGTGAGATAATAATAGAAATAGATTTCCACAGAGTTGAGATGGTAGAAATATATAGAGGCTGTCCCTGGAAATCGAGAATCTTCTGCTTTCAGCCTATCTTCTTACAAAACAGATTAGAGGAGTCAGGACAGTCTATAAACCTCTTATATATATAATTATATATAAAATTTATATATATATATATATATATATATCTATATTATATCTATATATATACCACCCACGTGCACACACCACACAAGAGACGACAGTTTGACGCTACAGACGTGTGGAAAAACTCTAACAATGATTATCTTAGATATTTTGGAACGAGCTGACCGACCGCTGATTAAGTTTAAGTGAACTTATATTTTCATCCGAAGAAGTTCCATACAACACATAAAATTACAATCAAGCTACTACAAAATAGTCATAACGTCAGATGAATTGCTACAAGATTGTATAGACACAGACGAGGTATGATCCTTTTCCTCTCGATGTATAGCCACAGAAGTTGAAAGAAAAGTGATAGCCCCAAAGAGGTCACGGGATACTATTGCCATCGTCTAAGATTGCCTTTAAAGGTCTGAACAGACTTCCTTGATACTCTGATCTATCCTAAGGAAAATATTGGTAGCAACAAAAACTGCAATAAAGGAAATTTAAGGGACAGCAACATGGGTGCCAAAATAAACAATAAAGGAATCACTCAGTCTGCATTCAATCTATTCAGTCAGCCGTGATCATAGCTTGCATTCGGACTTACAGCCTTTGGTAAGCAACTTTCTGGAAAAAAATATTTCGGACAAGCACATACAGAATCTCAGTGTAGTCTTGGCAGGGAACCCCAGTCTCGCAAAGATAGGTTGAATCCACTACTTCAGGGTACGTTTCCTTGGTTATTCTTATTTTGGGATATCTGTTTCGGTCACATTAAATTGTCCAGCCACGGGACAAACGTTAAACAGAGTAGCAAAGAGTCAATAGCTAAGAATTTTAGTAACTAAGGACTGTCAGGTCCGGTTCCATCTCTCAAGAATAGGGACTTTATGTTGGTCACATCACAACTAGTTCAGGGCAACTCCGTCGGACATGTTACTTGCTCGTAATAATTTTTTAACTTGCTCAACAGGGCTGAATATGTGCTTGTGAGTTTTTCTCAGGGAAGAACTTAAATTGGTCGTCGATCCCGTTCCCGTTACTTCATTTTAACTTAAAAGGTTTCATGTAAAGGGTTACATCTGTCGTTCTGGATGCCAATCGCAATGCCCGACAGGTTTTACTTTATCCCGCAAGTCTTTTTAATCCAAACATGTTTTTGTTCTTCACAGATGTTTTCTCAGTACTCAAACCGTTGGTACACGTTGGGTACCCAGATTAATGAAGAAACAGAAACCCCACTCATCAACAGATTTAACTCCCTACTTATACATAATATTTACTTCGGGTTATTTTACTTAAATTATATAACTGCAAGCGTAGAGCTTGTCTTATCGTTTACAATCTTCCGATTAAAAATACAGTTATATGTCATAAATATCAGTCATCTCATGAATTAGAAATACATACGTATTTCGTCAATACTCAATGATTGAATCAGTGCTAGTTCTAAGTATTAGTTTAAAATATTCCGACTGGATTATAGCAAATTAATAAAATACATTATAATAGCTGCATGAGTTATGATAGAAATTTCGAAAGAAATTGTAGATTTATTATCTGCTATTCAACTGAAAAAAAACTTCAGATCGAGAGATATAAACATTTAAATTGTTATTAATTTTTTGAACAAATTAATAGTAAAATGAAAATAAGCGATATATCATAAAACACTCACTGTATATTAGATTATTTTATTTATATATATATTAGACTGATATTACTATTTATATACTATATATAAATCAATATATCTATAGTTTTATTATTTCCTCACACAGAAACTACAGCGATTAATAACAGAACTCTAGAATTTACTTCACTCATATGGTTAGTCTAGAAGCTCTGCAAAATGATTGAGTCAAACTACGAAACTTTGAATATACAAGATTCTTTTCTTAGAACGAGTGATCTGTATACGGCACAGATTTAGGAGCTTATCGAATGGACTGAATTCTAGGTCCAACAACTCTTCGGGGTAGAAATATTTAAACAGACAACAGGATACGAGGTTCTATTGCGAAACCGATTAGCGCCCTGCCGCTCTTCCCCCCCCCTCTCTACTCTCTCTTAACACATTCCCATTAACTCAGGACGTGCAGATAACTGTCAACGTTGCGTCTTTCACACACTACTCCGACATGTCGATCATTTCTGAGTTTGCAGATTGAATTTTCCCCACGTTACAGTCGAGGAACTTGCCGAAAGAAAAACTCGTGTAAGATGAACAATGTTAGAGATATGTCTGCATCTCTGTCTATCGCTAGACGAATTCTACAAGTGACTATTGCGTTCCACTTGCAGGGAACTGAAGATTATTCAATACAAGGCTAGTTTACCAGTCGGTGAAAATGGAAACGGCAGAAGTAGAATAGGAAAAAAAATAATATTTTGTCGCAAAATCGATACGAAAGCGAAAACAGGAAGGAACAGGGTTACAAGGCGATAATAAAGTAGAGGGACACGGGTTAGAAAAAGAAAAGAATATAGAGAATTTACTTATGATCCTAATTATCTAATGCGACAGAACGTCTCTCTTTAAGATTATGGAAGCACTCCATGTCTACGATATGGAAATAAAATTTCCTATATTTGTAGCTTTCTGGGTGTGTTGTTTTAATCCTCTCATCTCCACCTCTCGTCATCTTGTCAAAAAATTCATACTCATGTCTACTCCCAAGTATCCTTTCCTGGGAATGTCTTCCGTGCGCGCTTGAAAGGAGTGTCGCCGATTTTGTCATTTTTGATAGAATTTCGTGTGTTTGCGAGTGGCATATCCCTAACCTATCGTGCATGTTCGTCAATTTTGGCAATAGTTTAAGGAGATGTTCGGAGGTTTGCATGGTCTTTCCAAGTATCTCTCTTCAACAGATTTTATATGGTTAGACCTTCTCCTCTCCTCATATTACGAGAACTGTGTAGTTAGCCTTGGAAAACTTTTTCAGGACTGTAAAAGTCCTCTTGCCATAGTATTCCTCAGTTTGTTGTGTCCGGTGAGGGATTAACACCAAAACCTTTCTCTCATGCTTCCAGTTCTCTCTCTTTTCGCGACTTTCCTGTATTCGGTTAGCGTGGTTTTGTGCGTGCTTCGCTTAAAGTTGGTCGTTGATATGATACCATTTTAGATTTCAACCATTTCCTTTAAAAACGACACTTATTTTACTTGCTGAGGGACAATGTCTCAATCGGCCTTCTGGTCTAAGTCAGCGACCTGAGTAACGCTATAAAGCGAGCCCTTCAATAGAGTTGGCAAAATAAAAGCGTGGCTGGCGGAAATCCTGTGGAAGTATGGTGGGGGTTTCTCTGTCTAGCAAAATAGAGCTGCAGGGATCGAAAGATCCCAATCGTCAGGTTTCACGTGTGAGAGTTTACTTAACATCATGTTGAGGTTTCCGTATAACACTGTTTCTACTAACCCACTTCTGGCCAGTGTGTAGGGCTTAGTGTAGATTTGCTGGTCCCTCAAGATTTCTTAACGATCTTCATCCATCAAACAGGTTTCGGTATGTGAGATCCGTTTTCCCATCAACACTTGTTGAGGAATCCCTACCGACTGAAAAATCTGCACGAGGCTTCTGCGACATGCTTGGCATCCCCGCATGTAAACGGGATAACTTCTGCCCATAAAGTGCATATGTCGACTAAGGTCAGGATAAACCGGTTCCTTCTTTTAGTCCTTTCTAGGGGGTACCTAAAATGTCGATCACAAACCCGTTCGAAATGGTGTTCCCCATTATTGGCATTTCACCCATGTGGACTGGGGGTGTCCGTTGCTTGGGTGGTACCAGGTTGGCACGGGGGCACATGATTTGACATACCCTGCTAATCTCAGTATTTACTCCTGGCCCACCAATAATGAAGTAGTTATACCGTTTGGTTTGAGGCGTTCTGGTCCCATATGTCAGTCTGAAGGAAAAGAGTTGCCCCATTTCTAAGGATTGGGCTTCTGTACTGTTTCGTTCACTAGGAGCTGGTGTGTTAACATTGGTCAGGCTTGCCCGTTCTGCGATAACACGTACGCCATCCTTAGAAAAAATGTCCCCGTGCTGTCTGGGTTCCTTAGCCATGGGCTAGTTTCCTAAAGCAGGGTGCCAAGTAGGGTCCTTTTGTTTGCCCTTCTTTATGTTCCATAGGTAACGCACTTTTGCGCAGGCACCCTTTCCTTCTTGGTTTGACCTCTCTGTGGTGTACTGTTGCCACAATCGGCCTCTCCCCGGTTTTTCCCAATAAACACGTATCTACCGGGCCAAATAAGGCTGGGTAAGAGTGGGGTCCATGCATCAACCGCCGCTTTGATCACACCTCTGACCAAAGTCAGAGTGGATCTCCACTACCAATGCGATGGGAAGCGCTGTAGGTGCCATCACTCATAGAAACTCCCACAAAAGTTTTCGACAGTCTCTCCTGTCTCTTTGACCGGTTTTAACCCAGGTTGTCTGGGCAACAACGCAATCCATAAATGAAAGCCCCGTGTCAAAAAAACAAAAAGTTTGAGAACCGGGTTCAAAATAACACGTACCCTCGGCGTAGAGGGTCACTCTCCCCTAAACAGTTGGGGAATCACTGTCAATAATTCCGTCTTGCGAGACTGTTAGCAAGCATCCGATGCGTTTAGGCTCGGTGTGCTCGCTCTAGATCATTCTAAGTCCCATGCGCAGGGGTTTTTCCCTTTGGTCACCTTGGTCCTCCGCTGGCTCCGGTGCCATGACCGACGGTCGGGTTGATCAGACTGTGTAACTGTGGTTGGGGTACTTGTTTTTGTAGAACTTAGATTTTTCAGGAGGGGGTTTTCGGATCCAGTTTCTCTGTGGTTATTCTGTTTAGAAGCGATGAGAAGAATTGGTCTAGGTTATTTTCTTTCGAAAAAGGCTCTTCTGTCGGTTTACGTTTTGTGGCCGCAATTCAGCCAGCGCATTGTGATATCGCTCAGTACTTTTCCAAAATGTCTATCAAGTTTTTCTGCAACATTGCTCAGCTAAAAATCTTAAGTCTTCCGGTTTGTCAGCAGACAAAAAAAAAAAAAAAAGTGTTC
Source organism: Oreohelix idahoensis (assembly GCA_024509875.1). NCBI lineage: Eukaryota > Metazoa > Mollusca > Gastropoda > Stylommatophora > Oreohelicidae > Oreohelix > Oreohelix idahoensis. The sequence goes on along the minus strand of JAMPIV010001554.1, from coordinate 23,970 downwards.
TTTAATTTGTTCTGTTATAACAAATTCCTCAAGTCCTTCATAGGTAGAAGGGCGAGCTTGAGAAGCTCCAGACATTTTGTCAGTATATACTTTTAAACGAGAAGAAAACTGCTGAAAAAGTTTCAGAGCCCTCTTCTTCCTGCTGTTGGCGAAACACTTGCAACAAATTTTTTTTTCGCGCATTTCATTTCAAAAGCGCTCTCAGTAACGCTTTCTTCCAACACATCATATGTTGTCTTGTTGGCTGCTTTCTTATAGTTTGTGCATTTACACATCGTAAAGCACTGCTTTTCAAAGCCTAGTAGAAGCTTCATACACCAACGCGACTTCTCTAAAACCGTACAGAGTTGCAATTTTCTCAAATTTTTCTAGATACGTACCTCCAGTCACTCATCTCAATTGGGACAAGGGAAAGATTCTCGAGGCGAAAGACATAGCGAAGAGATGAGGAGATTGTAGTGTTTTGAAGGTGATCAGTTAAGGAAGAATGAGGAGATGATTCTCCATTTGCTGGAGGTAGATGGCAGCACCCCGGGTTTTGGCAACGTCTAGAGTTTTAAGCGCTAAACGTCGTGCTGTCTATGTTTCTCTTTATACCTCATGCTGTCTCTCCTTCTCCCCTCTCTTTCACATGCTGTCTCATCCTCCCTCTCCTTACTCATGATTTGTCTCTCCTTCCCTCTTTCTCTCTCCCTGCGGATTACCAATTTCCTCATACCATCTTCTTCTGCTCTTTAGCTTTCAGCTGCCTTCGGTCTCCGCATCAATATCTCTCAAAGTTCCGTCCTTGATTAATAGCTTCGCCTTCCTCTCCTTGTAAACCTTCTTCTCTCGCTTCGTCCCTGAAGGAGATCTGCCCTATGCTTTGCCCTCTCTGTGCCATCGCAAATAGGTTACTGCAAACCTTAGACCGAGACAGGAAAGTTAAGAAAAAGGATACACTGGATCCTGACCACTTACGAGAAAATACCAAAATATCAAAAAGATGATATATATTAACCTGGGATATCTCCTCCTATTTTATAGTATCTAACTATGGCTGCTATTAATCGGCAAATAAAAGCTCTAACTGCAAGCGACTATGCCAAATAAATGGTAGTAAGATTTACTCAGTAAAAAATAAGTTGCTACAGTGGAAACAAAATAATTATTGCAAAAATTTAAAGAGAAAAAAAATTCCCTTAATTTTTAAATCCACTACAAGTTAACCCTCAAGTCAGCTCGGGTAAAGGAGGACATTTAATCTAGACGAAATAGTCACGAAACGCACTCCTTAACTTAGTACAAACACCTTTTCTGCTTCAAAATCCCTGATGATTGCTTTAACAATCAAAACACTAACCACTGGTTTAGTATTACAAAATCAGTAATTAACTATATTTCCGACAAAATACATCTGTTAACTCAAAAGTATATTTACCTCAAACTTAGCTGCGGAAAAACCAATTATTAATTGTGTGGTCAGCACGCCCATAAACAGAACCGTTTGTCTAGGGTGATAGTTTTTTTTTAAAAGATATAACAAAAACTCACAAGACATCACACTCTTATTCTATATCAGAATAACAAAAAATTAAATCTGTCAGACGAGCTGATATTTTTGTATTTGCTCTATTCTAGGACTAGACTTCAATTCCCGGAAAAAAAGAGGCCACCATTCTGTCGTAGATTTTTGAAAGGGTGAGTTAAGACTTGGGTTAGGTCCGCTTCTGAATAGATTAGAATAAAGTGATAGCAACAGTGGGAGAGATAATATTATAAATAGATTTCCACGAGTGAGAATGGTAGAAATTTATAGAGAGTCGGTCCTTGAAACTCGAGAATCATTCTCTCTTATCAGCCTAATCATTTCCTACAACAGATCTAGAGGAGTCAGTCGGACAGTCGTACTATAATATATATATATATATATATATATATATATATATATATATATATCTATATATATATATATATATATATATATATATCTTTTATTCTATATATATATACCACAACCTCACGTGGTACACACACGACAGTGACGACAGTTTTGACGCACAACGTGGAAAACCTATAACAAATATTATATAGATATTTTTGGATGCTGAACTGACCGGACACGCTGAATTACGTTTTAAAGTGAATTTTTAATTATCATCAGAAAAATTCCATCACAACACATAAAAATTACATCAAGCATATACAAATATAGTCCATAAAGTCAAATGAAATTGCTACAGGAATGATAGACCAGATTGGTATGATCTTTCCCCTCGATGTATAGCACCACACGTTCCTGTTAGAAGAAAAGTGATTAGCCCTAAAGAGTCCAACGGATACATATGCTATAGTCTAAGATTTCCCTTTAAAGGTTTGAACAGACTTTGATACTCTGATCTATCCTAAGGAAAATATTGTTAGCAACAAAAACTTGCATAAAGAAATTAAACAGCATAAATGTTTTGTGCCAAAATACAACAATAAAGGAATATCACTCAGTCCTGCATTCATCTTATTCAGTCAGCGTGATTCACTGAGCTTGCATTCGTACTTAAGATTTTGGTAGCAACTTCTGGGAAAAACCAATTTTTAGGACTACAATGCAACATACAGAATCACTAGTGGTAGTCTTGGCCAAAGGGAATCCCAGTCCCGCAAAAAGATGGTTTGAATCACTACTTCAGGGAACGTTTCCTTGGTTATTTCTTATTTTAGGATATCTGGTTCTGTAACATTAAAAATTGTCCAGGCACGAACGTTAACAGCGAGCAAAGTGTCAATAGCTTAGATTTTCCTAGTAACTAGAAATTCAGGGTCGACGTGCTGCTTCTCAGTATAGGACTTTATTTGGCACACCACAACTAGTCAGAACACCGGCGGAATGTGAATGTTACTGATAGGTAATTATTTTACTTGCCACAAGGACTGAAATGTAACTTGGAGATTTTTCACCAGGAAGAATTAAATCTGGCACGCTAGGCCCGTATACTTCATTTTAATCTTTAAGTTCATGTAATGGGTACTCTGTCGTTCTGGATGCCAGCGCAAAGCCAGACAGGTTTTACTTTATACACCCAAGTCTTTTTAAGCAAAAAATGTTTTTGTTCATGCACAGATTGTTTCTTAGTACTAAAACCGTTGGTTAAAAGTTGGGCTAAGGCTACCCCAGTTTCAATGAATAAAAGAAAACAACATATAAAAATACTGTTATACATACTATTTTACTTCGGTTTTATAATTAACATTATATTACTGCAAGCGTAGAGACTTTGTCTTATCGTTTAAAAATCTCCGTGACCTAAGTTATAATTTCATTAAATCATTCCTCAAGTAATTAGAAATACATACGTATTTCGTCACTATTATACTCCAATGATGAATCAGTGCCGTTAGTAGTTTTAGTTTAAAATATTCTGTGACTGATTAAACTAGCAATTTTAAATAAACTATCTTTATTAGCTGTAAAGATGTTTACTCTAGAAATTAATCATATTAATATGCTATCCACTGAACACGACCGCTAGAGAACTATACACCGACTTACAAATTTCAAAACATTCCTGCACCGACCATCTACCCTTAGTAACAATCACAACTAAGCTTTTATCCCACTCAATACCTACTAATCTATACATCCCCACCAATTAACCTTAACCACTAACATGAACTACAGGCGATCCTAATCCAAACATAGATCAATTATATTACAACTCCTAAATTAGAAATAACTAGAAGCTCCCCCTGCAAATGTACGAGTAACCAAAACTAATACAACTTCGCTATTCAAGTCTTAATTCCCCCCTAATCCCTAGTCCCAACCTGTACCTACAGCAAAAATATGGATGTGGGGGTACTGACCATTAAATCCAAGTCCCCAAACTTGCTGTGTAAATATATTGCAAACAGACCCAAAGGATCCCGCGCTATTACGAAAACCCCAAAATAGCGCCACCAGCTCCTCTCTCTCTCTCACCTCTCTACTTCTCTCCTCTCTCTCTCTAAAACACTTACTACTCATTAACTCCTCAACTCTCAGGCTGGCCATATACTGCCAACAATTTGCGTCCTTCAACATCTACTACGACATGTCTAATTTCTGAAGCTATGCAGATTGGCGCCATTCCACACCTCCACTGCCGAGAAACTAGCGAAGGAAAAACTCGTGGTCCGATGAAAAATGTAGACAAATGTCTGCTCCTCTATGTCCTCCACTAGACGAATTCTCCACACTATTTCGTTTCACATCCAGGGACTGACATATTTACGACAAATAAAATGCGTTACTAGTATGAGCAACGAAACTGCATGAAGTCAGATATGGGAATGTAATTATTTTGTCGCCAAACGAACGAATGCGAAAACCAGGAAAATAATACAAGAGCGGATAATAAAGTAACAGGACATGGGTAGCAAAAAGAAAAGAATATAGTAAAAATTTTATTTGATAATAAATCTTTATTGTGTTTTCCTCTGTTTTGACTGTTAGGTCTCCGAAGATGGTAAGCACTCTGCGTTAGCCCCATGTTTTACAGAAAAGAAGGCTGGGACAACAATAGGTACATTGCAGAAAAAGGACCAGTTATGGTAAAATGCACGTTTTTTAGCTAGCAAATCAGAGAAGCAGCTATAAGGTTACAATAAGGTGTCAGATTACTGTTAGGCTTCTATTCTAGTACATGTCTCACCAGGTCAAACATAAGGAAGCAGTAAATGTAAAGATATGAGACAAAAAAAAACGAAAACTGAAGGAAAAGAGTGAAAGGCAAGGGAGAAGAATAATGGATAATTCTGATGGATTATCGAAGAAGACAAGAAAGTGAATGTAGAAGAAAAAAAAAGAAGAAAAACAAAAAACCACAAGGAAATCGAATATTACTCATTATTAACTTCATCACCAACAGTCCTTCTAAATCTGACATTAAAGGAAAAAAAAATGAATCTAACCAGAAAGTTTACAATCATCGCATTAACTAAGAAAACGCATAAATAATACATGAAATTATATATATGAGTACATGATAATGTAAAATAACACTTAGAAATGTATCCCAAGATAGTAATGGAGCCACACTAGCATTTTGTCTGTATCATAGATTAGTTTCCCCATAATTGTTGACCTTTATGCTAGGATCTTAAGCAAGGCTGTCGTTTTATTTACCATATATAAGTAGGCGTGATTACCTTAACTTATTCCATAAAATCTTGCAATTAAGAGGAGGTAAGCGCAAAAGTGCAAATGCGTATCATTTATAAACTTCTCTATTTTGCTTATGCAGCGCAGAGCTGCCTATGCGGGTGGCTCCCCTTACAGGAAGCTTCAACAAAATCATTCATGTGTTTTTCCAGTGGTAGTTATTTTAGCTCGTTGTTTTGCATGATGAAGTTGGTAATCTCATGTACAGCCTCATATAACCGCCTCTTACGACATGCCTGAGGAAGGAGCAGCCTTATTATTTCTTTCCCTGCTCAGATACCCCCGGAAACTACACGGGGCATATGTGTGCTGTGCTTGGTGAGTTACAGTATACGTGTGTTGTGCTTTGGTGAGTTACATCATATATGTGTTGTGTTTGGTGAGTTACAGTATATGTGTATTGTGGTTGGTGAGTTACATCATATGTGTGTTGTGCTTGGTCAGTCACTGCATATGTGTGTTGGGCTTGGTGAGTTACATCATATGTGTGTTGTGCTTGGTGAGTTACATCATATGCGTGATGTGCTTGGTGAGTTACATCATACGTGTGTTGTGTTTGGTGAATTACAGTATATTCGTATTGTGGTTGGTGAATTACATCATATGTGTGTTGTGCTTGGTGAGTTACATCATATGTGTGTTGTGCTTGGTGAATTACAGTATATATGTGTTGTGCTTGGTGAGTGACAGTTTATGTTTGTTGTGCTTGGTGAGTTACAGTATATGTGTGTTGTGCTTGGTGAGTTACATCATATGTGTATTGTGCTTGGTGAGTTACATCATATGCGTGTTGTTCTTGGTGAGTTACAATATATGTTTGTAGTGCTGGTGAGTTTACAATCATATGTATGTTTTGCTTGGTGAGTTACAGTATATGTGTGTTGTGCTTGGTGAGTTACATCATATGTGTGTTGTGATTTTTGAGTTACATCATATGTGAGTTGTGCTTGGTGAGTTACAGTATATATGTGTGTGTTATGTACATATGCATGCACGTTTTTTTTTGTGCAGCTGCCTGTGGGGTATAAGTTCTCACTGACGTCATGGCATAACCTCTTGTTCTGCTCCATCCATTCAAATTATTTATCAGACTTTTTATGATTACGTTGAATTTTGTTACAACATTGAATTTCCTTTAAATTGATATGTAAAATGCATGTGAGAAACAATGAACTCAGTATAAGGACGAGAGAAAGGAAGGCAGAATCTCAGACGGGCCTGCGTGCCCAATTCTCAACCCTTTGGAAAATTAAAGTTCGTTCGTTCGTTCGTTCCTCTGTAGCCGCTTTTAAAATGCAGTATAATTGAAGACGTAGTCAACGCTTAAAGAAATTACAAATACACAACCTCATACTCGACTTATTCTTCAAAAGCTTAGTTTACTCAACAGTTTCATCTTTGGAAACAATCTTCTGCACCATCTGAAATAAACGCTCAGTCCCTACTCTTACAATCGTAGACTGTTCGAATACCTCATGAGTGTTGCTTATTTGCCACCTTTATCTGACTGTGTTTTCTTTCCTCTTTACTTCCACCATGGCCGTGAAGCGTAGCGTGGAGCTGAAGTCTAGCGTTCTAGAGCCAAGTGCGTCACGTTAGCTGCTGTGAGCCCTTGTTGCTGTAGGATGACTGTGATGTTGTCTATCCGTCTGACTCTTAGTCTTACCCGTGTTCTGAAACAAGATTTTCTGCTGTTGTAGGCGCGTAGTGCTAATTTATCGGGCTTCATTCACATGTAATGGCCAAATCACTTAATTTTCTGTCTCTCTATATACTTCATGGAGGATGTCGTTCCTACATCATTTCTCATTCTGTCTATCCTGGAAACAATGGTTTTTCTAAACCATCGCATCTCACAGAATGTGATTTTTCCTTTCCTGTGTTTGGGTCATATACCATATTTTGATACTGATGGCAACAGCGTTGATAGGAAGGAAAGGATCCCGTTACACGCCCATTGAGGCATATTGGGAATATGGTGTTAGGCCCATATTTTCTTGACTGTCGGCACACTAGGGGTGATGTGGTCAGCATCACGCCGGCCACCTTAACCTTCCCAGAGTTGCTATGGTACCCATTTGGGGCTGCGTCGACCCAGGAGCCGTTTGTGGCCTAAAATATCCAACCTCATCTGGGGATCGAACCATAGACCACTGAGCTAGGAAGCCAGTGCACTAACCACTATGCTACCGTGGCGTTGATAAGAATATACCATTTATCAGCTGTCATTTAGTTTCCATACTGGTGTTCTGACTATTGTTCAATATCTAAAAATTGATTACAGAGTTTGATGATCATTTTTTGACATACTTTATCTCTTTATTATGACTGGATACTGTAAACGTATGCTGTTATCTACTGTAATAACATTGCATGCCTTTAATTAAAAAATACATGTGAAAATGAATGGATACAGTGTAAGAGATGAAAGAAAGCAGGGGAGAATGTTAGACGAACCTGCGCGCCCAATTCTCAGCCGTTAGACAATACAGTTCATCGTTTGTTCGTTCTTTTGCTCAGGGGTGTCCAGATGAAGGAATACACTGGAACGATATTAGCTAGCTCACTGAGTCTGCGTCCTATCAACATTCAACGTCTTTACTTCAGCTCATCTTCTATAGTATTTGTCTTCTTCTCTCGAACAATTCTTCATTGCTATCCTATCTTACCATTTTGAATTCTTCCCTTCTGCGCATGGACCCATTTAAGACAGGCTGTTACTGTTGCTTTAACTAGGGCTGCTGAGCATCTCCTTCTTTTGCAGCCAATACCAAATTGAAGACTCCTTGGTATTATCTACATTGTAGATCTAGGCTTTTTCTGTGGCTTTTCTGTCATTCCGAAACGTACTGAGTTGAAGTCATGAGCTCCACTTTTCTAAGCTTTGCTTGCATTTAAAGGATCATCACATCTGGTCCCAAGCTAAGAGTAAGAAGGGCGTGGTACAACTGTGCATTCCCTGTCATCCAAGGGGGGCTCATCATAATGCAGAGCTATAATATTACTGTGCTCTGGTTCTGGGCTCTCCAAGGAATTGTCATGTCCTAAAACAGTCACTTCTCAGCTCCCCCTGCCTAACACATGGTTTCATAGTGATATCCTCCTGCATGCAGGTGATATTCTCCTGCATGCAGCTAACCAGGTAAAAGTCAGAGTTTACGCCTGGGGCTGACGTGACTCCACCAAACTTAGTGTGCAATGCTGGTTCTCAACAAGTTTCACTACAGGAGCAATTCCTGGAAAGTGTGTTGATGATTTCAAGAGCCAATGAGGATGTAATTAGTCTCAATGGACAGAGGTTCACTTCCAAATTTGTATATTATAGCATTGTGCTTAGATGGTTTGTCATAAAAGGATGACTCCTGATATGATTCCATGCATAAGACAGCCTGTAACATCTTGATTGTCATTGCTCGTCTACGTGTTTCAGAGTCATACAAATTGGGCTGTCCCTTGACATCTGAGTAGAAAATTAATATATTGTTTATTGACCCGATATTCTTTGATTTCATCATTTCTGTCAATGCAGTGAACGCCACCTATGCCTCATATACCTTTATTTTGATTCTTCTTTTCCATCAGTGTTACTGCAAAGGAATATACATTGATACACACAATCATGTAAGGATGTTTCTTCAAGTACAGTCTGGTATCTCATTTATTCTCATGATCTTAAATCTTTTGTCTGTGGATTTTCTGATCCAGTTATTTTTGCCTCTCATTCAGTATTATCATTGCCATAATTGTAACGAAATCTGGTTTCGGTTATGGGGCAGAGGGGCAAGGCCATCAGCAGAATTATGAACAATGAGCTTTTTTTTGACATATTTTACTTAATTTATTTCCTATTGGTTGATGTTTATTTATCAGTACACATATGTTTGAATTATTTATTTGCGCAAATAAACGTTGCCCTACGACTGATTATATGCCATCCACCTCACCTGAACGCCTCGGTATCTATCTATCTATCTATCATCTATCTATCTATCTATCTATCTATCTATCTATCTATCTATCTATCTATCTATCTATCTATCTATCTATCTATCTATCTATCTATCTATCTATCTATCTATCTATCTATCTGTCTGTCTGTCTGTCGGTCTGTCTGTCTGTCTGTCGGTCTGTCTGTCTGTCTGTCTGTCTGTCTGCCTATCTATCTATCTATCTATCTATCTATCTATCTATCTATCTATCTATCTATCTATCTATCTATCTATCTATCTATCTGTTTGTCTGTCTGTCTGTGTCTATCTATCTATCTATCTATCTATCTATCTATCTATCTATCTATCTATCTATCTATCTATCTATCTATCTATCTATCTATCTGTCTGTCTGTCTGTCTGTCTGTCTGTCTGTCTGTCTATCTATCTATTTATCTATCTATCTATCTATCTATCTATCTATCTATCTATCTATCTATCTATCTATCTATCTATCTATCTATCTATCTATCTATCTATCTATCTATCTGTCTGTCTGCCTGTCTGTCTGTCTGTTCTTCTGTATGTCTGTTTGTAAATCCACCTGTGTTATCTTTTGGTTAGGCATATGACTCTCTGTCGGAGTGGCTAAGAGGTATGGCGTCCGCCTCAAGTTCTAGAGGTACCGGGTTCGATTCCCAGTTGAGGGAATATAACTTATGGAAATTTGTTTGTTGAGAACCAGTGGTCCTATTGATGTCATAATCCCCCCAGGTCTCCTGGGTATTGAGATCAGATGCCTAGCCTTCTCGGATAAGGGCCAAACAAATAGGAGGTCCTGTATGCAAGTTGCGCACGTTACAAATCCCTCGGCAGTTGGAAATCGTAAAGAGTAGGCCTATCAGGCCTAAATATTATAAACCTACTCACAACAAAAACATTTATAGAATTCGTGATTCCTTTACACACATTGGCATTCTCGCCAGTGCTGCGGACTTCGTGCACTGTGCTGAGATCCTCCTTGTGTGATCTAAGGAAGGAGATCAGAGCACTGAGGGAGTAGTCCGTGTTCAATGAAGATAATCCTTCACACCAAACCAAACCAAACCTTCTGTCTGCAAACAGGATATTTATCGCTGTCAAAAACGTTCATTCTGTTTTATTAATAAAAAAAATATCGCAAGATAACTCAGTGCAAAGAACAAAAAGGGAATGTACAATGAACAAACAAATGAATGACAAATTTGTTTAAAACTGTTACTGATAACAAAACGGCTGTCAAAGAGCACATTAAGTTCAAAGAGCAGGAAGTCATCTCACCAGGATTTAAGACATTCATCAGACAGTTATCGGATCGATAATCTCCTCTACTATCTTCTTCACATACAAATTTTTATTTCAGAGCGAGATTTGCTCTAACAATTATCAAGAGCAGTAAAGTAGAACTCTGATTATCAGAACTTCGAGTACACCAATACCTCGACTTTCGTCGCTTCGACTTTCGTCGCTTCGCTCTTTCGTCGGTTTTCAATTCTAACCACGTTTCCAAATTTCGTCGCTCGCTTCGCTCTTTCGTCGCATTTGGTCACAACTGCGCGTCATCTTGATGCTTTCGTCGTTCAGTCTTTGAACAGAAATCGTTCGGTGTGCACTGTTTTTTTTTAAGTTGTCCGCATTGAATCTCTTATATTTGTCATTAAACATATTAATACTACTTATTTTTTGTGATTAAAATAACAAAACTATTCATACTATATTTATTTTTTTGTGATTATACTGTAAACAGTTCATAGTTATTTTAGAGATAACAGTCTAATGACAGTGTTCATATCGTGATTATACGAAACGTGTACAGTTTTCATACTGTACTTTTTTGTGTGATTAGGCCTTATACAGTACTACTTATTTTTGTGCTTTAATATTTTCATGATGGGTCCTAAGTGTAGTGACAAAGTTAAAAGAACCCATAAGGTTCTCAATTTGCAAGAAAAGCTTAAGCTAATCAAGCTTAATGAACAAGGCATCTTAAATGCTGAAATAGGCCGCAGGCTAGGTGTACCAAGCACTACAGTTAGCACACAATTGAAAAGAACAGAGCTAAAGTGTTAGAAGGAAATTAAAAACGCTACGCCAATGCATACCAACTTATTAGAAAGCGGCACAATTTAATTGGTGAGATGGAGAAAGTGTTAGAAAGTGTGTGGGATTGATGACCAAGTCAGCCACAAACATTCCTCTAAGCCAAGATCTTATCCAGGCTAAAGCACAAACTTTATTTAATGCAATGAAAGCTGAGCAAGGAGAGACATCAGCTGAAGAGACATTTGGAGCTAGCAGGGGCTGGTTTGAGAAATTTAAGAAAAGATCAAATTTGCATAATATTGCAGTGAAGGGAGAATCAGCTAGCGCAGATACCGCAGCTGCAGGAACTTTTCAAGTGAAGCTTGAAACAATTATAGAAGAAGTTGGCTACACAAAGCAGCAGATCTTCAACGTAGAATAAATTTCGACAGAAGTTCATAAGTAAATAGTGGGCTAGAACACCAAATAGCCTGTTACAGAGAACGTCTTAGGGAAAGGAAGAAACATCAATGAGTGTAAAACGTCTTTGCTCTCCTTTTTCAAGACGCAACAGCCACAACCAACTTCAGTCACCACTCCCACTAACCCTTCAGATTCCGAGCCAGCAACATCAGCCCCAGCCCCAGTTAGATCTCCTTCAAAGTGCCCTTCTCCTAAAAGAATTAGATTGAAATCCTCCAGTTCTGAAGATGAGCCACCTCAATTTTCTCCATCTGGTTTTCTAAGTCTAGAATCCCCCTAAATTACCAACATTCAAAACTGTACATACTGTATATATATTCATCGTCTACTTGCTCAAGAATGATTTTAAGGTAAGATGCTATTTACGTATTTTTTTTATTTATTACTGTATTTTCTTTACTCTTATGTTTATTTCTGTTTATCTAGGTGTTGCACGCATTCGCAAGTGTTATATAGTTAGTTATTTTCGTTTTTTGGCGGCCCTAATGCATTTGAAAGCTAAATAAAGGCTATGCTTCGACTTTCGTCGATTTTCGACTTTCGTCATAGCTCTGGTCCCTAATCTGTCGAAAGAGCGAGGTATTGGTGTATTAGAATTTACAATTAACCGATTGTCCAATTAACCGAAAAAGAAAAAAAAAACGACTGCGGGTATGGCCTGCGACATACGCACTCATATACTCGCTGATTTAGCTAACGTGGTCGATACTCTAGTCCGATTCTGTCTGTTTCTAAATGTGGTGTAGTCAGTTTAGCGTTGTGTTTAGTTTAATTTTCAAAACCTATTCTATCGCTAGAAAATTTACATGGTCACGTGCAAGACAACGTTTTGTTGGGCATTGTCTGACAAAGTTGATATACGCCAATTTGTTGAATAAAAAACAGGGGGAACTGGGAATAAAATCGCCGACTAACTGTGGCGTCTGAGCGGCTACAATTTCTTACATTAAAAAATAGTTAGATAATTCTTCGGTTCGATTCTATATTGAAAAGCAGGGTTGTGAAGTCGGTCAATACATTTTATGACTCTGACTCTGAAATTTTGTAAGTTCGACTACGACGATTATTTCTTTACTAATATTGCATAAAATTCGGAGTCGGAGATCGGACATTTCTTACCGACTCCACAACTCCGACTCCGGATTCTGACCCCCACAGCCCTGTTAGACAGTATAAGCGGTAGCTTTAGAAGAAAAAAAACTTTGAACACAGCTAACAAAATCAAAGTGCGAGAAGAAACACATAAATGGTTGGTGTAAGAACATATCACTTAAGTAGATATTTCAAGACTAATTGTATGTGGAAAGTTCTAATATTTGATAAAGATTAATTTATAGCACGTTTTTCCCCGCATAAGATTGGTTTTTTTTTTTTTTCTTTTCTTAATCCATTACTCTGTAATTTCTATTTTCCGAACAGCGCCTGCCACAAATTGGATTCAGGTAATTGAAGTTCTACTGTACCCTATTTTTGAGAGTTAACAAAAACGTATAATGCAGCGGTCCTCAAAGTATGATACTCTGACCCCTAAGGGTCCCGAGACATTTTCAGGGTTTCTGCGAGGTCAGAACTATTTTCATAATAATCTAAGTCCTTATTTGCCCTTTTCACTCCCATTCTCTCACGGTATAACCTTCATAAACAAATGCTCTTTGGCGATCTCAATATATAGGGGTCCCGAGACCAACAAGTCTGAGAAACGATGGTATAAGATATGGAAGATCTGATAAAGAATTTACAATTTAGCATATGGCATATCATCATGTGATATATTCTCTCCAGAACGTTGTTTCCATTACAGCTGCTCTGAACGCCGCACGATTCTGGGCAAGTCGATCTGCATCATCCAAGGACAAGTTCAGACTCTCTGTGATGTCCTGGATCCACCGTCGTCTAGGTCGTCCCCTTCCTCTTTTTCCAGGGACCATGCCTTCCATACATTGGCGTATACCATACATGTTTCATCTTAATTGTTTTCTTTTGCGCTGCTTGAAGACATGGAGCCGCCACTGCCGCCGTTCCCCTTGCAGGAAGCCTGCCCCAAGATCTCACATGCTCTTGCAGCAGTGGTTTCTGTGACATGTTGTTTTACATGATGAGGTAGCCAGCTCCATGGTTATAACTTCATTGTGTCGCCTTGTACGAATTGCCTGACCGTGCAGTAGACCTATTATTTCTATATCTCATCAGAGACCTGTGTGATGTATAGTACATGGATAGAACAGACAGCTGTATATCATAATAGAACGTCAACCCTCACTCCGAGCGTCCTATTTGCTAAGCGGCTTAAGCACTTGCCTATCGTTGCAAATGTTACCTGATTCCAGAATCGAAACCAGATAACGTCACGCTCCACTCTGCACTGCTGTAAATAGGTACCAAACTGCTCTTGGGAGCCATTCACGAATTACGTAACGAAATTTTTGACATTTTTCTCTTCCCCCCCCCCCTCTCTCTCTCTCTTCCCCCCCCCCCCCCCCCACCTGTACGTTAACAAACGTAACATATGCGTAACGAAAACCCACAATATTTCACACCCCCCCCCCCCCCCCCCCAAAAAAAAAAAACAAACAAACAAACAAACAAAACATAAAATACATCTCGGACTCCCCGCCCTTCTTTGCGTTACATAATTTGTGAACTGCCCTTTGGGGTAGAGAAGGCACAGGTAGCAAGGAAAGGAACTGGTTACCCCACCTGACAAAGCTGGACCCAATATAATTAAGTCTCTAACACTTTCCTCCCCTATGGCAGTCTCTACAGACATAAGCCCCGCTGCCCTGGCAAAATGGACAAGAATTAGAAACCTACACACCAAATATATTTATAGAACATGTGATTGACGTTGGCATTCTCGCCGGTGCTACAGAGTTCGTGCACTGTGCTGAGATCCTCCTTGTGTGATCTAAGGGAGGAGAACTGAGCACTGATGGAGTTGTCCGTGTGCAATGAAGATAGTCCTTCAAACCAAAGCAAACCAACGTCAGTTTCTATTATACGAGTACCTGTTTTACACTCACGCCTTCAAGACATACCCATTTTACAGAGTAAAGACATAGCACGCGCGCTGGTTGTTAGTGCAGAACAAAAGCAGTCGATGGTGACACCTGCTCCTAGAACGAGATCAACCAAAAGTGAGATGCAATCATATTCCCGAATCGGAGATTAACAGCAGCCCTCAGCGTCACACAAAATGTCAGCAGGGTCGCCAGGAAGCTCAGTTAATGAAGTGGTGGCGAAAACAGATTTAGAGAAAGTGAGCCAGAATTATAGAAGTTAGGGCAACACAGAAACATTTTTAGAATGTTGAAGAGGTTAAAATATAGAGTATCAGTTGCTCAAGAAGGGAATGATAAATTATAGAGCAGTTAACAGGTACAGGTTCAAAAGTAGTTAGAAGACATCGAATTGAGTCAGTTTGAGGCGCTGTTTGTTAATCGTGAAATATTCATTGTTTTCGGCAGAGATAATAAAAGACAATAATTGTAATATAAACTAAAGTGTCAAACCGTCATTTCTTTCTGAAACCAGTCAGACACCTGAATATGTGGATATTGTAACTGTATTTAATGTATATCTAACAATCCCATCACATGGAAGCGAGTCATTTTCAATCAGAAAACAAACATACAAAGCACACTGGAGAGAGGCTACAGTGGGGGCGTGTGGGTTTACAAACAGAATGTTAAGAATACCATGGTGAGCTAAAGTGGTCTTGAGGATGTCCTGGAATAATCACGTGCACAAATAAAGCAACTCTAGAAAGGTTAAAGGCGGCTGGTGTAATGCTGACCACATCAACCCTAGTGTGCCGATGGTTTTAAAAAACATGGCTCTAACACCACATTCTCAATATGACTCACTGGGCGTGTAACGGGATCCTCTACCTTAATGCTTATTACTCATATCATAAATGGATGCTTGCATAGAATGGAAAGATTGAAATGGTGCGACAAGATCACTAATGTGGAACTTATGACAAGAACAAGACAATTGTAAATGGAACAAGAAGTCAGAAGAAGCCCCTGACAATAGATAGGACACACATTGAGGAAACCTAATGATATTATAAGGAAGACGTTGTTCTGAAATAGTCAGGGAAAATAAGCATAGGTAGGCCAAATCAGAGGCAGACCAACAAACACACGGAGAAGAGAATAGGCGACAGACATGAAAGCCACGAAGAAGACATGGAAAGACTAAGAGTTGATGGCACCGGACAGGAACAGGAAGATTTGGCATACGTATGTTGAAGGCCTATGCTCCTTGTGGAATTGAAGACGGATAAAGATGATGATTCATATCTGAAACAAACAGTCTACTTTGTTTAGGCATGTTATGAGAAGGCGAAACTGGATAACATAGTAAAGGAAAAAAAGGTAAAGGAACCCGTTACACGCCCATTGAGGCATATTGGGAATATGGTATTAGGCCCATATTATCTTGACCGTCGGCACACGAGGGGTGATGTGGTCGGCATCACGCCGGCCGCCTTAACCTTCCCAGAGTAGCTCTGGTACCCATTTGGGGCTGGGTCGACCCAGGAGCCGTTTGTGGCCTAAAAATGTTCCGCCTCATCTGGGGATCGAACCATAGACCACTGCGCTAGGAAGCCAGTGCACTAACCACTATGCTACCGCGGCTCCCTGGATAACATAGTGATAACATGAAAAATAGATGGAAAATATATGGACGACCCCCCCAAAAACATGTAAGGCAATAAACTGTCTGGCATCATGACAGGGGGAAAAGTCAACAACAAAATAAAAAATAGCACCAGGGACGTTTTTGGACACACACACAATCTTCTACACCAGCTAAATTGATACGGAAAATAAAGAAGAAAATGATCCGGTTAATAGTCACCATATTACTAATTGAGCGTCCCACTGAAGGAGTGGTTAGAGCGATGTTCTCTCACAGCAAATATGGCGAGTTCCTTTCACGGTATTGTCTCCCCTGCTGTAAATGGGTACTTGACTGTGCTCTAGAGTTAAGGAAGGAAAAGGCAGTGAGGAAGGGAACTGTGTGACAGAATGGGGCGCCCCTCTCGATCTCTGTTTCACTCCGGCGGTAATCGGTGCATGTGTAGTACTGATTTTACTGCGTGCTTTCAATTGTCGCACTTTCTTTCTTTTTTCTATACTATGTAGCAGATAGTTTATATTTTCAAGCATTCTTTCACTACTTTCAGTATATTGTCTCTTGTCTGTTGTCTGACACTCCTCTGATGATAAACACCTCACATTTGCAAGGAGAGATAGAGATAATATTACGAGAGGCAAGTTGGTAAAATTTCCTTCTACCAAGCTTGGCCGTGGCAGATTAACAGGTACATCTTCTTCTTCTTCTTCTTCGATCCTTAGCCGCCGACCGTCAAAGCAGTCAGTGGCCATCACGCCTAGTGGCGTCTTGTAGGGCAACAACAAATTGATTTCACTTTGCTCCGTCGGCGGCCATCCTTCGTACAGTGCCCAAACTCTGGTTCATTCTTCGCATCTCAGCCTCCACAGTCCTCCGCCAGGTGGTTTTTGGTCGGCCTCTCTTTCGTTTTCCTTCAGGAGTCCAAAGCATAGCTGTTCTTGTGATGCATCGGGGTCTCTTCAGAGGACATGGCCAACCCAGCTCCAGCGTCTGCCAGCTATGATGGTGTGCATGTCCTCTTGCTTGCTCCGAGTAAGCAGATCTTGGTTGGTGATGGTATTCTGCCAAAAGATTCGGTGAATTTTTCTTAGGCATGTTGTGTGAAAAGAGGACAAATTCGACATTTACTTCTCTGTAACTCTTCAGCATTCCGCACCATAGAGAAGCACAGAAAGCACACAGCTCTGATATAATCTTAATTTTGTGCTTGTGCTGTATTGAGAGGACTTTCAGATGTTGTTTAGGCTAAAAAAGGCTGTACCTATGTGTGACGTACGTCTAGTTTGACTAGTGAATTTTCCCTGATATGATGGATGATTTAAAGGGACCTTTAACTTTTCATAACATTAGAACCCCTGAACATTTGTTGTAACTTTTCGTTTGCCAGAACGCATTCCACCGGGACTCATAGGATATGAGACAGACCGAGGGAACTTAAGAACTATCGGTGTATGTCTGTACCAGTTGCTGATTTCCTTACTGTTATAGGCTCGGGGGAAAACGCGAAACGGGTTGCTCACATTGATTTGCGTCAGATCATGTGAATTCTGACTTCCCACTTTAAATTTTAGATGTTCAATCACTCGCCCACCTGCTGGCTAAACTTTTATTAAGTCTATTTCCAAAGTTTTTTAAGTGGATCAGTGTTGATGTGAAATGTGCCAGTAGTGCAATGCTAATCTGTTAAGTCCTAGTTTTATAGATGTGTGTTTTTTTAACATTCCAGATCTTCCAATGGGGAAAATGTAGTCCATATTATTCCTCTTGGACTGCTCTCTGTTGTCTGGAGCATCACCCAATCTATGACTGTTAAAAATAGAGTGGTTGATAAGGGGCATACTTGTCGTAGTCCTGTCTTCACCTCAAAGGTTAGGTTGCTCTGCGCAACACTACACGTAAAGTTGGCATAGAGGCTTTTTATGATTGACACTATGCAGCTTGGAATTCCATAAGCCCTCAGTATTTTCCATAAACTGTCCCTATGTATGCTGCCAAAAGCCTTTTCAAAATCAACGAAATTAATGTACAGCTGTCTTTGCCATTCTGAGCACTGCTCTATAATGTTCCTGAGAGTGAATATATGATCTACACATCTTCTGTTCTTTCTAAATCCTGCTTGTTCTTTCCTCAGTTTGTGGTCTACTGCTTTTGAAATTCTCTGTATAATTATCCTGCCTAGTTTTTTGCTGAGAACTGAGAGAAGAGTTATTCCTCTCCAATTATTGCAGTCTACAAGATCTCCCTTCTTGGGCAATTTGACAATTATTCCTTTGTTCCACTCTGATGGTGTTGTCCCCGTTTTCCAGAATTGTGCAAATAGTGGTTCTAATAGTTCTGCTGCTAGCTCATGGTCTGTCTTAAATAGCTCTGCATTTTAGTTATCATGGCCAGGAGCTTTTCCGTTCTTTAAACTTTTGATTGCTGTGATTATTTATTTCTGTCTGGACCTCACCCAATCTATGTCATAACTTTTGTCGTAGATCCCTGTCCTTCACCTCAAAGGTTAGGTTGCTCTGCGCAAACACTTTTTGTGGAATGTCTGTATTTACATCTAGATCGTTTTCAGCCTCAGGAACATTCAATTGTGTCTCTGGTGGTTCCTTGTTCAGAGTTTCTCTGAAGTGCTCTGCCCATCTTATTTCCTGTCTCTCTGCTGTCGTGATGAGATTTCTCTGCTTATCTCTTACTAATGTAATATTGTTTGCACCTCGTGTTCCGCTGATGAATTTAGTTATTTTGTATACTGTGCTTTGTTCATTTCTCAGTGCTGCCTCTTCTGCCTGTCTTGCAAGATCGTGTAGGAAATTCCTTTTGTAGGCTTGGGTTTGGCGTTTAACTTCCTTGTCCAAACCGGTACATCACCCAACGCTATCTGCCTAAGCACTGACAAGACGGGTGCGCGCATCACAAAAGCTGGGAATACGGGGAGACAATTGATTAACAGACACAGATAAGAGATTACTTTCTGATAAAGTAATGTATTGTTACTTTTGGCACACTTTCGCGAGTCTGTGCGCACGAAATGGTATATCTTATTGACATTTATTGTAATACGTGACCGTTTGCTGTAAGCACCTCATTTCACGTGGAATATTTCGAAAGTACCACACCCGATCCCGCCTGTTTGAAAATGATGGAGCGTTTATTTTAACTCCATAACAACAGATGCGTTGGAGACCGGGAATATAACCTGACACGTTTCAGTGTTATTCCACTGTGAAGATCGCTTGCCAAGATACCAGACCTTGCTAGAGTGAAGCCTTGAATTCAGAATTACTTCTTAACATACCGGACACCTTTTATTGCAGAATTTTGGACGGACTTTCATAGCCCAGGAAATCTCTTTCATATTAAATAAGGAAACCGGGACTGAGAGAACTGAAGGACCACACACAAAATCAGAGGGAACTTATTAAATTAACGACACCCTAGACGCGTGTAAAAGGCCTATTCAAGTCTTTTTTATTTATCTGAGCAAAACGTCTGTGAGCTAGGATGGGCGTAAGTTGTCATTTTACATTTTGTATTACTAACATGTGAACTAACATATACATGTATATTGCCTTGTGAAGTTTAATATGTGAAAATCGCTCGTAGATGTCCACGTCATTTGAGGCTGGCAACCTCAGCGTATAGAATGATGATTCATAAACCACCACTGCACGGGCTGGTGAATGCTTTATTGCTAGTTTCTTAATTAGAGCTAAAAGCAGAAAGTAGTCCCAAGTTCCATACGGAGCATGGAGAGAAAGGTGAAAGAAATGATGTACGTTCTGAGTATAAATACTTACAATTTCAAGCAGTGTATATGTCCATATAAACATTTTCACTTTAAAATTAAAGTAAGTTTTTAAGCTTTAACCCAGTGTAAATGTCTATGTGAAAATATTCATTTTAAAATTAATGAAAGTTTCAAACTTTTCAATCAGTGTAAACAAAAATGAAAACATATTCAATTTATATTGTGAACACTTATCAATCAGTGGAGGTGGGAATGTAAACATACTCTATCTGTATTATTAACCTTTCCATTTAAATGTAATGTAAAGCTAAAGCTATTCAATTTAAATGTAAAGAAAGTTTTATCCTGAGGGATTAAATTTAATTCTCATAGAGGGTAAATTCTGAGATAAATGGGATGGTAGAATAGAAGACGAGGGCACATAAATATGTGACGGGAAACGCAATACTGAGGAGAGCGTTTCGTTTCT
The DNA here is from genome assembly GCA_024509875.1 of Oreohelix idahoensis. NCBI lineage: Eukaryota > Metazoa > Mollusca > Gastropoda > Stylommatophora > Oreohelicidae > Oreohelix > Oreohelix idahoensis. The sequence continues at coordinate 3,466 of JAMPIV010001554.1, read as the reverse complement.
ATTCTTTATCATAGTTATTGGTGGTACCAGCAGAAAGTACTATCTATGGAACCAAGTGAAGGTAGAAGTGGACTGACGTTGTGCGAGACACCATCATAAGAGGGTCTTGTAGACAGACGCAGGACCAGCCTGGCCGTTACTCCTGGACGTTCTAGGAACGTGCGGCGCCTTTAACCTTGACCAGCGACGAGTGTGAGCAGTGTGAAAAGAACCCATCAGCGGGAACAGAAACTACTATTGGAAGCTAAGTGAAAAATATACGCTGCCAAAGTGAACTTCCTTCATAACAATTCTATCATCTATCAATGATGAATCCTTTCGTTTAAAGCATTCAATTTATTTTCAAACTGTTAAAACCTAAAATTATGTTATTTGAAATGTTACAAATTTAACTTCGATTTAATCATTCTAAAGTTGCTGCATGTTTGTCTCAGTCAATTTACTACACACACACTGAACAGAGCTATACCAGACTAATAAGAATTCCACTAAGTAAATTAGGAGTGGGCGCTTGAACGAGCTGAAATTAATAAGTGCTTAATTCCTTCACAAAAGTTGTCGGCAGATTCTAGAATTAACGTGCTCAGCCAAAGCAGCATTGTTTTCGCTTATCTGAATATCTTTTAAAGACTCTCTTTGTGATAGAAGTGTCATAAACCTTCTATCTACATCTCTGCCAAGAGTAATCTTGTGCGAAGGTAAATACCTTTGAAGCCCATATTAGATACTCGAGTTTTGACCATTGTTGGACCACTACTGCAAAGCAGGGGAGGCAATACCGTCACAGGCCTGGTTCCGATTTAGTAATCGATCCTTCAGAGATTGTCTAATGTTGTCCACCCCAGCGGACTCTGGGTCGTCCTGGAGGTCTGGATCACTGGCTCCTAGTTTCTCATACTTGTCGTGGGTAGCCGATCGTCTTCCACTCTTTAGACATGGCCAAACAATCGTAGTTGGAACTGTTCTACTTCAGTTGGAATGAAATGACCACAGGAGAATTAGCGCCGTTATCAAGACTTGCAGCGGGGGCCGCGCTAGCGTAGTGGTTACAACACCGCTCTGGCGACCGGGTGATACAGGATCAAACCCGGGCGACGGCATTTGAGGATTTTTCGTTGACCGGGATTTCGACTGGATTAACTCGAGACCTGGCGAAGACATTTGAAGCAGTGTCGTCGACCAGGGACTGGCGGCTCCTGAGCCGACCCAGCTCTAATGGGTACCTCCGAAATCGGAGAGTATTTGCCTGAATGGCGAGGGACACCTGTCTCTGTACAAGAAACAAAGGGATACTCACGTAAAATCAATGTCAGGTTAAAATATTAATAATAACCTGAGATTTCGCCTCGAGTATTAGCGGGCGTACGAAAAAAAAAAAAAAAAAGACTTGCAGCAGAAAGATATAATTAAATTAATTTTCTGTACAATTATTTTCTATCATGTTTTGCCGGGTTACTGGCTCGAAAATCTAAATTGTGACAGAAAAATTAAGCATTCGATAAGTGTAAACACTCCAACTTTGTGTAAGAAATTGGCAATGAGGATATACAAACGAATGAATGTAAAAAGTGAATAAATAGAAGATTGCAGTGAGAACACATATATACTGTTCAAAAAAAGAAACGCAACTTTTTTGATGTTACTGTTATAAAAGATATTCGTTGATTGGACATCAGTCAACCTATTGACTGTGTCCATCTGGTCATTAACTTCTCGTGGTTACCTGAATTGTACTCACCTCATGATTCGTGAGGTCATGAAAGAGGTCAAGGTCAAAACAACATTTTTGACAATAACTCGTGACAGGTTCATGAGAATCCCGTGAAACTTACTGAACACAAAACTCTCTCACCATATTATTGAATGCCTATAAAAGATTGACGCTTCTCGAATAAATTCAGTTGAAAATTTAATGCGCAAGTATGGCTCATCTCACTACAGAACAACGACTCATCATCATTGGACGTTTACAGACTGGACAGTCACAAAGTGTAGTAGCCAGACAATTTAATGTGGTTAGAAGCACCATTAGTCGCCTTTGGAGGCGATTTCAAGAAACTGGCTCAGTGGCAGACCGGCCGCGCAGTGGAAGATCCAGAGTCACAACTCCTGCCGAAGACCGCTTCATACGGCTGCGTCACCTCAGGAATCGACTTGCATCTGCGTCCTCCAAGGTCCAGTCAATGTCAGCAGCTCGTCGAATTTCAGATCAAACGGTCAGGAACTGGCTGCACGACTCTGGTCTTTGGGCTAGAAGACCCTACACAGGTCCTGTTCTTACGGACCGGCATCGCCAGAACCGACTGCAGTGGGCGAACCAGCATCGTCAATGGACCGTTGGGAATGACTGGAGACGGGTTTGGTTTAGTGAAGAATCATTTTTTGTTCTCCAGCGACACGATAAACGGAGAAGAGTTTACCACAGAGTCCATGAGCGCTACGCCCAGAACAGCGTTGATGAGGCTCCTCCACATGGTGGTGGAGGTGTACTGATGTGGGGGGCGATCAACTTCATGGGAAGAAGTGACCTGGTCCAAATTAAAGGACGCCTGAATGCCCAACGATACGTCGCTGAAATTCTTCGTCCTCACGTCCTTCCACTTCTGGCTGCAAGAGGGTCGATTTGTCAGCAGGATAACGCTCGACCTCATGTGGCACAACTCACCACCCAGTTCCTCGCTGACAACAACGTCCAGACCATTCCGTGGCCAGCCATGTCAATAGACATGAACCCCATAGAACGTAAGCATTTGTCTTCTCGCGTTGGTATCGAATGCAGTTAAGTTTGAGCTGTGGTCATTTTTGCGCTGGACTGCGCATGACTTGTCTTGTTGTTTGGTCGATCGGTTTCCGCCCACGACTAGTGGAGTGAGCGATTTGGAATGGCGAAAGAGATGCCTCGTTGAAGAGGGGATCTCCGCTATTTTTTTGTTCTGTCAGGGATGTGTAGTCCTCTTAATGGATATTTCGTTTATTCGAGATAATACCTCTAGTGTTTTCCCACATGTCGGGAGGCGTGATATTTCTGTGTATTTCATGAAAGCAAGGTAAATTGACTTTTTCATTAACTCTATCGATTTTGGGTCGTGAGCGATTTCGATTCATAGCCTGTCTCCGAAAGTCGTCGCCACGAGATGTTTTTTCCCAGCTCACATGTCGCTGCATTGTACTGCATCGGTTGATGCATGTACCAAGGACCATTACTTGCTACTTTGTTAAATGAATTAGGTTTGGAAAACCTTTATTATCTAGAGGATATTTTTGTGGACATTATTTATACTTCGGCAGACGTGTCTGTCTTGCTGAAGTCAAACTAAGGAGAGTGAACTGATCTCATACATCTGGTTATCTCCTGGCTGTTATAGAAAAGGATGGAGTTTTCCACCTGACTACATTTACAGCACTTTGAAATATAACATGCATCTGACTCATCATTGTAATGCTGTCTACCGTCTATTGCTGTATT
>JAMPIV010001553.1:0-30998 GCA_024509875.1 Oreohelix idahoensis | reverse complement strand
ATAGCAGCCTCAGGTCCTTGATTAAATTCAGCAATATTAGGGCCATATGGTTTAATTGCTATGATCTGATTGAATGCTTTGCTATCACAATCACTTTACACGTGCTTCACAAATCACTACCTGCCTCAGCTTCCATGACACTTGAACTTCCTAGAAAGAGGTAAATGTTTACATTAGTAAAATTTCAAATAAAGATGTAAACAAGCATTAATAAACTGTGTCTTAAAGTACAATGGAAGCAAAACAATACATGTAAGTAATGAAATATGTTTCTAAACTTGATATTTATGGAGATCAAAATAAATTACATGAATGTCTATGCTTAGGCAAGGGGAAACTTAAAGTAAGTTTCAAAAGTAAATACCTTCAAAATGTATATGACAGCCTTGCTTCACTTTTTATTTGATGAAGTTTCCAATCTTTCTTCTGGTACCAAGAACCGGCTGTTGCACATGTCTGGCAGGCATTTTTTAAATAACACATAAGCATCTGTGACAAGACATGTCAATAAAAATACACAAGAAACAAACATTAAATTGAGGAAACAAATATGCACTATGCTTACAAGAATCATGATAATGTACTGAATTATGAGAAGTCACCCGTTATTCTGTAAACTCAGGAAAACATGATGATTTTTAATTGACTGTCTACTACTCGTAATAGCTAGTTCATGTAACTCCCTGGTGGTTGAAATGAAGCACAGTGGGCCGCCTTCTTTGATGTCATTCCAGTAAGTAGCCAACGTCGTAAGGTTTAGGGTTAAGATTCTTAAACCTGGTTGAAATGAGTCACTGTGGGCCGTCTTCTTAGATGTCATCCCAGTAAGTCGCCAACGTCGTTAGGGTTAGGTTTAGGATACATTTACGTAACCATTAGCCCTTTTTACTGCGTCTCTGAATTCTAATCTAAGGAACTATCGTACAGACGGTCCTGTCTGCTTCATTTCAACCACTAAGCCTAACCCTTACTCCTGTTTACTGCGTCTCTAAATTCTTGTCAAAGGCCACATCGAACAAACGGTCCGCTATGCTTTATTTCAAAACTCCTTGCCTGAGTAATAATGTCCCAGTTTTTACCATTATATCGTCACAATAAGTATGTTTTACCTGCAGTGTAGGATAAGTCTTGCTTCCATCTCTAACTCTGGCCTATTCCAGTTGGAGGTAACGAGAGCATCTCGTTTTTTTAGGCATTGTCACATCAATAACAAATCAAAACTGAGATTCCGTAAACACGCAGCCATATTGTTGTTGCCGGTCACGTGAACTCGAACAGCCAATTAAAAATTTAGAATCGAGGGGAAACCCTTATTGTTGACTTGGAAATTATAAATTTCCAATCTGGCATTTGGAATCCCGAAATAAGTGACCTGCTTACAGTAAAGTGCAGATTTTGACGAATCCAACGATGTATAATATGTAGGGGTGTAAGCTTGGTTGCTATGGGAAAAACTAGGTCCAATTAGGCTTATTTTCTCGAGTTTGAGAAAATCTCTTTGTACCATACCTTTTTTAAAGTCAATATACATATTGTTAGAGTGCATTTTGACATTTAATTCTGTTATATTTAGATTCAGATGTTAAAGTATCAGAAAATGGAATAATCCCAAAATCCATCATTTTTGTATTTTGACGTTAATTTCATGCCCGCTCCTGGCCTTAATTGGCAATTCGGATGATCAGGGGTTCGAGTAAACAGAGTTCTACTGTATATAACGTATACAATTACAAATAGCATTATAATTTATTGTGACTTATTTACTGTAAACACCCCTTGTTCAACTCCACAGTATGATGGTACATTGGGTATACAGTTACACATAGCATATTATGACAAACAACATACTAAATTTATTGTGACTTATTTATCGACCTTTGTTCCAAAATGTATATGTTCTAACTGTGCCATCATTACTTCGCTACTCTTGGTCTTTTTTTTTTATTTATTTATTTCTTTTTTTTAAACGTACGCCCGCTATTACTCGAGGCGAGAATCTACGGTTAGTACATCTAACCTGAGACTGATTTTTATATGAGTATCCCTTTTTCCCATGTACACTGACAGGTTTCCACTCACCATTCAGCCATCTTCGGAGGGTACCCATTAGAGCTGGGTCGGCTCAGGAGCCGCCAGTCCCTGGTCGACGACACTTCTTCAAATGTCTTCGCCAGGGCTCTAATTAATCCAGTCCAAATCTCAGTCGACGACACTACTCTTGGTCTGATTTTGGTTTTAAGGACCATTTTCACTGCACACAGATAACTCCATAAGTGCTCCTAGCTTAGATTACACAAGGAGGATCTCAGCACAGTGCCACATACTCCGCAGCACCGGCGAGGATCCCAATGTGTATACAGGAATCACACATTCTATAAATATTTTTGTGGTTGGTAGGTTTCCTAATTTTGAAATTTAGCCAGGGCAGTGGCCGTATGGCCTAGTCTTTATGATTTCCAACTGCCAAGGGATATTTAACACGTGAAACTTGCACACAGGACCTCTTATTTTTTTTTGCCAGTCATGAGGAAGAGATGCTGGTTTTGATAGGACACACATTGAGGAATAGATGCTGGATTTGATATGACACACATTTAGGAAAAGATGCTGGCTTTGATAGGACACACACTGAGGAAAAGATGCTAACTTTGATAGGACACACACTGAGGAAAAGATGCTGGCTTTGATAGGACACAAATTGAGGAAAAGATGCTAACTTTGATAGGACACAAACTGAGGAAAAGATGCTAACTTTGATAGGACACAAATTGAGGAAAAGATGCTAACTTTGATAGGACACACATTGAGGAAACCAGCTGATGGCAATACAGGTCTATATCCTTCTATGCAGTCACGCAAAAACCTTCTTTAGGCTACTTTTCAATCACAATGTGAGCCATTTATGACTATTTTGAGTGACTCTGGCTATTTCCAAACTCATTTTAGGCGACTCTTGGCTGTTTTAAAACACATTTTGAGTGACTTTGGGCTATTTTAAAACACATTTTTGATGACTTTGGGCTCTTTTAAAACACCATTTTGGGCGACTTTGAGCTATGTTAAAACACATTTTGGGTGACTTTGAGCTATTTCTGAACACATATTGGGTGACATTTCGGACGTGATGTGAGTGACATCTGAATACCATAAAAATCAAGTTTTTGAAACAGAACTGTTCCCAAGGATTTCAGATAAAAGGATATACAGACCAGTACAAAGTAGTCCCTATTTTGGAACTCTCAGCATAAGAGAGATAGAAGGAGACTTAAAAAAAAAAACCTACTGACAATGGAATTGGAGGTAGTATGAAAAGGGGTAAAGAGGACATGGAATGACGTTAAATGAATGGCACAGGACAGGAAGGCTTGGCATGAATCTGTTGAAGGCATAGTTGAGGGCTACCGATGATGATTCTAATTTTATAAAAACTGTTACCCATTACTCATTCCTACCTTTGAAAGCAATCTTCTACAGAAGTACACCAGCTGCCACCAGGGAGATAAACAATCCAAAAGTTGACAGCTCCTGCTGGACCTGTACATGATAGTTAAATGTCAAATGTCAGTTACAGCACTGCTCATTCGTTCACTCATTCAATACCCTTAGTTCCCCCAGGAGCAGAGGCTTTCAACAAACCATGCAAAGTCCTCCTGTTCCATGCCATCTGCTCAAGGTCTACATCCTTGCTTTCATTACTATCTCCAGCTCTCTTCTCCATATGTTTCTCAGTCTCCCTCTTTCTCTCTTACCTTGGAGGATTCCAGAACAAGAACTGTCCTGTAATGCTATCAATAGGTTTCCTCCACATATGTCCCATCCATCCTTAATTGACTTGTCCATGTTTGTTGAAGTTTGTGGAACAAGAGATGAGAAGCAGACGCTGGACAGGACACACACTGAGTAAACCTGTTGATAGCATTACAAGGTAGTCCTTGTTCTGGAACCCCCAGGGCAAGAGAGGCAGAGGTAGACCAAGAAGCACATGGAGAAGAGAGCTGGATGATGATGGCACATGACAGGAGGACTTGGCATGTGTTTGTTGAAGGCCTATGCTCCTTTGGGAGTGGAGGGTTATGAATGAATGAATGTCCCATCCATCGTCTTCTTCTTATCTCTTGTTCCACTGGCTCTGACATTTTTGTGCACCACAGGCCATTATGAATTAGGTGGAACATTGTTTGTAAGCAAGCATTATCCAAAGATGACAATGGGTATCATAATATATGCTGATACTGCATGTGTCTGGCAAGCAATAACTTATGACCGAGCAAAGTATTTCTTATTGTGATGAGTTACTGTTATTTTTATTTTCAACTCGCCCCATTTTTTTGGTTCCATTTATTTATTTTTGTTCTTTAATTATTCTTAGGCATTCGAGTTCGTTATTAATTAATTCTGGGTTATTTTTATAGCGGTTGGATTAATCAGACAACCTTCACCAACCCTTTTATTTGTAGGGATGGGGGAAAGCACGACCCAGGTGGTAACGCGGAATCAGTGATTCATTCTGGTAGATAGGAGGTCAGGAACGTTACAGAATATTACGTATAATTTCGGCGAGTGAGGAGAAATAATTTTGCGATTGCTCGGTCAACGATGAGTCAGAGGTTAGCTTATGATATGATTGGGTGGGTTCGATTTAATTTATGGGCAGGCATGATAGTAGGTCAAAGGTTGGGTAAAAGCGGTTCCTGGGAGATGATGCCAGACGCGATGACTCACCGCATCTGTCTTGCATCAGGCTATTAGCAATATATATAGTGAGCGCCAAAAGTAGTTATCGCTCACTAGTCCAAGAATTTTGTGCCGTGAATACGCACCATTGCAGTCTGCCCGGTCCGGGAAATTCTGTAAAGTTGGGTATGTTCATAAATTAATAGTTGTGTAGGAAGTTTTTTTCTATAGGATTTTAGCACGTTAGAGTAAGCTTTCTTCTGGGACTAAAATTAATTTTTATTAGTCAGGAGTTGCCATCAATTGCTGGCTTATACAAAACTAGAGCCAGTGTAGTGTAAGTTTTGTCTATAATTATACTATGTTAAAGCTAGCAGTATCTATGATTTGTGTAGCGGTTTTTGAGATAATTAACTGTATGAGGTTAGGTGCTAAGTTAGACGGGAGCTCTGTGTAATGTAATAAAGAGGTCCAAGTAACCGCAGTTGATTATGATAATTTGTAGTGAATATACGCGGGTGTGGTTTGTGTGTTAATAAGTTGTGCTATTTGGTAATGTAGTTAGAAGACAAGGGGTGAAGGGGGTTTAATATTAACATAGATGGTGTATGTATAAGTGTGTTAAATAAATTTGTTAATTTGATAACCTTCCCGGGGCAGTCTTTAAGAAGAATAGGGCTGGAAAATTATTCAGTACAGGAGATATTAGCTTCAGGGAAGCGATGTTGTGACGCCTACGAGATCATGCACACAAAAGAATCAGGTAAGCCCGCGTCTGGGTTTAACGTAACAGACAGCAAGTACTTTGTGCGGGGGAGAGATAGGAGGGAGCTGTAATTTAGTGTGACCCTCGGGCAGAAATATCTGTTTTATTTCTTGTGTGTAGCTTGTGTGTAGGGGAGATTTATTAATTTAGGGGACATCAGGGTGTAGATGAATCTTGGGTGTTAATGTGTTATGTATTAGGTCATTTTGAACTGTTGTATAGATGTTGTTATTTTGTTTTACAGCGATTCACGGCGAGGAGGTTGTAGATAACCCTAAGCCTACCACGGACTTTGCCTTCTCAGGAGAAGGCCCGAGACATCAGTGTAATTGAAGAAAACTGGTACGCGCTTGTACCTGGCGCCCAGTTAAGTCTGCAACACTGAGAGGAATTAGAAGTTCTCTTGACGTGAGGAAGCCTATGCCTCAACGGGGGACTTGCCTCTAAATAGCTCATAAAGGCCCAATACCAAAACAGCCTACGTTGCCTGGTGTTGTTTACATACTGCAACAATAATTCAGTAGGCCTAAACCTGAAGCGGGTTAACTCGGCAGTGAAGAATTGAGTGTCATCAGCAGTGATAAAATCTACAGCCTTAGGCAATTAAATATCTATCTAATTACCAAGGCCCTCTTCATCAGTATTCGGGAAAGGAGAGAGGGAAAACATGCCTTTCTAAATGCTAACGGGAGGAGGTGCGTGACGAAAAGCAACTCATTGGAGCCTCAGATGAAGATGATAGCATCAGAGAGGCACTGAACAGAAACAGAGGAGAGAGAGAGGAGTTTAGCGAGGAACAGTAGGGTTAGATAGAAATACTTAGAGGACAGCCTCTGAGTTAGCGCTGCAGAATCCATTAGTGTAGCATTTCAGTGTGGTGTATTAGCTAGGTGTGTGCCCACGACGACCGTTGCCTCAAATGGCTGTGTGTGGTGTACCCGGAAACGGGGCCTCCCAGTACTGAGGCACAGTTAAGTCCCTGATGTCACTTATTGGTGCAGAGTTGAGAGAGATGGCTGAGCGAAATTCAAACAACAACAACACAAATTGGCTCAGCATCACAATTCCCCCCTGTGATGCAGCATGTGCACACTAAGCATGGATGGCCGCATGCAGGAGATTTCTACAATGGAGAGAACCCTGTGCAGGACATGAGGATTCCTTGGGAGAGCCCAGAACCAGAGCACAGCATTGTGCAAGCTCTGCATAGTTGGAGAGCCCCCCCCTGGCTGATGGGGAATGCACAGTATGCCACCCCACCTATCCCCAACTGCTAACTTAGAACTAGAAGTGGGGTCCTCTGGGTGCGTGCCAGGCCAGGATAAAATGCCTGGGAAAGAGACTGGAGCTCAGAAGAATTGCTACCATCTCTGCAGTAAAAATCGATAATACTGTAGCTCCCCATTGTGGTACAACTGGACCTAGGCCCACTATCACCCTTGGATCATCAGTGTAGACAGGTTTAGATTTCTACTACAATGGAGATTGGTGATTTTAGGGGTGGTATTTTGCAGGTGGTTCTTTGAACTGCATTAGGGTATCTATCTTTATTTAAGGGGACGTCCCATACACTTGGTTGGTTTTTGGAAAATGTGGCTCTGTGCAGGACCATGAGGATTCCTTGGGAGAGCCCAGAACCAGAGCACAGCATTGTGCAAGCTCTGCATAGTTGGATATTGATTTTGAGCTGAAAATCCCCCCCCACTCTGAAACTTTGTCTATTTGATTTTGAAGTGGCTGATGGGGAATGCACAGTATGCCACCCCACCTATCCCCAACTGCTAACTTAGAACTAGAAGTGGGGTCCTCTGGGTGCGTGCCAGGCCAGGATAAAATGCCTGGGAAAGAGACTGGAGCTCAGAACTCCCCAACTCAAAGTTGCAGGATGGCAGAGGGGCCAAGGGAAGGACAGGTCTATTTTGAAGATATGCAACCATATTTTCACCATACGAGCTCGGACGCCGCCTCGGTAAACAGGTCCGCGCAGAGCAGTGACACCCCAGGCTGCTTGCGAATAGTCTCCTACTGGGAACATAAACAGATTAGGGATGAGCCCACTCTCCCGTTGAAGAGGTGCTGAAGTCGTCGATACTGGGCCAGAAGGCGCACCGGAAACCACAGTATCACGCAACTCGCTTTTTTTTCTATGGATGAGTACACCGTCAAATAAATCTTGTACTGGTGCTCGCCCTGTGGAGCTCCACCAGGCAGGTGCAGTGCCGGGCTCTGAGCCTCGACAGAGCCCACCCTCAGCTACTGGAGGACCCTCTAGACCGTCTTGTGGAGTCAGCAGGCGGCGGAGGAGAACTACTGACCAAAACAAAACAGAAAAAGAGAAACCCAGAGTGCCACTTGTCATAATGCACTGGAATGCAGAGGGAGTGAACAGCAAGCAGGATGATATAGCAAAAAGACAGAGCTGGAAAACATCTTGTATGATAAGCAAGTCAGTGTTTGCTGTATCCAAGAGACTCACTTGAAAGCAGATCAAACCTTTAAAATAAGGGAATATCAATGCTTCAGATCAGACAAGATAGACGAAAAGGAGGAGTACTTACTCTTGTAAGGAATAACATTCATGCACACGAAAGGAAAACCTACATGGACGGAGCAGAATATCAGCTGTTGCAGCTAAAGGTAGACAAGATGGAAATAGAACTTCTGAACTATTACTGTCCAAACAACAAACCCCTGAGTCTCAGCTCTATACAGGTACCAGTCACCAACTTTATAGCAGTTGGAGACTTTAATAGCCACTCCCAGAGCTGGGGCTATAACCATCTAGATCACAGAGGTGAAGAGGTTGAAACATGGCAAGATGACCGCTCCCTAATCCTAGTCAATACTGCCACAGATACTCCTACCTTCTACTCCAGAGAATGGCACACAACTTCAACTCCAGATCTTGCCTTCGCCACCCCAGATATAGCCGGACTTATTAGTAGAGAAGTAGGAGACCAACTAGGAGGAAGCGACCATCGCCCAATCTTTCTTACTGTCCAGAGTGTAACTCTCAGTACAGGCCCAGCCATTACAAGATGGAATTACAAAAAAGCCAACTGGGGTTTATTCAGGCATCAGGTGAATACGCTGCTGTCTGACCTCAAGGTACAGAACAGAGACATTAATGAAGTGGTAAAAGACTTCAACAGATGCATACTTCAAGCTGCAAAAGAAACCATTCCCAAAGGATGCCGGTGTAACTACACACCATACTGGTCCAGCACACTCCAAGAACGCCAGGAAGCTATGGACAGGGCTAGAAAGGACGCAGAGTTTCAGCCTTCACTTGAAACTCACAACAAATGGAAAAAGGCCGTAGCAGAGTTTCAGAGAACAAAGCTAGAAGAAAAACGGAAAAGCTGGAGAACTAAAACGGAAAAGCTGGAGAACTAAAACAGCATCGCTGAACCTTGAGAAAGACGGCAAGAAACTTTGGAGATTAGTCAAGTCTCTAAATGAAGAGCGTTCCTCGCCTAGGCAGACTATCACATTGGATGAAGGTGGCACACTTCTCAGAGGAAAACAAGCTGCAGACCTGTTTGCTAGAAGATACAGTTCAGAAAGCAACTTATCCATTAATATAGACCATCAGAGAGAGATAAGAAAAGAAATACTGGCAACCATGGGACAGACAGATACTCCTGCCCCAATGAGGGAACCCATCACACTAGGAGAACTACAGAATGCCATTTCCAAGCTTAACACATTAACTACCGAATTGAAAAACACACTGTGGCCGAATTAAATTTTTTTTTCCATTTTCATCATGTAGGTGTTTGCACAAAGTAAGCTGTAGTTTTCGTAATTGTTTACAGATTTTTAAGAATTACGCGTCATTTTAAAGATAAATGAATGTACTATTACAATAAATACCTGTTGTAACTCTAATAGAGGTTGTTGCTATTTAACGGCCCTTCGATGGCCGAGGACTTGCAATATTTTCACAATTATAACTGCTTGCGCCCCATCTCTATCAAAATCACAATTTCAATCAATGTGCACACCGTTTTCACTTTTGTCCTCATCGCTAGATCTATCAGTCATTTGTTGAAACACGTTTCTATCCTATTCAGCCGTTAGACGAGATGTACACGCATTTTTTGTAGTCCTATCATTAGTTGCCACGGTAAACAGTTTTACACGATTTGGTGACTAACCCAAAACGCTGAAAAATATGAACATAATATCAATTTTCCAGTGTTCTACAACAACCATGCTTTGGGAATTTGTTTTCCGGTGGCAACTTAAAATCTCGAACCAGATCAGAAAGTGTTTCAGTACATTTTTCGTTCGTTTTATTACTAAATTTAGATTGGCGCTCTGAGCGGCTTGTGGTCCAAATGTGATTATTTTGTGAGCCGCTGGCAGCGGCTTGCGGTAGTTAATGTGTTAAGTTTCAAAAGTCACCCGGCCCAGACAAAATCAGCAACGAAATGCTAGTAAATCTGAGCTCAGCAGCAAAGACAAAACTGCTTGAGATATTCAACCACAGCTGGTTGAAAGGAACCAAGTATGGAGAGAAGCCATCACAATACCCATACTAAAGAAAGGGAAATGTAAGACCGAGGCTGCAAGTTACCGGCCAATCAGTCTCACAAGCTGTGTTGGGAAGACTATGGAGCGAATAGTCAACCACAGACTGAAATGGTATTTAGAGTCTGAGCAGATCCTGGTGCCGGAACAAGCTGGATTTAGAGAATGCTACAGTATAGAAGACCAAGTTACTTACTTGTCTCAAGCAGTAGAAGATGCCTTCCAGGAGAAGAAAAAGGTCCTAACGATCTGGGTCGACTTCAAGCAGGCCTTTGACAAGGTGTGGAAAGATGGCCTTATTGCAAAACTTAGGAGAAGTGGAATCCAAGGCAACATGATAAAATGGATCCAGTCATACTTGCACAACAGGAGAACTAGAGTCACTCTTGATGGTCTGCAGAGCAGAAAAGTGTTGCTCTATCAGGGGGTACCTCAAGGAGGAGTAATTTCCCCAACACTCTTCCTTGTTTACATCAATGACCTGGTGAAAGATCTCCCCGCTGGAGTGAAAGCTGCCTTATATGCAGGTGACCTAGTACTCTGGTGCACTGATGAAAACATCACCACAGCAAATTATAGAATGCAGCAGGCAGCAGACACGCTGTCATGGGCAGAGAAATGGCTTATCACAATAAACACAGACAAAACCTCCACAACATTGTTCTCCCTCGCCCCCGAGGACAAAGCAGCTAACATACACCTAGGGACAACCATGATCAAGGAAGAAAGCTACCCCACCTATCTTGGGGTGACATTTGACCAAAAGCTTACATGGAATAAGCATATTGAAAATGCAGAGGGAAAGGCCTGAAGACGACTGGGCATACTCAGAAAATTAGCAGGTACCAACTGGGGAGCAAATGAACGAACTCTAAAGAAGATTTATAATGGAGTAATAAGACCACACTTAGAGTTTGGCTCAGCAGCATGGTCAACAGCTGCTAACTCACATCTGCAGTCTTTGGACAAGGTGCAAAATCAAGCTCTCAGGCTCATTACAGGAGCCATGAAAACTACACCAATATCAGAGATGCAGAAAGCTGCTGGATTATAGACATTGTCCTATAGAAGAGACACAAAAAGCATGATCCAGATGGAAAAGTACAACAGTATGCCAACGCACCCAATGAAGGCAAAACTAAATGATCTGGTACTGGGACATCTAAAACGTAGCAGCTTTGTGCATCGGGGAAAAAGACTTAAAAGACAGCATCAAGAAGACCTATCCATGAAGACAACACCGCTGAAGCCCACCCTATACCCTGTACCATGGGAACAGGCCAGCAGTGTCCTCCAAATTAATACATCAGTCAGTGGTCTCACAAATGGATATGAGTATAATGATCTGCAAAAACGAACTGCTACATTGAGTATGATCCAAGAAAGCTATCCCGATCAATCATGGATACATGCCTATACATATGGATCAGCAACAAATGCTGTTAGGAATGGAGGTGCCGGTATCTTTATCTCACATCCTGACATCCACTATGAGACTAGGCACATTCCCACTGGTAAATTCTGTTCCAACTATACAGCTGAGGTTCAATGACAATGGAAAACGACTCCTTAGATTCTGCAGTGAGCAGAATCTGATCATTACAAACACAAAGTTCCCCCATAAGCGCATACATGCATACACTAGATGTGAACCAACAAAGAATGAGAAGTCAGTGATCGACTATGCCATTGTTCGGGAAGCTCATTCAAATATGTCCGAGATGCTAGAGTCTGGAGGGGGCCAGAGATTGGAAGTGATCACTACCTGCTAACAATCAAAAGAACAACTGAAAGAGTTACTCAGCCTAGGAACTGCCCAACATCACGCAAGAAACCAAGTAAACGAGCGGGAGAAATGAGCATTAAGACCTACAAGCTGAGAGAGCCAGAAATTAAGACCAGATATCAGGGGCTTATTGCTACAGTGGTGAGCAACACAGAAGAACGACTTGATGACTTGGAAACCCTCTGGATTAAATTCAAGGATATCATAAAGACAGCTGCTGCAGAAGCATGCGGTGAAGTCCGACTTGGGAGCAAGAGAAAGAGGACACCTTGGTGGACAGAGGAAGTCAAAGAGAAAATAAGAGAGAAGAAAATGGCATGGAAACAATACTTAGGAGCTAAAAACACAACAGGACAAATGGAAAAATATAGAGAATATGTGACACTCAGAACAGAAGCAAAGAACAAAGTGCTAGCAGCAAAACAGAAGTCCTGGGAAGAATTTGGAGAAAAGCTTGAAAAAGATGCACAAGAAAACCAGAAATTGTTATATAAGACCCTAAAGAACATGAGGAAGGAAAAACAATGCCCTCTCAAATTTATAAAGGACAAGCAAGGCAAATTGCTTACTGCCCCGAAGGAAGTAATGGAAAGATGGAAAGAATATTTCTCAGAACTCCTGGATGGTGAGCATGGTGAAGCATCAGAAATGATAACCACTAGCACAGAAGAGAAAACCAATGATGGTGAAGATGACATAAAGATGGAAGAACTGAAGGCAGCACTGGAGAAAATCAAGATGGGCAAAGCAGCAGGGCATGATGGTATAACACCAGAAATGGTTAAGTACATGGGAGCATCAGGCGACCTACTACTCTTAAGGGTTTTACAGGCAGCGTGGTACAACAAGACCATACCAAAGGATTGGGAGATAGCCATCATAACACCAATTTTCAAAAAGGGTGACAATCGACAGTGTGGAAACCATAGAGGCATATCCCTTCTCAGTGTCCCTGGTAAAATCTACTCTAGAATCCTAGAGCAGAGACTCCGACGCCTAGCTGAGCCACAATTGGATGAGGTCCAGTGCGGATTCCGAGCAAACCGAAGTACTCAAGACCTAATCTTCACACTCAGACAGCTGAGTGAAAAGGCCCTTGAGTATAAGAGTGAGATCCATCTTTGTTTCATAGATCTGGAAAAGGCGTTTGACAGGGTCCCCTGGAACAAACTTTGGGACTGTTTGGCAAGGAAGAATATTCCAGCACCTCTGATTCATGCTATACAGAGCTTCTACAAGTCTTGCAGAAATTATGTGAGGACAGCAAACCATAAGTCAGAAGAGTTCAGGACCACCACTGGTGTAAGACACAGTGATATCCTATCACCTTACCTTTTCATACTCCTCATGGATGATGTCATCAAGGCATGTAAGGAGAGAACAAGAAAGTATTCAGTGGGGTACTGGAAGATGAGACAGGTCTATATTTCGGAGCTGGCATTTGCTGATGATGTTGCCCTGATTGCTAAATCAGAGGCACATCTCCAATCCAACCTACAAGTCTGGAAGGAAGAGCTGGAGAAGAGAGGGATGGTCATAAGCAGCTCTAAAACAAAATCCATGGTGATATCACAAGAAGAAAGAAGACATCAGATTAAGCTGGGAAAACAGGTCCTGGAGCAGGTCGACCACTTTAAATACCTCAGAGCTATTATAGACCGAAAGGGAGGCATCAAAGAAGAGTTGGCCACTCGAAAAGCAGCAGCTGGGAGACTTTTTCAGGCCATAAATCGAGGATTCCTCAGCAAGAGAGAGGTTGGTAAGAAAACAAAGATGGCTGTATACCGCTCCACCTATGTCCCAGTCTTGACATATGGATAAAAGACTTATAAGACAGCATCAAGAAGACCTATCCATGAAGACAACACCACTGAAGCCCACCCTATACCCTGTACCATGGGAGCAGGCCAGCAGTGCCCTCCAAATTAATACATCAGTCAGTGGTCTCACAAGTGGATGTGAGTATAATGATCTGCAAAAACGAACTGCTACATTGAGTATGATCCAAGAAAGCTATCCCGATCAATCATGGATACATGCCTATACAGATGGATCAGCAACTAATGCTGTTAGGAATGGAGGTGCCGGTATCTTTATCTCATATCCTGACAACCACTATGAGACTAGGCACATTCCCACTGGTAAATTATGTTCCAACTATACAGCTGAGGTTCAAGCTCTAGAGCAAGCTGCAAATATGATTTATAACACCAACTCTGACTGCCACCAGGTAGTCATCCTCACAGATGCACTGTCTGTCCTGCAAGCTCTCAAGGGTGGTAAACTCCCGCATCTGAGAAATGAACTAAACAAGGTAGATGCCAAAAAGAGAACCATACTTCAGTGGGTACCATCTCATTGTGGTGTACCCGGAAATGAAAAGGCAGATAAACTTGCAAAAAAGGGAGGAGAATGTGAACAAGAAGATAATGAAGTCACATACTTTGAGAAAAAGAGAGCTATCCAGACTATCAGAAGAGAACAGAACCAACCCAAAGACGACTATCACACTCTCGACCGGCAGGGACAGATAACTATTTTTCGACTCAGGACAGGGCATAACAAACTGAATAAACACATGCACAAGCTACGATTGTCTGCTTCACCACTGTGCACATGTGGATTAAACGAACAAACTGCTGAGCATGTTCTACAGGACTGTCCTCTGTATGACCAGTTAAGAAAGATATACTGGCCTAATGACTCAACACTAAACTCAAAGCTATATGGAGTTAAAGAGGAACTTCAAACAACAGTCGAATTCATCATGAGAACTCGTCTGACGGTGTAATCATCAAAGATGCGATCGCAAGAAGAAGAAGACATATGGATGCGAGTCATGGGCAATGACTACAACCCACAAAAGCCAGATCCAAACCTCAGAAATGAGGTATCTGAGGAAAGTGGTTGAAATAACAAGAAGAGACATGGTACGCAACCAGACGATACGTCAAGGCCTTACATCCTACCCCCTGCAGACGCAAGTAGAACAGTCCCAATTAAGATGGTTTGGCCATGTCTGCAGAATGGGAGAAGATCGGCTACCACGACAAGCATGGGAAACAAAGAGCCAAGGATCCAGACCCCCAGGACGACCCAGAGTCCGCTGGGAGGACAACATTAGACAATCTTTGAAGGACTGAGGACTAGAATGGAACCAGGCCAGGAGGAAGACAGCCGATAGGATAGCCTGGCGCTCTCTCTTCCAAACCTCTACACCTCACGGTAGAAGGGGAACGACTAAGTAAGTAAGTACTATGTCTCTTTTTTATGAGGCACAGAACCATTATATTAAAACTTTTAATTGCAACAGAAAGGATCTTGCACTTATAGGAAACCATTTTAAACAACTGCACATATAATACTTCACAGAATTAAAAAAAAATCTAAAATGACTTGTAACTAATACAGGAGAAAGAAACCAAGAATTCTCAAAATAACTGAACAGTTTATCCAACAAATTAAAAAAAAAAGAAAAAAGTAAATGACTGTAACTGAGAAATGGGAAACACAAGAAAAATTATACAATTTAACATAAATCAAAAGAACAAGATAGATCACAGGTTGCTAGACATCCATCAATTCTCTAAAATAAATTAAAACTTACTAGGTCTATAATAATAAGCTGGTGGAGAGCCATCCAGGCAAAAGGCACCTCTATCTGTGGAAAATGACAAAGGCAAGGTCACTAGTTCGGCATCAGCATCACTTTCCATGTGGTAATGGACAAAAGTGACCTTGACCTGGGTCATGATCCTGATGACGACCAGAATGAATATCGTGACGACCAGCATTGCCAGATGAATGTAAAGACGGCGTGTACACAAAACTGGGACCTGCAGCTGTGGTCTGGTATATCTTATGGGAATAAAGGCCATATTTCCTGACGACAGATGGTGTACAGTGCATATCTCTTGGGGGCCACCTTCAGTCTCAGACATCAGTGCAGAGTCCACTGTAGCTTAACACATGATCGCCATAAGTCAATAGTTTATCCTTATGTTCCTCAACATTCATTATGCAGTTCATCACTGTGGTAAAGAAAAATATACAATAGAATGCTGACACTGGTATACCAGACTACAACAGCTTTTATATCTGAACTTGTTTTAATATATCTGATAACCTTACATCTATAGCACATTTCACTAGCTTTGCCCTCAAACAAATGTAATTATCTGATTAACCGTCCAACGTATTAATGCCATTTTTTGCATACGATGTTATATTGGGTTAGACCCAACAAATATATACTTTATATCTGTGCATCTTGTCTAGTTCCCATAAACGAATGAAATCCTTTGATCTTTGTCGGCATACTAATTATTGTGTATCGAGAAAAGAAATTTTACCACTTCAGTCACAGATTCTGTGAATTGATTAGGCATAGGCGTGTCTACTATTACAATAATGTGGCCATCACGTTTGCATATGAATACCTGTTGAAGATGATTTCTTAAATGATCTGCATGCGAGATACTCGTGACATTGTTTGTCATTGACATTTAGTGCGCTACCAAACTGGACCTTCATTGATCTAATTATTTCAATAGGTATCACCACTTTGCGGTTCATAAATACCATAATGGAACGTTGCTCCTCTACTGTGCTTGTAAATAACGGTAAGGTCATCTTTAAAGATATTAAACTTCATCCGAATCATAATCAGATGTCTCTGAGAAATTGATAATCAATCTCGGCTGAATGAAGGACAAACCATCATTCGTCCAATATTCCTCTTCCTCTTGTAACACATGGTTCTCACATGTCTTCCAATAATCCCTGGCTATATTGGAGATGGCCCAATGGGCTGATCACCCGTTGGCTTGTCACACCGATTACGGAAACAACGGCAGATGGATCTATTTGTTGTTGCCCTAAAGACGCCACTAGGCGTGATGGGAAACTACAACAGAGAAAATCAATCTGCTGTTGCCCTTAAGACGCCACAAGGCGTGATGGCCTCTGACTGCTTGGTCGGTCTTTGGCTAAGGACGGAAGAAGAAGAAGAAGAAGATATTGGAGATGGCGGCTTTTGTAAGTATTTCAACATCTTTTAATTTGAACGTTCTATTTTCTGTTGCTACCTGATCCTTAATTTTAGCCCAGACTAATTCTACTGGGTTTAAGTGAGAATGGTAAGGAGGCAATCTTAAACATCTGTGACCATGTTCATGGATTGCCTTGTCTATGTGAAATATCTTTGTATGCTGTGTCTTTTTTACAACTCCAAATAATTCAGGCTTCAGGGACATTTTGTTGAATGGAATGTTGTTTTTGGTCAGCCAAATCTTTATTACATCTTTAGTACTTGATGAATTAGGAACTTTATCTTCTGGTGCCACAACGTTGTGATATGAAGCATTGTCCATTATCAAACACGACGGAATGAAGGAAGTACATGATTCACAATCCAATCTTGAAATATCTTGCCATTCATCTCTGTATGATAATCCCTATTATCTGTGGATTTTGAAACAAATATGAGTTTAGTATTATTTAGAAGCCCATGATGTGCAATTATTAGGTGCTGTCTTTTGCTGCTTGGTACTAGTCTCTTAGTTGTCCCATTAGATGATTGCCATTCTCGTTCATTACTGTGGTGCGCATTGATCCAAGTTTCATCTAAATACACAAAATCATAACAATCTCTTCTCATTTCTCTGACCTCGCGTAAATATTTGCTTCTCATTGCAACTATATGAGGCTTCTCACAAACAAGGTTTCTACCACCAACATATTTTTTAAAAGTGAATCCTAAACTCTTAATAGTCCTCCATAGCGTAGATTTGGAAATATCAATGTCATTATTCTTTCTTAACCAAATTTTCAATTTCCTTAAAGTCACTGCCTCATTATTGTGAAACATATTGCAAATTTCTCTGCGGATCAATTCTCTGTCAAAATTATCCACCACTCGTGGCCTAATTTTCGTGTGTAAAAACACTGGAATTAGAAATTTCAGATGTCGCTATCCAGCGGTGCAATGATCGTTTGCTTATCCCCAAGGCATGAATAGTTCTCTTTTGTGGGTTTGAAATAGAATGATATAGTTTTCCTCGAGTAGCTTCATTGCAGAAATACTTTAAAATCCTATTTGTGATTTGCTGTAATGTCATAAAATGTACTCGCAGACTCATTTTTCCTACTTAACCACACAATACTTTTTGTAGACACACCACTGATTGACAATGTGTGCGTAACACCGGATATAAACTGTTTTATGTTCAAGAAGTGCAATTTCACGCTAAAATCATGCCAATTGTTTGATAAACCAATCATGTGCAAATGAGGTCGTATAATTTACTGTAGACATTTCAATATGTGTGTGTGTGATGTGTGTTGGCAAGTAGGATTTTGATATTATATTGCAAAGAAACGAAAATTGAAACCAATGGCTGCATTTTAATGAAAAATTTAATTCATAGGGTCTATACCATTTCAAAATCACACACAAAATTTCACTTATATGCGTTATATATTCGCCGAGATATAGCATTTTGAAGTTGTGCAAAGCTAGCGAAACGTGCTATAGGTTGAATGGTGCATGATTCGGCAAAACAAAACAAAACATCTGTAAACAAAACCAAAAAAATGGTGTCTACTCATAATTTTTCCATTTAGAGCACAATACTTAATGTAATAATTTTGATATTTTATTGTTTGGTTTTCTAGCCATTTGGTTATGAACTGACTGGCATGCTGTTGATAAGCAGAACTGACATTAGAAAACTGGTACAGATGAGCAAGTAACATGCCAAAACATGGCGAGAAATAATTATGCTGTGGTTCTTCTGCTGCATGTCCTGATGATGGCACTAATTCTCCTGTGGTCATTTCATTCATTTTCATTTTTTTTTTCAGAAGTAGATCAATGACAGGCAAAGGGTGGCACGAAAGCATAGAAGCTTCATCTATGATGAGCAATGATGCAACTCTGGCTAAATACAAATTGTATATAAATATAAGATGGAGATGCATTGCATGATGAACTCTGCTTTATGCAAATGAGAAAAATACTAGAAATTTTCTATTAAAAAAACAGGCTTGAATATTTCTGAAACACCTGCAATGAAGAGATGGGACAAGAAATGTGCATTATTTCAATGGGTGAGCAATTTAGTTTTCAAGCCGAAATGTGTGGCTGGTTCGTAATATTTAAAAAAATACACCATGAAAAGATTGCAAGCTGGTGGAAATTAGTTATGGACGGGACACTAAGAAAATTATGAGGTTGAATTTGCTGATGACACATGGACTCTCAAACCTGCCTGATTCCTACGGGTCCTCTTCTTCAGCTTTCGCTCTCACTTAACATCATGTCTCTCATTAAGCTGGCAGTCTGTCTCAGGATTCTCTCATTGCCAAATTGTTTCTCTCTCAAAGGGGTTGGTAAAGGCTATGTTGTCTTATGGAGCCAACATTCTTGCAGAGCATATTCCATATATTGCTGTCTTCCCATTGTTGTTTAACTAGGGCTGCTGAGCTTCTCGATCTTTTGTCGCCAATACCAAGTTGAAGACTCCTTGGTATTATCTACACTGTAGATCTAGGCTTTTACTGTGGGTTTTTTTTTTGCCATCCTGAAACATGTTGAGTTGAAGTCATGAGCTCCAGTTTCTCCAGCTTGACTTGCATTTAAAGGATCATCAAATCTGGTCTCAAGCTAGGATGAAGATGTGTTTGACATACTGTGCATTCCCAGCCATCCAAGGGGGCTTTCCAAATATGCAGATCTACAATACTGTGCTCTGGTTCTGGGCTCTCCCAAGGAATTGTCAGGTCCTACACAGAGCCACTTCTCAGCTCCCCCTGCCTATCATGGGGTCTAAAGTGAGATCCTCCTGCATGCAGTCAACCACGTAAAATCCAGAGTTACGCTTGGGCTGAAGTGACTCCTCCAAGCGTAGTGTGCAATGCTGGGTTCTCAACATGTCTCGCCACAGGGGGAATCCCTGGAAGTGTGTGGATGATTTCAAGAGTCAATGAGGGTGTAATTGGCCTCATAGAAAGAGGTTTACTTCCACATTTGTATACTGTAGCATAGTGCTTAGGTGGTGGTCATTTAAAGATGACTCCAGATAGGCCTCCATGTATCTATCTTCCCCATATGGTATCTGAGTCTGCAGTGGATGATTCTCAGTCTGAAAATGATCATGTAATCTCTTTTTGGTTAGCAGTAGCATGTGTCTGTTATATAGACAATGGGTGTTCTCTATGTCATTTAAAAATAACTATTTTTGATTATTGTTTATATGACTTTTAAGGTTGTCCTGTTCTCGGTTCGAATTCTCCTTCTTTGGCAAGTCTATCTACCTTCCCATCTCCATATATCTTGCAGTGGGCACTGTACAGGTAGCCCTCAATTTGCGACGGTCCCATTAGTGCTGATTCAAAATAACGCTGATGTTGATATCCAACAGTAAAAAACTATCAGAAAAATTAACAGATACATATTTTAAAATTTCTTAATAAAATAGCATGAAATAACCACTGGATAACATCATTGACGACTGGCACAAGAAGTGGACTTGGATGAAGATCCATTTGAAGATGTAACAAAGCTGTTGGAAAGCCTCTTTCCTACTTTGACGATAAATTACAGTCATTAACATCATCATCATTTCCCTATTTCCTCCTTATGAAGCAAAGAGCCATCACAGAACTTTTCCTCTTATAGGCAACTTGCAACCAAAGCATCCATGTGCTCCTGCACTGATTGTTTCTGTAGTAACTGACATGCCTGAGAGAACAGTAATCCTATTCTTCATCTCCTCAGAGACGCCCGTGAACTACTTGAAGATAAACTATAATAACCACTCTTAAAAATGACATCTGCTTCACAATTTATAATATCCAGTTAACTAGTCACAACAGAAACAACTTACTTATGAAATATAATATGCATATCACTCCTTACACTAAAATTAAAGAACTTCACAGAATCTTTCCCCCATGCTGTGACTTGCAGCTTTTTCAACCAGAATATGATCAAGAACTTAAAAAGGTAAGATACTTTCAATACTAATATTTCGTTTAATGGAGCACATTATACATCATTAATCTCTTTTACCATCTGGTGAATTAACTCCATCTGGTGCAGGAATGTCAATAAAGCACAGCTGTTACATTCAAAGATTCTGTTTTTTGCATAACAATGAGTGTTAATGCAGCCACATATACACACAATTAACCCTTTGAGTCTGGCACGGTTATTTCCTCCAAACCCTCATCTTTGTATAGTTTGTTGGCCAGAATACTACAAATGTTTGCCTTGCTGATCTTCAATATTATCATTAACTTATTCTACAGAATGCACAGCTTCTCTCACTTGTGTGTACCTTTTCCACTGAGTGATCGAAAATTCACTGTACCAGTCAAATATAAAATCAAATACACATGCTTAGTGATCCAAAAGTTACTTTCTACCTATTATTATTATTATTATTAAAAGCATTGTGGCAAAGGCCACTTTAATTTCTCCTTTCTTCCCCTTAGATACTTTTTAAGCAGTATCACTGTTGTAGGGATGGTAATTGATTAGGTATTTGTAGTTGCGCACTGACTTTTCGATCGCTTTATACGATATCTAGCTCTAGCTTCCCATTTATTTTATAATTTCAACTTTTCTTATAATTGTAACTTTTTCTTCTCCTTCTGGCAAAACAATCAGTGACCATCACTTTCAGTTGTAGGGCAGCAACAAACTCTCTTCCTTTTACTTGGTCGGGTGGCCATCCTTGGTGCTGTGCCCCAATTCTGGTTCATGCTTTTCAACTCAGCCTCCACAATTCTCCACTAAGTTGGTTTTAGTTGGCCTCTCTTTCTGTTTTCTTTTTGGGTCCACAGCATGGCAGTTCTTGTGATGATTTCACTGATTGCTTTGACGCGTCAAAAGTGAGGAATGCAGTCAGCGACCCATAGCTGACTGCTTGCGTCAGGGTCAGCGAACCAGAGCTGACCAAGACCCTACTCCACCTCCAAGTGGTGGTCCTGGAAATAGGCTGCATCACTGAAGTCTGGCTGAGTGAGTAGGGATCGAAGTGGGAAGGCAAACCCGGTCCTAAAAAATGCCGTGCCGAAGTCGGATGTGTCGGGCCGAAAGGTGCAAATATCGCAGCTTTGCTGTAAACGGCAACACAGCGCAACCAACGTCCTGTTCAGGACGAATGCAGGAGAAGAAGAATTGTTTTTTAAAAAGAAATGCATAAAAACCAAATAATCATCACCCCTGTTTTTACATTTTCTATGATGGACAGTTTATAAAACAATGACACAAAAAATTCTGGTGTAATTATATAGGCCAACTGTATTTCACCCTGCATTGTTTCCAGAGAAGGAATAGCACTATTCCACCCTAACTCAGACATGTCATAAGAAGCAACTAATGTGAGGTTATGTACACCAGTTCTTGAAGATTCGAGGCTTCTATGGAGGTTTTCCATTCATTCCAGTGCCATCAATTTTGAACTTATCGATATATGGATTGTGAGTCTAATACAATAACTGCCCTTGTTAATGAAGCTTCAGACAGCCAACTTAAGGCAGCTGTAGCTGCCTCTACCCCCATTCTCACGCTGGAGGTTGTTATCGTGTAAGTACAGTGATGATTCTGCCCTTTACTCTGGTAGAGAAGCCCCACACTGATTTCTCACCATGGCTTACTGACCCATCCATGTAGACCAGCGGTTCCCAACCTTTTTTCACTTGCGTACACCTTGGCAGCCCATTTCTATAAATTGTACCCCTAATATTAGCAAAATATTTGAAATTAATATAGTTGCTGTTATTCTAAATTTATAGATTATAACCAGAAATAAAGGGGCCAACCACGGGATTAAAAAACAATGTAATAAAAAGGTGAACAAACAGTGCATATATTTTTACATTAAAAAAAATCTGAAGTTACAATAAAAATTAACACATTTAATTTATTAATAATAATAATAAAAACATTATTATTAAAAGTTGAAATCACTTTTTATAACACACGTCACGTGACCATGACAAATGTTCAGTGCGATCCTTGAGCTTGTTTTGAGGCACATAGTTTTTTTTAAATCAGGTTCAAGTGATGTAAGATACAGTCTCAATTCTGGACCTGCATTCAGTTTACTACGGTATTTATTTTTTATAAAGGTATAAGAAGAGAAAGCCCTCTCCACCAGCTCAGTATTTGTAAATGGCAACAGAAACTTAAGCGCCTTGTCTGTCAGCTGTTCATATTCTCTGCTGATGTCTCCCCAAAAGTTAATAAGGAATTTTCCTTTGAATTCAGCAATTAAAGTAGTATCAGTCGAAAGTTCAATCAACTTCTCTTTTTCGTTGATTGATAATGTGGCTGCTTGGAAATATTCTTCTTCAAAGGGATTTATAATCCAGTAGTTCTCTGTTCCAGGTTTCGGAAAGTACTTCTCGAAAGATGATTTTAGCCCTTTCAAGTGTTCAATTATTTTCTCGCTCATTTCCTGGGAGAGGTGCAGCTCGTTCTCAGATAGGAAATTGTGCAGAGTTTCAAATACCTCAGACTGGCCTTTTTCACTAAACGACCTCCAAAAATCTAAGTTTTTAATCATAGATTCAATTTTGTCTGAAACATTGAAGATCGTTACCGAGCTATTCTGAAGTGCCAAATTTAGTTTGTTTATTTGTAGGAAAATAACCGATAAGTATGCAAGACTCTGAAGCCAATCACAGTCGTGTAACTTTAAAGTAAGTTGGAAAGGATGGTCTTTAAAAAAAACGTTGGACTTCATGTCTAAGTTCGAACAGCCGGGTAAGGACTTTACCACGAGAGAGCCACCTTACATGTGTATGAAGGAGCAGGGTAGAATGAAGACTATTCATCTTTTCACACAGTACTTTGAAAAGCCTCGAGTTTGTGGACTTTGACTTTATAAAATTAACCACTTTCACAGCTTCATCAAGAACGACTTTTAATTCACCAGGGAGGCGGTTAGATGCAAGGCTTTGCCTGTGGATGCAGCAGTGGCTCCAGGTTATATTGGGGGCTACCTTCGTGACACAAGCGCGAAGACCGGAGTAGCAACCTGACATAGACTTGGCTCCGTCAGTGCATAGTCCACAACAATTAGACCAATTAATGTCCTTTTCTTTGAAATAAGAACCAATAGCATGAAATATATCCTCACCTCTTGTAAGCCCTGACAGAGGATGACAAAGCAAAAAGTTTTCTTCAATTTCATTGCTTTTCAAATACCTCACAATAACAAGCAAAACAGCGAAATTAGCAATATCTGTGCTTTCGTTAACTTGAATAGCAAAGAATTTACTATTTTTAATTCTACTTATTATTGTCGCTTCAACATCGTCAGACATATCCTGCATTCTTCGAGAAATTGTATTGTTCGAAAGAGGGATAGCGTTCATTTTGCAAACATGTTCCTCTCCGAGCATGCACAGAACGGCATCTTTTATACAAGGAGAAATTAAATTCTCAGCTATAGTATGACTTTTACCACATTTAGCAATACGATAACTAATACAGTAGGAGGCTTCAACCGCATTTTCGTTATCTTTGTTAGCTGACGACAAGTACGATGTCACATTCTGTTGTTTCGATAGGCGCTGAAAAAAATTGCGTTCCTTGTTTTCATAACTGGGGTGTTTTGTTTGTAAATGCCGCAAGAGTAACGAAGGTTTCATGCTACCATTGGATAATACTTCCCGACACACTACACAGTGGGGCTTAGCACAGTCCTCATCTCCTATAAACAAAAACCCATACTTCATGTATTCGTCACTGTATTTTCCCTTTTTAGCTCTATGTAAAACTGAAGATCGTGTCTTTTCACTATCCTGCACCAAAGTCTTAGGCGTGTCCTGAGAAGTACTTGGCAATTGATCACATTCCACATTATGTGTCAGCTTTTTTACTGTGCCGGTTTTCAACCACTGATCCATATCTGATAATACACGAATTGAACAATTAATCACTTTAAGTTAAGTTAAAACAATGACAAAAACTACTGTATATAGAAACACTGTCTCACGTTTGTAAAATTTGGGTCAAGATCGACACTATTACTTTCGGGACATTAGACGTTCATAGATAGTGTGGAAGATCAAACAAGTCATATTTTTGATGAAATATTCAACGGCACAACTATAATCCCATAGTCATCATAATGAAGACTATTGTGTAAAAATATTGAATTGTGGTCACATGAAACGACATAGATTTTCACACATGCCAGTCCAAGCAGACAGCACGCCAGTGGCGCGCAAGAAAAATGGCGGAGATTGTCTCACACAGTTCATGTTGTATAGTAGGCTATAGCGTTGAATTAATTTCACAACTTTTGACTTGTCTTTTACACTGTTGACATATGTATCTTTTTTCCACCATTACTCAATTTTTTTCGCGTACCCCTGAACGTCCTGTCGCGTACCCCCAGGGGTACGCATACCACAGGTTGGGAACCGCTGATGTAGACAATGGCATCATCATCCCTTTATCAGATGATCAATTTCCAGCTCTGCTCTCCCATTGGCCCAAGTTCTGCACTGTCTGCCAAGGCTGATGTTGACTTGCTGGTAGTTCATCCAATTATCACATGACTTACTCCACTCTTCTCGCTTGAATATATTTTCAATTGTGGTGAGGTTATGTGTTAGACTGGCAACATCATTATGTAAAACACTGCTACAGAAACCACCCCAGCAAGAGCGAGGCACAAGTTCCTGCAAGGGGTGGTTCTAAGCCCCACGACAAGCAAAAAACAAAGAAAATAGTGATGATGATATATCTGAATCTGAACTTTCTTTTGTAGTCTAGATTTTCATAATAATATTCTCGGTTGAAATA
Source organism: Oreohelix idahoensis (assembly GCA_024509875.1). Taxonomy (NCBI): domain Eukaryota; kingdom Metazoa; phylum Mollusca; class Gastropoda; order Stylommatophora; family Oreohelicidae; genus Oreohelix; species Oreohelix idahoensis. Next base: position 5,408 of record JAMPIV010001553.1, on the reverse strand, counting down.
AAGCACTGTGGGACATGTTCTTTAATGTCATCCAAATAAGTCGCCAACATCGTCGGGGTTAGGATTATGGTTTAGGATTTCTAGCCCTAACCCCTTTTTACTGTGTCTCTGAATTCTTGTTTAAGGCCGCGTAGAACAGACAGCCCACTATTCTTCATTTTTCTACTATTCTTATAAAGGTAAAGGATCCCGTTACACGCCCATTGAGGCATATTTGGAATATGGTACTATTCTTATAGTAAAGTATAAAAATTTCTCTACGCCAAGAGAAGTTTCAATGTGTCGAACATGATGACGTGGAAGGCTGTGCGACGTACGGTACTTTATCTTTTATAAGAATTTAAATATGAATACTGAAAAATTCACCTGTTTATACTTTTGGAAAACATGCTGCATTCAATGTAGGCCTACTATAAACGTAATACCTGACCAGGGCCACACAGTAGGCCTAACCTATGGCTACAAAATTAAGGGCACAAAATTATACAAGCGCGCTATCCAAACTCTGTCAATGTTATACACATATTACATGTGCTATTTAATTTGTTTGGAGTGATACAATCAAGCTGAAATCAATAAGCAAAACACACGTTCCTGTCCAGCAAGTTTTCTAGCTTTGCAGCAATGATCAGTGACTGGTTCAATAATCCATTTAAAACTGCATTTATTTTTTTATGTTTGTTTCGTAAATAATCATGAAATACATTATTAGTTTTTATTATGCCAGATTTTTATGCAGCCTGCAGCTCTATGGCAGAGTTAATGAAGATGAAGGTGTTGAGAATAGATAGAATTGCACAATATAGTAAAACAATATATAACAAGAACTAAAATGAATATATAAGGATCAATGATGGTGTGAGTATAAGGGGTAGTCTAATGGAGTAATCGTGTTGATGATGTCAGATAGTTGGTGGATTTGATGCAGTGGCGTCACTAAGGTTGGTGTCACCCAGTGCAGTAACTCATGGTGTCACCCCCATGAACCTCCTCCTGTATCAGCATCCTTAGTAATGTTTTTTGTACTAATTTTACTCGTAAATCGTAATTCCCGTATATCACTGAATGTAATGGCAATAGTAGTGACATAAACAACAAGCAAATTAAAAATTACACCTTTAAATTACAAAATTATACGCACAGCCTAAATGTATTTACATTTACATAGTTTCATATGGTTAAAGTGAAAATTCGGTAAGAAAACAATAGAATTCGAAGTAAAAACATATAAGAACTACATAAAAATTATGTTCATTTGCTAAAACACTGCACAGAAATTTTATAGACAGTCATTTTGGTGTCACGCCCTCTGATGGTGTCACCCGGTGCGGTCCGCACCCCCGTAGTGACGCCACAGGTAATGCGGTTGTCATGAAAGACGCTAATGTGCAAAGGAAGCTTATTCCTCATGTGTAGAAGAAAGCAATCCACTTTCTGTGGGCTTACTTTGAGAAAAAGGAAGCTACAGTATATCGTAACAATAGGAAAAGAAGAAGGCGAGACATAGAGAAGATTCTTGACAATTTGACATAATGGCATGGAAAGAAGTCAACAACAGAATTCATCAACATCATCATAACCCTCCACTCCCAAAGAAGCAAAGGCCTTCAACAAACACATGCCAAGTCCTCCTGTCACGTGCCATCATCTCAAGTTCTTTCCACGTTCTCCTCGTCATTTTCATCTCTGTTTCCAGCTCTCTTCTCCATGTGCTTCTTGGTCTCTGTGTTGCATCATACGCCTCCCTGCGAGAGGATCTTCCCATGTCTTGTATGGCTGTGTTGTATTTTCCTTAATTGACTTGTCCATGTTTGTTGAAGTTTTTTGTGGTTTAAATGTTTTACAGGATGGGGTAACCAGCCCCATGCCCAACCCTCCTTATTCGCTTTCTACGACATGCATAGTAGGGAACAGTGTTACTATTCTTTGCTTCCCTTTCGGGCCCCGGTAACATACGGGTGAACAACAGAATTGATCAGTAGTATTTTTGACAGAAAGTTGTAGAGCGACATGATCACATAGGACACCAGGCAATGGAATAGAAGAAGAAGATTCGTCTTGAAAGAAGTTACAATATCAAGAGCTAAAACTGAAGATTAAAGTCGGATTTTTCATGCATCACAGCAAGCCAGCGAGGCGTTACAAGACGCGGATGCAGGCCATGCAAGTAGAAAAAGTGCCGTCTTTAGGCATGTAATAGAAAGAGCACATTAAAATTCAAACCCCGTTATATTTTGACGGTTTTTTTACTAATATATATATATATATATATATATATATATATATATATATATATATATATATATATATATATATATATATATATATATATATATATATATATATATATATAATGTTGTTCGTCCATCACGGGTGATGAAGACCACTCAGTTCATCCAATTATTAGGAATATGTTAGATTACTCTATGGTTACGAAGGTGACTGATGAGCCCGATGCGGGCCTGGAAAGATCTCGGACAGTGTGGGCAGGGAATGTTTGCTTCATGTGAAGGTTTTATTTCACGGTCTTTTCTAGCTTGTCTCCGCTGTTCCGCTGCTGCTCTTCTGGATGATTCGCACATCGCTGCACCTTTACGAAGAGATGTGCGCCAAGCAGTTCGGTCTTGCGCAGCAGCTTCCCATATGTCTGGGTTTATGTCAAAGGTTTTCAATGACGTCTTTAACGTGTCTTTGAAGAGCTTCTTTTGGACACCATGGGAGCGTTTACCCTTCTGCATCTCACCATAAAAGAGTATCTTTGGCAGTCGATGGTCTGGCATGCGGACTACATGACCTGCCCAGCGAATCTGTGACTGCATCAGAATAGTATGGATGCTAGGGATACCAGCTCTGTCAAGAACGGCGGTATCTGGGATCTTGTCTTGCCATTTGATGTTCATTATCTTCCTGAGACAGACTGTATGGAAGTGGTTTAGCTTCTTTACGTGGCGCCTGTATACAGTCCATGTTTCGCATGCATAAAGCAGCACTGGAAGCACCGCAGCTCTGTACACCTTCAGCTTTGTCTGTAGACTAATGCCACTTCGATGCCAAACGTTGGTGTATAGTCTGCCAAATGTGCTGCTGGCTTTGGAGATCCCGGTGTTTACCTCATCATCAATGACGATGTTCTGGGAAAGTGTGCTACCAAGGTATGTGAATCTGTTCACAACATTCAGTTTCTCACCATTTACCTTGATGATTGGCTCAGTATAAACTGTGCCAGGAGCTGGTTGGTACATGATTTCTGTTTTCTCCGTGTTGGCGGTAAGCCCAAAGTTGGCACAGGCTTCGGAGAATCTATCCACGCTGTGCTGCAGATCAGCCTCTGAGCCAGCACTAAGGGCACAATCGTCAGCGAACAGAAGATCTCTGATGGTGTGTGATTTGACCTTGGTTTTGCTTGAAGCCTCCTAAGGTTAAACAATTTTCCATCAATACGATATCTGATGTCGATTCCGGTGTCCCCATCTCTGAAAGCATCAGTCAGCATAGCAGAAAACATGATACTGAACAGAGTCGGTGCAAGTACACACCCTTGTTTAACTCCGTTTGAGACGGGGAAAGGCTCCGACAGCTCACCGTTTTCCTGAACTCTAGCCTGCATTCCCTCATATAGTTGCTGCACTACTGAGATAAATTTCTTTGGGCAGCCGTATTTTGCCATGATCTTCCATAGACCCTCTCTACTGACCGTGTCGAACGCCTTTGTCAAGTCGATGAAAGCTGTGTACAGGTCACAGTGCTGTTCTTGGCATTTTTCTTGTAGCTGTCTTGCAGCGAACACCATATCGGTGGTTCCACGTTCTTTCCGGAATCCACACTGACTTTCAGGTAAAAGACCTTTGTCAAGATGAGCCGTAAGGCGATTCAGAAGGATTCTGGCGAATATCTTCCCAGCGATTGATAAAAGAGAGAGATGCCTCGATGATTGTTACAGTCTTGGCGATTACCTTTACGTTTATATAGATGTATAATTGACGCATCTTTGAGATCGTGTGGGATGGTTTCACTCTGCCACATTTGCTGGAAGATCATGTGAAGTTTCTCTATCAGAACTGTACCGCCATCTTTATAAACCTCAACAGGAATTGAATCGGAGCCGGGGGCCTTTCCACTAGAAAGTTGACGAATCGCTTTTTGAGTTTCCTCCAGAGTTGGTATATCATCTAGTGCTTCATTTATAGGAATTTGGGGCAGGCGGATGATGGCTTCGTCGTTAATAGATGATGGCTGGTTCAGAATATTAATAAAGTGTTCGACCCAGCGTTGGAGAATTTTTTCCTTGTCTGTAATTAGTGTTTTTTCCATCTGCATTGAGGAGGGGAAATGATCCTGATGATGTTGGACCATAGACCGCTTTGAGTGCATGGTAAACATTTTTCAAGTCATGGCTGTCAGCAAAGCCTTGGAGCTCATCTGCTTTATTACTCAGCCACGAATCCCGCATCTAGCGTAGTTTATGTTGGACGATTCTACGCATGTTGTTGAAAGCGTCTTTCTTTGATGTAGATTTTGGATCATTTAAATATGCTTCATGGAGATGGTGTATATATATATAAGTAGTGAATATACATAAATAAATAATGATCAAATGTTGCATTGCCTACGATTCTTTTCAGCATGAGGACATGAGGACTTCTTCTTTTTTCTCCTTGTCGCTCCTTCTAGATCATGGAGGCAGCTCTAAAGTTGTTCCTATGAAGCCTGGACCAACCTTTCTGCGCTCCTAACGGAGCATATGGAGTCAGCACAGCAGCATGTCTCCAGGAAGCCTTCACCAAGCCTTCGCGTGCGCTTGCAGTGGTGGTTCCTATGGCAGTTTCAGGAGGACATCAGAAAAGCGATAAACTCTATTTGTCTCTGACGAAGACCCGGGGGTCTTAATGTAAGCTACTGTCGTTTGCGTTGAATTGAAGACTAGTGGGACACGTGACAAATTTTGCACAAATGTCAATCGACCGGCAGCCTATTTACTCGCTCACGCCGTTAGGTTTAGAAGTAGACACTGGTGGTTTTAGGTTGACCGAGAGCCTAGGCGGGTGTGAGCGTGCAAAGCCCCTTTTAAATTAATTACTGGTGTAAAGACAAGTTTATATTTGTGCTCGAGGCCTCAAAAAGCGCGAAACCCTAACCCTTACCGTTATTACTGCATCTTTGAATTCATACTTAAAGCTCGTTTTGATATCGGCCACTTAACTGACCGCCGGATGGACAGACATTTGGGCAAAATCTGACAAGCGACCCACACATCTCAGTTGAAGAGGCCTTCGTCGTAATAAAACGTAAACTGCCAATTTTCATTCTACGGCCGTATATCAGGACGAAGCGTCGTTTCTCGTTCGTTCATCCATCCGTTCGTCCGTGTGTCTGTCTGTGACTTTATCACCAATGAATCAACGGCATTG